>JAXQQM020059896.1:0-446457 GCA_034641835.2 Pinus albicaulis
CTTTTGATGTGCTTTATCCACCATTGATCACTTTGGGGTGTTTTAGATTATGTCACCTGGTTTGAACTTTGTATTATGTGAAATGCTTGGCACATGGCTAGTTGATTAAATCAATGATAGAAAATGTTGATATGGGAGGAGGTTAATTATGCAAAGAAACATCATGGGTGGCCAGATATGATATCTTTATGTCGACGTGATGTTGGATTATTTGATATCGGGTTTATAAGGATATGTGCCAGAATAAGCTTAAGAAAATCAAATATCTAATTTTTAAAACTAGGTGGAACGTTATATTATACTTTTGTTTAAAACTTTGAAGACCTCATATGGAACTTTGATTATGACATGAATTTATTTTGTCAAGTGGTGTGAATATTTTCCCCTAATTTTTGTCTATGTATTTTATTTCAAAATGAAAGGAGAGGATGACATGGTTGTGGAGTGGTAGGAAAATTTTGGTAGCATTGATGCTAATATTGGATAGCCTCGAAAATTCAAGTTAACAAGTATTATGGACAACAGGATTGATTCAACCAATTCTAGTCAATTCACAAAATAAAAATTATGGTAGTTCAAGGTGCAATTTTTATCATTGGGCAAAGTTATGGGAAGTTGTAAGAACCCTCATTTCTCACCCTCCCCCCATTCCCATTAGGTGATTTCATGGGTTCCCAATTCATGAGATGTATGAATCTTGACAAGTAAAGCGGCTAGATAATATTCAAGTTATGTATAAACTTCTTGAACCATAATTGTATTACAATGTTCGATTCATTAAGTATTTTACCAAAAAGGAATGTGGTGTATTTTGAGAAAGGCTGAATGAATTAATTAAATCACAGAGAAATAGTGACAAGATACTTAAAAAGGAAGCTTCTAAAGAATATGTGATTACTCACTAATTAAGTCCTAAACTATATTTTGTGGTTTGAGTGCTTTGTATGATTTTTTCCACAATCAATGTTACACATTCTCCTTTAGACTTAGATCCCATTATTCAAAGAGTCTTCAAAGGATTTTATTTCAATTGGGCTAAGAACTTAATTGAAAACATATGAAAGGGTGTTTAAAGTTTTAGAGCCTCCAAAATTTACAAATATAATCCTCCTTTTTACATGTATGCATACATTATGGATGTCATCTATTTTTTTATGAGTTTCGTGCTATGGGTTGGAAATTGACCCCTTCTACCCCATTCGCTATTCATATTTAACATTCAAAAATCTAAGAATACAGCTATGGTAACCATTTATACTCAATTATTCATTTTATCATTGTTCTTATTCATAAGTATTTGTTCCAAATAACACCCCCCCCTCCTGAATTTCTATAAATGCTAGGTTTTCCATTACTCTGCTTAGTGACTAGTACTTTGAGGAAAACTTTTCTACCTAGTAATTTGTGGTTTTAAAGGGCCACTACATGCTTTGCCCCTTTTTGTTCCTAATAGGTTAACTTCTAAAGAAATAACTTGCCATTATTGAGTCTGCCAATTCCAAATCTTAATTCTCGATATTGTAGTACGATGTGTTCATCATTGCTTGTACCAATTCCAAATGTCAATGCACTCAATTGCAATTGTTGCTCTCCACCATTCATTGCACCACTTTCTTGTGATTCTACTTCACCTCTCACAATAGTTATTTCACTTTGTTGATCTTTTCTATGAATTGGAAATTTCATATGTGTCCATCTTGCGTCATCGTTGTACCAAAAACGTCCTTCCTATAACAAACCTACTCAAAATTCCATGTAATAAAGTAAAAATAATAACCGTTGTTCGTGAGAGACATATTCCAAGAATGTTGGGAAAAACATCCTAGTGCGGGTGTTCACATGGTTTATTACGTCTATGGCAAAGGCTATGGCTAAATCATTAAAGAAGAAAAAAGTATTTTTGACACATTTATTTATGAGAATAGTGGAAATTAGGAGAAAGGGGAGGTAAAATGTCACAGGTTGCATGTGAGGACGAAAATGAAGAAAATAGAAGCCTCTTCTATAAAAAGGCTTCTGAGAATTTGTTGGTACCTTTCTGGCAGTGCATTTTGGAGCTCTCTCATTGATCTCTCTCCCTCTCATACTATTGGATACTTAGATTTTTCTTGGATCGCTCTTGGAGAGTGTGGATAATTGGTGATTGAAGCAAGAAGGCAAAGAAGGAGAAGGAAAATGCAAGTGGACATCAGGATCAACGAATAGAAAGAGATTTGATTGCAGGTATCAAGTTGTATGCATGGTTTCCTCACTAGTTTTAGCATGCATGGTGTATGCATGTGGATTTCCCTCATCTTTGGATTTCCTGGATAGCCATGGTGTCGTGGGTTTATTTCCATTGATTATTTTCTTGTTGGTTCTCATGATTCATTTAGCTATGGGTTGAGTTATTAGTTCATGGAAGCCTTGGTTGGAAAAACTCTTTGGAAGCCCGACGAACAACTATGGGTTGAGTTACTTTTCGTGGAAGCCTTTGTTGGAAAAACACTTTGGAAGCCCTAGGTGGGTTGAGTTACTAATGTTGGAAGCCCACGTTGGAGAAACGCTCTAGGAGCCCTGTAATAGTTTGGGTTGAGTTACTAGTCCTCGAAGCCCTGATTGGAAAAAACACTCTGGAGTCCTCGAACAACTTGGATAGAGACCAATCAACGATGGTTGTGATTTCCGACCATGAGGTGGAGTCATTGGTTGAGGGTTGAGGTGGTTTGGCCATTGGAGGCCCTGAATTGATTATGATTGATGTGTTTGGTGATATCCCACATTCATGCTTGGAATATGGCACATGGGTTATTGGCTGAAGTGAGACTTGGCTAAACTAATATATGGCTTGGTTGAACGTGGAATTCCCAACTCCGATTTTTTTTACATGTATTAATGAAGAACTCATTCCTCTGGTATTTGGTATGCAAATGTATTGGTTATTATGTGGATTCTCTTGCTATCGTATACATGGTATTTTTTTTTTCATTATGTTGGTTATAAGAATATGTTTTATTAATGATGATATATGTCTCTATCTATGTTTTTACTTGTAAATGAATGCATAATGTATCTATGGTCAAATATATTGTACTGCAGCTAATGATGTAAGGGAAAAATTCCTTTTAGTAATTCTTAGATAAGTATGAGACCCCTATGTCTAAACTTGTTGTTTACACCTGTAGATGCAATGTTTGCGACATGCTTGATGAAATTCCTGTCATGGCTAGGAGATGTCTGGATGAGTTCTTGAATATGTTATTGATTTTTTTCCTTTTTTCTTAATGTTATTTATTATCTCCTAAAGTTTCATGAAGTTCTGGGCAGTGACTTGGGCTCTATGGCTAAAAAGGTGGCATAAATCTTGTATTTTAACACACATAACTGACCAATTGGGGCCCTCGCTGCATGTTTTTTGTGTTGTTCGTACGGCTATAGGCTCCCAACTATTATTGTGCCTTGGCATACCTACGACTATGGCCCAAAAGGGCTGAAAATTCGGTTGCCCTCAGGGGTTAGGGGTCTGGGAGGTCGGATTACCTCTTATGAATGTTGTTGATGTTTTGTAAGGTGTCTTTGTCTTCTTTCCCTCGGTTCCACTACCTTAAGGTCAGATATGAGGTGAAATCTCATATTAGTAGCCTCTCCTCACATTTTTACCTTGGTTGGTTGGTTACTTGGGTTGATGTGGGATGAGGGTGTTATAGAGTGGTATCAGAGAATGGTTCAACTCTCAGAATGGATGGGTAGTGTGTTGATCATGCATTATGTTGATTTCATGTGTTTTTTTCATACTTATGGTGTATTTGTTTATTGCACCCATGTTTTGTTGGCCATGGTGGTAGTGGTGTCCCCATGGAAGTGTTTATGGTGTCGTTGTCAACTTGTGGTAATGTGTGTATGACTGATTATGTATTTTTCATGTTTGTGTATTGTCCATGCACATTATCTTACATATTGTAACATGTTGTATATGCATTTCTTTTTTATGCTAGGTCACATATTGGTCATGCTTGTGTAGTGTCCTTGTATGATTTCTTGTGTGATGATTATATGTTGAAAATGATTTGGTCATTCATGCTTGGTTACATTTCGCTTATGCTTGTGATGGTGTGTAGTAAATTTTCATTGGTATGGTTATACATTAGGTCATGTTTTGTAGTTTGTATGGTTATGCATCCATGATTCTACTCCAACTAGAGTGAGGCTTATGCACTATTATACCTTTTTTTACAAGTTTATATGAGGCTACGATTATGGATATACATGTATTTGGTTAATGGTTGATCTTGCAGGATGTATCCTCCAAAAATTACACTAAGGTTCGTTAGTTTTTTCATGAATTGATTTAGGTGAGACATTTCACATTGCATTGTGTTGGATATTCATCTGATTTGGAAGATACATTGAGAATTTTATAGGAATAAATAAGGAGTTTTAAAGAAGATAATGATAGAATTATACAAGCACATTAAAACAAAGTAGAGGCTAATGCGGCCATCATTCAAAATTTGTGGGAGTTGTAGAAATATGGGCCACTTAGGATCAACTATGGGCAGGAGGATGGGACTAATGGAGCATATGCCAGGAGGGTTTTCCCCTTAAGGGGGGTTTCCCCCTGGCATAGTTCCTGCATCTGGTGTCTATTGTTTTATGTGATGTTGCTTTGGTAATTTCTTGATGAACTAAAAGAATGAAGATATAAATAATCGTAATAATAAGAAACATCACAAGTAATTTTCAAGAATAAGAAAATATTTCCGCCTTTCTGATTTTCTAACATGATATCATAGATTTGTTAAAATAAGGAATAAAAATGAAGTCCTCATCACTTGATCAAGGAACAATTTGAAGGATCATCTTGGGGTAGGAGTCTACTACACTCTAGGAGGATGTCTAACACAATCAAGGGAGAAAAAAAATTGAAGGAGCCTCAAACTATAGGTCCTAGAAGAAGAGAATTGGCCTCATCCTTGAAAAGAATAAGGTACTATACCTGGTCAAAGGAAAAGTAAAGAAGCCTACAAAGGATTATTTTGATGGTGAAAAAGTAAAATAAAGGGAACTAAATTGGTGGCCATGACTTTAATGATAGCAGGAATAAAGGACAACCTTTTCCCATTCATAGCCAACATTGACCATGCTCACAAAATGTATGAAGCCTTGTCAAATTTATTCACTGTTAAGAACATTCGTCAAGTAGCTACTTTGAAAAATGAGCTAAGGACTAAAAATATGACAAAATAAGACACATTGGCCTCGTTTGTGAATATAGAAATAATCAAGGATGATATTTTGGCCATTGATGAAATTGTTCTAGAGAAAGAACTTGTGATCAATTCTCTATTAGGATTGAAACCTACTTGGGGTGCATTTGCTGCCATATTTAATAATTGGATGGTAGCTCCCACCTTTGAAGAACAATGGATTGCCAACGGTCAAGAGGAATTAAGTATCTCATTAGCTTCCAATCCTGAAGGAGTACCTAATGCCTATATTTCTGAACATAAATGAAAGAAATATAAAGGGCCAAGGAATAAAGTTGACATGTCCAAGGTATAATAATATCGATTCCATAAGAAGGGTCACTATAGGAGTGACTATCTCGAAAATCCGAGAAACAAGAAAATAGAGAGATATTTGGCCAACATTGTTGAAGAAGGAAACTCAAAGGAAGTCAAGCCTGGAGAATTTAACATTAGAGACTTACACTACCAAGTACTTTTCTTGTAGCTTTAGATATTTTATTTCATATTTTTGATGTTTTATAATTTATAGGCCTTTAATATATTTTTCGAAAATACATTTTTCTTGTTTATAAGTTTTAGGTATCTGTCAAAGCTTTGTAGGGAGTCCTAAACAGATCCTCAAGATAAGTATCTCATTTTAGGCTCATTTTTGGTTTCATATACTTATTTCTATTTTTATTATATTAATACTAATGAACTTTCTCCCTCTATGGTTTTGATTAGGAAAAGAATTGTTATACTCTCAAGAAGTATGAAGGAGGGCCTCTCAAGACAAGGTTTTCCAAGAAACAAAGGTATGCCTTAAAACATTGATTTATTTATATTAAAGGTTTTTCATTTGACATTATCTTACTGGAATTGTTATATCTGTCTATACTGAATCATAATGATTCTTATTCTAGGTGATTCATCACTTGATAAATCTATCCACCTCACTCATATTTCTAATTGATTTTGTAGAACCCTAAACAAGTTTTGGAAAACCCTAAGCGAAGGGTATTCTAATGTGAATGTCTAAAACCCTAAAATGCTTAGGGATATTGTATTTGAGTTTTTTATTAATGATATCATGTTTAGGATTTTGATATGATCATGAAAAACTAACTTCTCACGGTTGAATGATAAGGGATAAAGTCTTGAACCTTTGAAATGTTGGTAATATTGGTTTTTTAATGTTCCTATATTGAAATTGTTACTCATTAGGGTTTCGTGGAATGTGTAAGTAAGAGCCCCATAATGTCTTAGAAATTATTTTCTTTGTATGTGTGTGTTTTTATGATCCAACCCTACTCTAATTAATTTTTTCATTCATATGTTGTGTTGGGTGTGGAACATGATTATCTTCTTTATTTATATGTATTGCCATGTTGGAACCCTATTCTTAACGTCATTTCATCTTCATGAGGGGGGTCTTGGGGGGGTGTCGGCGGCATTTTGGAGCCCCCCTTGGGAGGGGGTTTCGGGGGAAGCACCCCCGAGGCTAAAAAAATATGTAAAATTTCCTTGTAAAATGTTGTAATTTCATAGTCAATATGGGTCGTTCATTAGGCAGATGATTTGGCAGTAGAAGTTATGTTTAATTTAGGGTTTTTCACCCTAGAAGGAAACTTGTATGTTGTTTGAGGGTATTGTATTGCGTTTGTGTATGGTGTGTATACTCTAAGTGAGAAATCATAAAGGGGACTGTGTGAGAGAGAAGAGGATATTACATCGAATCTGATGTAGATTGTGTCTCTTCATTTTGCTGGATAATGTAAAGGAAGGATTGGTTGTTTCCATGGAAATGGCCCAAGTTGGGTGAACCACATATATTTGTGTCTCTCTTATTTTATATGTTTTATGTCTTTGTGTTTCTGCATATTTTATGTGGTAAAGCTCTTGTAAAATAGAAAAATTGAAACCAATGGTTATTAAAGGAGCTAAGGCATGTTCCAGAGCTGAAGAAAAGTATGATTTCAATAGGGAAGTTAGGCAGTGAAGGTTGTGTTACAACTTTCACAGATAAAACCTGGAAGGTCATTAAAGGAGACCTAGTAATAGAAAAAGGAGAAAATGTTGGTACATTGTATTTATTCAATGGTATTTCTAACTTTGTTGATGGTTTTAACTTCCAAAGTAGAAGATGTAGCATTATGTGTTAAATTTTGAAGATTTTTTATGCTAAGATGAAAATATACTTTAACCTTATAGGGCATAATTAAAGTAAGATGTCGACAGAACATACCAATAGATTGATGCAAGACAAGTTAAAAATAGAGATAAATAATGGTGGCGTTACGGTGATCAGCAGGATGGTTCAACCAGAAAAGTATTCATAAGGTCAGCCAACCACATATATCACACAACCCCAGGACATTTCATCAAGAATACTCCACCAAGACGTTGCACCAAGAAGCCCTAAACGTAGAACCAAGAACGTTGCTCCATCACCATCCAAGGGAGAAGAAAAATGCCTCCACAAATTTTGTGTGTAATGAACTCCAAGTATCTCCAATATATAGACATTTGTGGGGGTGTGTGGAACATCTCTTATTCATGTGGGATAAATTAGGCTGACCTTGCACATGTGGGATACATTCAAAATACATGTTCTACTCATCTGATCAAGATGATCTTTGGATTGATCTTGCACCTCTCTGAAAGAGGAATCCAATAAAAATATTGGCATCATCATTTGAGCATGACATCATGGATTTTAGACCTAGTTGCTCAAAATTAACACAGTCTCTCAACTAGGGAGAACTCCATCCACCAGTGCCCTCCAAACATCGTGCGTCATCCCACTGTAACTTGCTTCATTGGCTTATTTATTTCAAAACAAAATTTGAGTCATAAGGACATCACTCACAGCTAACCTGAAGTCAGCTCAGAGGTCTGAAAACTCTATAGGACTCAAAAGAGTCACACACCAACCCAAAGTTGGTTTAACTGAACCGAAGTCAGTTGGAGGTTTGAAACCTCTCTTGGACTTGATAAAGTCATATACTAACCTAAAGATAGTTTAACTTACTCAAAGTTAGTAGGAGGTCCAAAATCTCTCTTGTACTCGAGAGAGTCATATACTAACCTCAATTTAGTTTCACTGACCCAATGTCAGTTGGAGGTGTGAAACCTCGCTAGACTTGATCCCAGATCAAGTGGTTGGACACATGTCATCCTAGACATAGAGTGTACGGAAATATCTAATGTGTGCATCAGTATTTCTATGGTCTCTATTCACATTTCCCACCTCATTGGAAAAATGAGGGATACTTCCCATGAGTCTGAAACTCCATGGGTAGGATGCATATGGGGCAAAGATCAAATAGAGGTAAACAAACTCAATATCATCATGGTGGGGCGGAAGCACACCAACAAGGTTTGGCAAGCCTAGCCTAACCTAGCCTAACCTAGCCTAACCTAGCCTAGCCTAGCCTAGCCTAGCCTAGCCTAACCTAGCCTAACCTAACCTAGCCAAACCTAACCTAACCTAACCTAACCTACCCTGTCTTATCCTAGCCTAGCCTAGCCTAGCCTAGCCTAGCCTAACCTAACCTAGCCTAACCTAGCCTAGCCTAACCTAGCATAGCCTAACCTAACCTAACCTAACCTAACATAACCTAACCTAGCCTAACATAACATAGCCTAGCCTAACATAGCCTAGCCTAGCCTATCCTAGCCTAACCTAACCTACCCTATCCTAGCCTAACCTATGCTAGCCTAAACTAGTGTAGTCTTACCTACCCTAGCCTAGCACACCCTAGCCTAACCTAACCTAGCCTAACCTAGCCTAGCCTAACCTAACCTACCCTAGCCTAACCTAGCTTACCCTAGCCAACCCTAACATAGCCTAGCATAACCTAACCTAACCTAACCTAACCTAACTTGACCTAGCCTAACATAACATAGCCTAGCCTAACCTAACCTAGCCTAGTCTAGCCTAGCCTAGTCGTGCCTCCCCTAGCCTACCCTAGCCTAGCTTAACCTAGCCTAGTCTTACCTACCGTAGCCTAGCACACCCTATCCTAGCCTAGCTAACCTAACCTAGCCTAACCTAGCCTAGCCTAACCTACCCTACCCCAACCTATCCTAGCTTACCCTAGCCTACCCTGGCCTAGCCTACCCTAACCTAACCTATCCTAGCCTAGCTTAACCTATCCTAGCCTAACCTATACTAGCCTAGCATATCCTAGCCTAGCGTAGCCTATCCTAGGCTAGCGTAGCGTAGCCTAGCCTATCCTAGCCTAGCGTAGCCTATCCTAGCCTAACGTGGTCTAGCCTAGCCTAGCCTAACCTAGTCTAAGCCAACCAAGCCTACCCTAACCTAGCCTAATCTAACCTACCCTACCCTACCCTACCCTAACCTAACCTACCATAGCCTAGCCTAGTCTAACCTGACCTACCCTAGCCTAGCCTAACCTAACCTAACTATCCCTACCCTATCCTACCATATCCTAACCTCACCTAGCCTAGCCTACTGTAGCCTACCCTAGCCTACCCTAGCCTACCCTAGCCTAGCCTACCCTAACCTAGCCTAGCCTAGCCTAGCCTAAGCTAACCTAGCCTACCCTAACCCATCCCAATCTAACCTAGCCTACCCTACACTAGCCTAACCTTACGTAACATAGTCTAGCCTAGTCTAACCTACGCTACCCTAGCCTAACCTACCCTATCCTATGATAGAAAATGTTGATATGGGAGGAGGTTAATTATGCAAAGAAACATCATGGGTGGCCAGATATGGTATCTTTATGTCGACGTGATGTTGGATTATTTGATATCAGGTTTATAAGGATATGTGTCAGAATAAGCTTAAGAAAATCAAATATCTAATTTTAAAAACTAGGTGGAACGTTATATTATACTTTGTTTAAAAACTTTGAAGACCTCCTATGGAACTTTGATTATGACACGAATTTATTTTGTCAAGTGGTGTGAATATTTTCCCCTAATTTTTGTCTATGTATTTTATTTCAAAATGAAAGGAGAGGATGACATGGTTGTGGAATGGTAGGAAAATTTTGGTAGCATTGATGTTAATATTGGATAGCCTCGAAAATTCAAGTTAACAAGTATTATGGACAACAGGATTGATTCAACCAATTCTAGTCAATTCACAAAATAAAAATTATGATAGTTCAAGGTGCAATTTTTATCATTGGGCAGAGTTATGGGAAGTTGTAAGAACCCTCATTGCTCACCCTCCCCCCATTCCCGTTAGGTGATTTCATGGGTTCCCAATTCATGAGATGTATGAATCTTGACAAGTAAAGCGGCTAGATAATATTCAAGTTATGTATAAACTTCTTGAACCCTAATTGTATTACAATGTTCGATTCATTAAGGATTTTACCAAAAAGGAATGTGGTGTATTTTGAGAAAGGATGAATGAATTAATTAAATCACAGAGACATAGTGATAAGATACTTAAAAAGGAAGCTTCTAAAGAATATGTGATTAGTCACTAATTAAGTCCTAAACTATCTTTTGTGGTTTGAGTGCTTTGTATGATTTTTTCCACAATCAATGTTACGCATTTTCCTTTAGACTTACATCCCATTATTCAAAGAGTCTTCAAAGGCTTTTATTTAAATTGGGATAATAACTTAATTGAAAACATATGAAAGGGTGTTCAAAGTTTTAGAGCCTCCAAAATTTACAAATATAGTCCTCCTTTTTACATGTATGCATACATTATGGATGTCATCTATTTTTTTATGAGTTTTGTGCTATGGGTTGGAAATCGGCCCCTTCTACCCCATTCGCTATTCATATTTAACATTCAAAAATATAAGAATACAGCTATGGTAACCATTTATACTCAATTCTTCATTTTATCATTGTTCTTATTCATAAGTATTTGTTCCAAATAACACCCCCCCCCCCTCCTGAATTTCTGTAAATGCTAGGTTTTCCATTAGTGGAGTTGAAGTTGAAAATCATAGAAAATTACAATTTTCAACGTCAAAAAAGGGCAAAAAGTGTTTCCCAACTTCACATTTTCACCCTCAACTAAGTCATTTTTTTGGAATTACTCATCCCTATATTATCTACCTAATTCAACTCAACTCATATCATTAATTATTTAGGGAATATTTACAATAATCCTCACATTTATATTTTCTCTATTAATTAATTAAAAATGAGAAAAATAACTAAATAAAAAATTAAAATATCTCACCCCCTAAATTACATAAAAGAATAATAAAAGTTTAGCTTTGATGCTCCTGCATCAGACTCCCCATGTAGAGAAGTTTCCATAGACTCCTGTCTATGAGGTCTGTCACTTTTCTGTAACAATGCGACAGCCACAAGTCCTGATGACTTGCTCCCTCTAGGATTCCAAACTCTATTCTGCCACTGGTCCTTCAAAGTATCAACTCGATTTGGTAACTCATCATTCACTATGTTAATCGGATTCCATAGGCTTCTCCAACACTTCCTTTCGCTAATTCCTCAGAGTAATTCCTCTTTTTCGAATTCTTTCATCTCTAACTGAGATGAACACTCAACTTTCTGCAATGAAAAATAATCAAGAACTCCTTCTTGATTACACCCATAGTCTTTGATTGATTTTATAGCAAAAACTTTCTCATCCAGTGTTGTACCTGCATTCACCAACAAACTGTTAGTTTTAAAAAGATAAGACCTTTCGGTCTCTTTTGTTGCTTCAAGCACCAATCTCCCATCATCGACTTTCTGGACTTCAATAGATTATGTTTTGAACAGCTGGCTGATTCCATCTTTATCCTGCTAGTTCACTATTTTTGTCTCCTTTATGTCTCTACGGGCATATTTTTCTTGCTACTTCTGATCTTTCATCCCAATGCCAAACAATTTCTGCTCAATTTCTTTGAGTTCGACATCATATCTTTTAATTTCAGTTTATCTACCTACAATTACATTATTATTTGAAAAATTATAACATTAATTCAACTCTATAAATGTTAAAACCATTTCATCCCTATCATGTATAGTAACTGAAATTCCTTCTGGATCAGGTTTTGCAAGTTTTACTTCTCCATCAGGTTCCTTAAGCCATTGTTCCAAGAACTCGATTTCCATATGAAATATTTCCAACACTTCATCACAACCTTCATTCCCAACTTCATTATTCTTCTGGTAATCTTCCTGAGTTGTCCTGGTTTCAGCATCATCACATTGTAAAATTCTTTTAGAAAATTCACTAAACAAATACATTTGTTTACCCCCTTGGAATATCTCTTTGGCATTTCCTTTATGCTCCTGCTCCATAACAACTTCAACTGGCTGTCTTACCCCAACCAAGAATTCATTTATGATTTCTTCCTGCTGCAGCAAATCAGTACCTTCCTCCTCTGAAAGTCATTATCCATCAGACTTCACCTCAAGAGTTTCCTTCATCTCTGTGACAGTTTCATCAGAATGTCCACTATCTTTCACACATCCTGCAAACATACATAAACTGTGAGATTTAAAAATGCAAGGCTTCATAGCCTCATTTTCTTCTCTCGCCAACACATCTTCAGATTCTTCCGAACTATCCCAATAATTCATGAGATCTTCCTCATTGTTCTCTTCACCCAAAATTTCACCCTGTTCTGGGCCACAAATGGAAACTTCCATTTTCACTTCAGACTCTCTGAGTTCTTCACACCTCATCATCTGCTCAAGCTTTCTTAGTTGTTCTGAAAACTGTATGTTTACTTGTTGTTCTCTCTTTGCATGTAGTCTCTGCCACTTTACCTTATTTCTCATGGTCCAACCATGTGTCTGGTCTTTCACATTTCCCTGCAACAATTCCATTAACAATTCAAGGTGAAATGTTATCTCATCCTTCTCCCACTCATACTCTTCATCAGTCAACTATTCACACATGCCAGTTACCTTGGCATTTTCCTTCTTCTTCCTTCTGATGTGGTCTTCGTCAGATCTTCGGAAATGACTATCAACAATCATCTTCTCCTCCTTTGTGAACATCATCTGTTCATGTGTGGATTTCATTCAATCCTCTTTTCAGTGAGTCCTCACACTTTCCATTTAACAATGCAATATTTCTTCTGGTGGTTGACCTCTTTCGGTTCTCTATCTTGGAATCATCTCTGGAAACTCTCTTGCTTCACTTTGCTACAAACAACACTTTATTAATGCTTGTGTTACAATGTCCAAAATCTTTGGGTGTTGGGCTCTGCCGATCATGCACCCCATTACATTCTGAATTTTTACTTAGCTTACAACTCTTTGACTTCAAAATTACACCAATTCTTCATCTTGGATGAAAAATACTCAATCTTAACTCAAACTATCCAAACTTTCATTTGACCCTAACCTTTGTTTTGACTTCAAGGCTGGACCCAATAATTTAATAATGGATATTTTTACTTAATTCAAGTTATACAATCCTCCAGCGAACATACACCCCTAATACATTATTAGGATGTAAAATATTCAATCTCTCTCATTCTTATGAAAAATCATCAGTTTCCCATTAACATTTCACATGATACTGAAGTCTTTAGTCGAAATTCAATCCATGTTTTCAGAGATTTATTTTATGGTGAAAATAAATAAACCATTCACATTTCAACATTCAAAAATACCTTTCTGAATTATCATACCTTATGCCCTATTAAGGTTATTAACAAACCTTCTCTTCGCAATCTTAATTCTCTGGTTTCCATTCTTCTGTGTCGTCTTTGTCACTGTTAACATTTGCATGCCCTTCATACCACAAGCTCATCATTTTAATGCAAACATTTTTCCAACTACAAGCTTTGGTCCAAAATGACTTAACCAAAAAAGAATCCACACTATGCATAATAAACCCTCTCACACAAAAATGCACACTTCTTTTTATATCACCCAATATACCGCATTTTCATTCATTTTCGATTCATTTATACCTCTAAATTTGCAACAATTCCACTCTTTCATAACACTTACAAAAGATCATCTTCTCTAGTATGGCAAGGAAATTTAATCATCTATATTTTAAAATTCTTCTACTCAATGAATATTGATTCATTCAATGATCACTTACCTTGAATATTCTCGTGGTTGAAATGATCCAACCCTTCTCTCACGTATTCTTTTAGGAATACATTTAAGCCTCTACATACTTACTTTGGACGCACAAGGTCCATTTTCTCCCCAACAAATAAATCTCTTCCCATCAAATTTCTAACATAAATCTTTTCCCAGCAAACCTTCAAAGTACACACAATATCCCCTCTTAGTTTAAGCCAAGTTCCCTAATCTCAATCTCTTCAATCTCAATTTCTTGCTTTGAAAACATGAAACCTTAATGTAATCGAATATCCTTTCAAGATTACATTCTCCAAAAAAAAATGTACATGAGCTATTTGCAAACACTTTACCTTGATCAATCCTAGCGACCTTTTCTTATGTTGGAAGATGGTACCATGGAAATACTGCATCCATACCTTGAATATTCCGCTGGAGCCACACCTCTTTCACAAGCCCCTCACATGCTTTTTTTAAGTGCATTGATATGACTAGCTTCCAAAATTTGATGTAGAAAGCACAATTTCTACTTCACAATTTAGTATAGTAAAATGTTCAATTTTAATAAAACCCGGATTTAGTCTTCAACATGATGGAATTGATTCACTCTTCGCCACTTAGCGTGCAATTCCATATTCCACTCTATTAATACACATAACATTGAAATGTTGTAGCATTATGCAAACTCCACTTTTCAATAACAAATGGGTTCTTAAAGGACCATTGTATATAATGATGGATAATTAAAAGTTGGCATTTGGAATCCACTTAAAAAAAAAAACAAGCCAACGTACTTCTTAAATAACCATGGATAAACAAAAGAAATCAAATTCGTTGACTTTGGAATTTGCAAACAAAATACCACCAACCATTTGAATCCACAGCTTCACAACCACTACGGCAATCAAGAAAACGAATATAGTTCCAGCTCCATAAGTTGGAATTTTGTTTGGAATCTGCACTAATCTCCACGTAGTGATTCAATGCAATCTTAATGCTTGAACCTATGGTTTATATAAATCACACAGCTATCACATGATAAATCCAAGCAACATCAACCAAAATTTCTATTCTGGTTTAAATGTTATGCAGTCCAAAAAATAACCCGCAATCATTTCTCTAGATGCTAACACAAGGAAATGACAGCATCTATATAAAATTCAATGTAAGAAAAGCCACTAATCTCCAATTCTGGAGGTGTTTTCCATTAAATCATTGGCAATAATCCTCTACGTTGCTGTTAAGGCCACTCTAAGATGCTAAAAAAATGACACTATGATCACGTTGACTGTGTTCCAACTGAAGCATTGTGTAGCTGTATAACGTTGTTAAATAAGCTGAACAATCCAATGCTTCCACTATCTTTTACCGTATCTCTTGTGTGTTTTCCTGCGTCCACACCAATGGCTGCACTCCACTGCAATATTTTAAGTCTGCAGTCTCATTGTTGGACTATTAGCACATCATAACACACTGCCCATGCTCTTATGCATACACGGTGACTGTTAAAAAAAAATTGAACATATGCAGTCACGTTGCTCGTATGTTATATCTCCACGGCCTCCATCGCTCTGCGTCCAACCAAATCTGCTCCTCCACACTCTGAAAAATACACCAACCTGCAGTGACAGACTTCCTCCAATGCTTGAGTCCACACCTTTCGGATGGAACAATGTGAATCCATCAGACGGCTCTAAAGCCACAGTCTATCTTGTGTTATCTGCGGGCCCTATAACACACCTTATTGTGCTACTTATCAAAATTGAAAAGGTTAGAGCCTCACAATATTTATTGCATCACACCAAGCAATCAAACAAAATAGCCACAACGGAGGAGAGACTCATCCCCAAACTCATCTCCTTTGCTCCGATACCAAATGATGCTAGGACACTAGGTTAAACAGATCCTAGCATATGAAATCTTCATGTGCTACCTTAAAAATTAAAATTCTTCGTTAAAACCACAAATATGTTTAGCTCAAAAATAAATATGAAGGAAAGAGAGCCACATAAATAAAATACTGATATAAAAACATAAAACTCTTTGGCCAAATATTACAATGGGCGGCCTCTTCGCTCTCGGCCCTTCAAACCATTTCTCTTACTCTCTGTATTCCTCACTTCCTCACTTCCTCACTTCCTCGCTTTCTCCCTTACTCACCCACACAAGCTACATATTTATACATAAATATAATTTATTCCATTCCATAATTTCCTCCACACAAATCTCAACTTAAAATCTAAATTATATTTATTTTTTTTAGACTCAACTAAGTCCTGTTTTTGAAATTCCTCATCCCTATATTATCTACCTAATTCAACTCCACCCATATCCTTAATTATTTAATGAATATCTACAATAATCCTCACATTTATATTTTCTCTCTTAATTAATTAAAAATGAGCAAAATAATTAAATAAATAATTAAAATATCTCACCCCCTAAATTATATAAAATAATAATAAATATTAGCTTTGATGCTCCTGCATCACTGGAAAATATGATTCCGTTTTGGAATCAATATTCGTGACAGCAGTTGTAATCCTCAGATAGATCTTTCTACCAATGTATCATGTGCGTCAAATGGAGATAGTATGCCAAAGTTACGTCCCTGGGAAGTTGAAACACTGATTTACCCAAAAGGGGTCCATAGTTTTGGCGCTTCATCTCCTAGGGTTAGGTTTTTGGACATTTATATTTCTCCATTATTTCTCAATAATAAATAGGCCCTCAAGCCTCATTTTAACAAAATTCAAAGTTCTGTAGCCGCCACATCTCTTCTCAAAGATTCGCTACCAACACCCTAGCTAATTTATTTCCATTATGTTTGTAAGCATATTTTTTTTATTTGATATTAATGAAATGAAGCCTTATTTCTACTGGATCTCTATGTTTATGGTTATTTCTATATGTTGTTGCATTTCTACATAAATCTAGATCACCCACAAATCCTGCAAAGTTTTATTACTTTTAAAAAATGATAAAAGGAAATCCTAAGATACTTGCCTTCATCCAAAATAAAAACATATTTGAAACAATGTCTATCTTCGAACCTCATCCATCCTTAGTAAATAAAATAGAAACAACATAAAATCATAAAAGCTGCCAGTGAACTGATAGTGCTGCGCAGCAACTGGGTAGCACAATGTCATATTTCCTCTATGGATGAAACCTATTCGATGAAAGATGGGATGATATGGCATAATGATGTATGGCAAACCAACCTCTAAAATCTCTGACAGCTGGCAGCTCCAAAACATGCGTGAAACTCTATAGGCAAGGACTGCGCAGCATCTGCGTAACACACTTTGTTTGGGGTATATCTCACAAATCGTAACATAATTTTTTTGGTATATATCATTTTATTCATTTACTTCTCTTCATTATATAGGAAAAATATCATAGTGTAATAGCCATTTGCATAAAAAACATGTTCAATACATGGAGAGGATCAACACAAACTGGAAAAGTAGAGACACCATGGTTTTTTACATCCTTTTAAAAAATGATAAAAATAAATACTAAGATACTTGCCTTCATCCAAAAGAAAAACATATTTGAAACAGTTTCTATCTTCAAACCTCATCCATCCTTAGTAAAGAAAATAGAAACAAAAAAAAATCATAAAAGTTGTCAGTGAACTGACAGTGTTGCACATCAACTGGGTAGCACAAAGTCATCTTTCCTTTATGGCTGACACTTGTTAAATGAAATATGGGTTGATATGGCATACATATGTATGACAAACCAACCTCTAAAATATTTTACAGTTGGTAGCTCCAAAACATGCGTGAAACTCTGTAGGCAAGGATTGTACAACACCTTCATAGCACACTTTTTTTTTGGTATATCTCCCAAAACGTAACCTATTTCTTTGAGTATATCTTCTTTTATTCATTTACTTATCTTCATTATATACGCAAAATATCATAGTGTAATAGGCTGTTGCATACAAAACATGTTCGATCCATGGAGAGAATCAACACAAACTGGAAAAGTAGAAACATCATGGTTGTTTACATCCTTTTAAAAAAATATAAAAGGAAATCCTAAGATACTTGCCTTCATCCAAAAGCAAAACGTATTTGAAATAGTCTCTATCTTTGAACCTCATCCATCCTCAACAAAGAAAATAGAAACAAAAGAAAATCATAAAATATGCCAGTGAACTGACAGTGCTGCGCAACAACTATGTAGCACAAAGTCATCTTTCCTTTATGGCTGACACATGTTTGATGAAATATGGGCTGAGATGGAATCCCGATGTATGAAAAAATAACCTCTAAAATCTCTGACATTTGGGAGCTCCAAAACATGTGTGAAAATATGTAGGAAATGAATGCGCAACACACTTTGTTTTGGGTATATCTACCTAACCGTAACATGTTTTATAGTTTGAGATAGCTTATGTTGAGTTAGGTCAGGTCTCTTGGGGTCACATCTAGGGGTAATGTTTTGAGTCATTGAATTTTTACCATGTGTTTGTTCATAGGTTTACAATTTTTAAAATTTTTGGGGTTCCTAGCATCACATAGGGGTATAGTGGCCCTATTGGAACCAAGATTGAGCCACTGTTACCATTGGATTTTCCCATGCAAATTAATTGTTATGTTTCAGCTTGTTCATGAGTACATCACCAAACTCCATCTCAAATGATTCGACTACAATTTTTCATGGTACCTTCTAGATTGTTATTCACCAAATCCTTATTATGGAGTTGTGTGCATGAGTTTGGAGGTTAGATCTAGAAAGGATTTTTTTCAAGGGGAAACAAGGTTTTGTTTTTTTTTTAGTAAGTTCCCCATGCTTTCTTGCATGTGACACGTAATATTTGAGGTAGGGATGGGAGGATGAGATATCCAAAAGGGTACTTTTAGTTTTTCATAGACTTTCTTTGTCCTTTTTTAGAAATTGATAGCATTGATCACATTTTGTATACCCTTTTTGGATATGCATTTATGGCACTGTTTTGGTGGCAATGTCAAAAAAACACCATATGGACATTGGAAAACAACACTATAACCCCTTTTAGACACATTGAAGGCAGAGGCATGCAAGCAGTTCATAGGAGCAACTACATTTTACTCAAAATTTGTATGAGGGTGTGTCACTAAATATTTACAAATATCAATTTACAGATTTTTCTTCTAGCTAGAGGGCACACTCCTTAGCATCTCTTTCAGACATGCTTTCAACCTATGCATGAAAACATTTAAACTTTCAATTTTAAGGAAGTTTGTCAATGTGAAGTACAACTTTATTTGTGAAAGAAGATAATATCGACACAGTGGCAGTGGAGTTTCTAGAATAAACCAGCAGTTTCTTTTCCTTTATTTTCCAACATGAAAATCACAAAATGCCTTAGATCTCTATTAATCGATTAAGCTTACAAAAATTGTGAGTACATGGTATTTAGAGAATTTCCTCTTGTCAATCATAATGCATTCATGTATACATTTCCAATTACTTTTTCAATTCCAGCATGGAGAAGGGTGCATCAATGGTGGGTGATGTAATGCAAGGCAAGGCACTCCCTTAACACATTTACAGATTCATGCAAACTTTGAGCAAACAACAAGGGATCAAGTCAATTGAGAGACAGTTTCATCTGTACTGGGCCAACATGAATACTTGACGAAGTTTGTTCAGTGCATCTGTTCACACATCAATTTTGTATAGTCTTTAGACTATCCCTAAAAATTCCTGAGGGCATAACCATGGGAATCATGACACATTTGTTGGTTGGAAATGTGCATAGCAGAGGAATATTTAGACCTTGCAACATGAAGGTCTAGCCTCTAGAGAGATAGATGGTTATGTAATGGTTGAAAACCGAATGTATTAGTGACAGCAATAATTAAAGCAATGAATTATGACCTATTGTCTTCAATATAAAAGTTCTTGTCAACAAGAAAAATACTGAGATTCACATTACATAAATCATATATCTATATATTGTATTTATTTTTTATTTCAAAACTCAGAAATGGAAGAATAAGGAATATTAATTATATTTTTCCACTCAAACCAAATAAATGAAAGAACCCTATCCAAGTTACTATGCACTTAATTGGACCATCAATTTGGAAAGTACATGCATACACTCTTTGGAAATTACTTACCTATTTTTCTGCATACCTCATTGATTCCCATTAGAGTTGAAGTGCCTGCATGGATGATTAGACATGGTAGAAGTTGATGCTTCTCCACTTGTTCTATAGTTACCTAGAAAAGTGTCATATGTTAACATAATGAAATTTGCTAGAGCATCAAGGTATATGTGCAAACCCAATGAAATAGAGTGTCAAATGTACCTAGCATGGAAGCTAAGGTTGGATGACCTCACATCTCTCTTTGGCCTTGGGTTATCACCATGGTTGTGGATTTTTGCATTTCTATAAAAATAAACATACCACATGTTAAATAATGGTGATGACTAAATATTTAAATATAAAACCATGACTCTATTCAACACATGAAACTAACATGGAAACATAGACATGGCATTACTTGATCGAGGGCCCTCAAAACTCAGATGGTTCATATTCTGATGGATCAACATTTAAATCAATTTCCAAACCATTGTTTTTTCTCTTGCTTTTTCTTTGTAGGGCTAAGGAAACTCTTCTTCCTCTTCAAATATGAATCAAGAGAACCCGACCCAGGTGTGAATTCAAAATCCATAATGTGAAAATTATTGGCATCATCCAACAATTTTTTAAGCATACCAGTCAACTGGTTTGTCTTCGCCAAAGTAGTAGGAGGGTTATCTAAAATGAGATGTACATGGCTAAACATCTCCTCCCTTGCCAAATGAGGTGTCGTGGCATCAGCATCAACAATATTTGTGACCATAAGAGTGGCATCGACATCTATGTCATGGTTTTCAGGATCTATATTGATCTCAAGTGGGTCATTGAATATGTTATCCTCTGCATGTTGATGAAGTAATGGATTTGAATTATTGAAGTGGAAATATAGCTAGTTAACCTTTATGGCATGCTTGCAAATTTTTCCACGAATTGACCATGGAGATTCACACGTTATAAAATCTGTTTCATACCAGGTGACAAGGTATTTTTTACCTCGATCTATCTGGCTTCTCACCCAGTAAGCATGATTTATGATCTCATGAGGACAAAAATCAGTATCTGGAATTTTTCTTTCTCATTCCACTGATGATTCCAACTTCTTTTCTCTCTTATAGTTGTTTATAAATCGTTCTTCTTTTAAGATTTCCTTGAACCAATAACAAAGCTCTATGGTTTTTAGTAGCATATGAAACAACCAATCTATCCTCTGGAATTATTTTTTCCTTCTATCATAAATAAATGTTGTTTTTAAGTAATAATGGTATGAACCAACAACATTATTTGTCTCTTGATTTGCATGAAGAAACTCCCGAAATACTTTTTCCCACATCCCTAATTGCAAATATAACCATGTTAGTCTCAATATATCACCTTTATAGAAGAAGAAAATTGCATATGATACGAAAAATTTGTTTACTTACGAATATTATCTCCAACAACCCAATTCTTGTGGAAATAGGCTAAGAAGTTCTCTTCATCTGCAAATTTGATAAAAAATTGACTTATTGCATCTTCCACTTAATTTTTGAGACTGTGTTTCATGTTGAAACCTAACTCACTGAAAATCTCATTGGATTTTATGGAACTAGTAGCCAACTAGTTGACAATTTTTAACCAAGCCCTCCATACATGCCAAACACATAAGATCACATCACAACCTATGATCCTCCGTCCATATTCAATGCATTTTAGTGTGCTATTTTTAGAAAAAATGCAAGTTTATTTATATCATGACAATGCTAAAGTTACCTCAAGGCACTAATTTTAGCCAATGCTTCATCAACCATGAAAGCACTGACTTTCCAATCAAGACAAGTTTCGAAACACTTGTGCATGAGATGCTCCAACCATAGTGCAATATAATCTGATGTGTTTCGTGATTTCCTTGGGTCCTCGGGAATATTGCTCGGATGATGAGATTTGGGAGACTTTTTATAAGTGCCAATTTGGTGAAATTATATAGGAAAAAGAAAATAAACTTGATTCCTCAGTGCCTGAGAATGGAGGAAACAAGAGTGTGGGTCAGTGCCAGCTTGTATGTTTGGGATGAGAACTACTAAAAAAAAGTCATATACTGGTCCTTGATGAAGAAAATACCTTAGTGGACACTACAACTGATGGTTTTATTCAACAAATAATTCGCCACCAATATTATGCCTACACAGTCATTACTATTGGACATTAGGTTCGATATGTTATTGACAGTTATTTGGTTCTACTATTAAAGGATGGAAAAATTGCTAAGTATTCAGCAATTTCTCCATCCAAACTACTTAGCAACAAATATTTTGCATTTGTAAAACTTGCTTCAGAGTAATCCATCCAATAGATATCTTAACTCAAGCTTTGGACATTGGCTATATTGGATTCACAATAGAATGGAGAAAAGCCTTCATTTCCGTGAAATTCATGGTGGAGAAATTCAATTATTCAACTCCTATAACATGGCTAGATATACAATAAAGTAGGCTATGAGCTATCATGTAAGCTCATTATTTTCTGATAATATTATATATTGAGGTCTTTAATAAGGGTCCAATTACTGTTATTAGTGACTTTGACTTCAGACTTAAGTTATGATTTTTCACTTGTTATATATAAATGGAGTTTACCCTTAAGAAAAAAAAGTTCAATTCAAGTCTTTGAGATGATGATATAATTTATGTCCATGGAAATCAATTAATAAATGCACATGGAGATATTTTGTTAACATAGGATGATCATGATGTTGGCCGGGTTCAAGGTTCATATACTTACTCTGTTGGTTCTGCTGCTAGGTATGCATATAGATATACTCTTAGGTATACTACTAGAACTAGAACAACTTGTGCTGCTTCAAAATAAATTAGTGAATTAGCAATAGCATAGCAGTGAGCTTGAATGGACCCTCAGGGGGACTCTAAAAAAACTAGGATCCGTCCAAGTTAGATCTAAAGTACACTTTCAAAACCCAACACTAGACATTCACTGAGTTTGAAAGGAAACAAACTTTAAATAGATTTAAGATCTATCTGATTGGGAAATCTTTAGAACAACATGCATATTCCCTTACACTACAACACATTCTTTGCTGAAAAATTATCCCTTAAATAGAATGTTGATCTCCATTTTTCATTCCTCTTATCACGTTTTTCCACATGTTCAATGATCTTCTCCATGGTGACTTCTTGAGGAAGTACTTGTGGCTCCTCAATTACTTGAGGTTCCTCTATGATGCTTTCCATTTGTCTTGCTTGAGAACGAGTTATGACCATGTACCAACTGGTTCAACTTTAGCCCTGTAATGCTCCTGTCAAACATTGCAAATCCACCAAAGATATCCAAGCTTCATCTTCAACCTACAATTACTTGTTTTCCCTTCTTACTTCAACCTTCAAATTTCTTTAAATCATCAAAGCATTAAATCCGCCTTCAATAAGGTGTGGAATCAAATATCTTATACCACCTGTCATGTCCATATTCTTGTGGTAGTCTTTGAACCATCAACAAGATGGTGCGGCACTACATTAATTTTCTTTTTCCTAATACTCAGCAAGTAGACTACGCCTCCCTATAAAAATTTATTAATTATCTTCCAATGTTTTATCAAATATAGTAGCAAAATAACACTGACATCAATACCAAATGTTGTGTAACCAGCTCAAAAAATAGAAGAAAAGAGATATCCACGCCTTAGAAATAAGCCACTTCGAGGGGGAAACCTCCAATACATTACATAAATGAACAATTCTTGGATGATTCAATTCACAAAACCTCCTTTCTATATATAGGAGTCCATGGGGCCATAATGTAATCCTAGTGGGCCACAATGTAATCCTAGCCGACCTAACAATATTAATTTAAGGGCACAATAATAACAAAATGGGGGTTACAAGGGTACAATAATAACAATAAGGGGTTTACACTAACAATAATAAGGGGCTATACTAGTGATATAGGGGCCTAACATGCCCCTCTCCTTCAAAAAAGTGTTGTCCTCAACACTTGAGTAGCTCCGGGTGCTTCTGTATAAAATTCTCATCCTCCCATGTAGAATCTTCGGTGGGTAAGTTCTTCCACTTGATGAGATACTCTGAAATTGATCGATTCCGTAGTTGTCGAGTTCTTTTTTCTATGACTGCTTCAGGTTCCAATATGATCTTCCCTTCCCCATCAAGTTATGGCAATACTGTTTGAACTGGAAGATTTTCACCTATAACCTTCTTTAAGCATGAAACATGGAAAACTGGATGTACTCGCGAAGAAGCAGGAAGCTCCAATTTGTATGCCATAGTACCAATCTTTTGCGACACCTTGTAAGGACCATAGTACTTTGGCGATAATTTATTATCCTTCTTTGCTTGCTTGAGGGACATTTGTTTGTATGGTTGTAGCCGTAAAAATACCCAATCTCCTACATCAAAACTTCTCTCGCTAAGATGTTGATCTGCCTGTTGTTTCATTCGATTTTGTGCCAAATTCAGGTTATCCTTTAAGAGTTGGAGAACTTCTTGCTGATGCTCGATGTGATCTTTCACTGCTTGAACCTTCAAATTTTCCCTTAAAGATGATGTGATGGATGGTGGATGATATCCATAAAGTGCCATAAATGGGGTCATTTTTGCTGCAGTATGGAAGGAAGTGTTATACCACCATTCAGCAAGAGGTAACCACTTGACCCATTGTGTTTGTTTATCAGATACAAAACAATGAAGATATCCTTCCAAACATTTATTTACTATCTCGGTTTGACCATCAGATTGAGGATGATAAGATGAGCTATGAGCTAATTGAGTACCCAAACAAGAAAATAACTCCGTCCAAAAATTTCCAGTAAAAATGGGATTTCTGTCGCTCACAATAACCCTTGAGCTTCCATGTAGCTTTTGAATTCTGTCCATAAATGTAGTAGCAACTGTACTTGCTTTAAATGGATGAGATAATGCACAAAAGTGTGCATACTTGGTAAGTCTATCAACTACCACCATGATGACACCCTTTCCTTCGGACTTAGGTAAACCTGTGATAAAATCCATTGAAATCTCCTCCCAACGTTGACTTGGAATGGATAAAGGTTGTAGAAGTCCTGGGGTCTTAATTGTTTCCACTTTATTCTGCCGGCAAACCAAACATTCCGCCACAAACTTTCGAATATCAGATTTAAGGCCATCCCAAAAAAATTCTTTCTTCACCCTGTGGTAAGTTTTTAAAAATCCTGAGTGTCCTCCTAAAGGAGAAGTGTGCAATTCCGGAAGAATCTTTTGTTTTAGTTGGGAATTCTTACAAAGATATAAGCGATCTTTGTACCATAAGGAATCATTTTTCCAACTAAATGTATCAGATGTACTAGGATCTTGCTGCAACTTTTGAATGAGTATCCATACATCTTTGTCCTTCTTCCATTCATCTCTTGCTTGAGTTATCCAATCTGGTTGGATAATATAAATGGAACAAAGAAATGCTTCCACCTCTTCATTCTTTCTTGAGAGTGCATCTGCAACAACATTCAACTTTCCTTTTTTGTAGATTATTTCAAAGTCATAACCCAACATCTTTGTGACCCATTTTTGTTGTTCTTCTGACGATAGTCTTTGTTCCAAAAAGTGTTTAAGACTATCATGATCAGTTTTTACCGTGAAGTGTCTTCCCATTAGGTAAGTTCGCCATTTCTTTAGTGCATGTAGTATTGCTAACATTTCCTTCTCATAAATAGGTTTCTGTAAATACTTTCCTTTGATTGGACGACTTTCAAAAGCAATGGGTCTTCCTTCCTGCATTAAAACTGCACCAATTCCATTTTCTGAGGCATCACATTCCACAATAAAGGTTTTTGTGAAGTCTGGTGTAGCTAAGACTGGTGCTAGGCACATTGCCTCTTTAAGACGTTCAAAGGCCTTAGTTGCTTCAGGAGTCCATGCAAATGCATCTTTCTTCAATAATGTTGTTAGAGGTGCTGCTATTCTCCCATAATTCTTAACAAACTTGCGATAATACCCTGTTAACCCGAGAAATCCTCGCAACTGCTTTATGGTTGTGGGAACTTTCCATTCCTTAATAGCTTTAATTTTGTTAGGGTCCACTTTAACACCCTCGTGAGATACAATATGACCCAGATATTCCACCTCTTGTACTCCAAAGAAACATTTGGACTTTTTTGCATATAATTGTTTCTCCTGCAATAGTTTGAGCACCCTGTCAACATATTCAACATGATCCTTCCAAGACCTGCTGTAGATTAGTATATCATCAAAAAATACTAGCACAAATTTTCTAAGGAAGGGTTTGAAAATGGAATTCATCAATCCTTGAAATGTATAAGGTGCATTGGTAAGGCCAAAGGCATGACCAAAAATTCATAATGACCCTCATGAGTTCGAAATGTTGTTTTCGGAATATCTTCAGTCTTCATTCTAATTTGATGATATCCTGAATGAAGATCCAACTTGGTAAAATAAATTGCTCCATGTAATTCATCCAATAATTCATCAATCACGGGAATGGGAAATTTGTCTTTAATGGTGAGCTTATTGAGCTCCCTATAATCCGGACACATTCGCCATGATCCATCCTTCTTGTGTACCAATACTACAAGAGCAGAGAAAGAACTTTGACTAGGTTGAATTATACCCGCCTCTAACATTTCTGCAATCATACGTTCAATTTCACTCTTTTTGGAAGTAAGGATATCTATAAGGCCTGATGTTTGGAGGAACACTTCCTGGAATCAAATGAATAGCATGATCATGATCACGAATAGGTGGGAGTCCTTTGGGATTTTCAAACACCTTGAATGATTGTCCAAGACTTGTTGGAGATCTGCAGAAATAGATGATTTTGATGTCGGAACTTCTAGAGAGCATAATTGTGCAATTACGCCTCGTTGTTCTTTCTTTAGAAGCTTTGTCATGACATTAGAGCTTATTATCCTTCATGGCTTCCCTTCAATACCCCGTAATTCGACTTCCTTTCCTTCTGAAAAAAATTTCAAGAAAAGTTCTTGAAAATTAAAAGCTACCGTCCCCAAAGATTGTAACCATTGTAATCCTAGTACAACATCAGCACCTCCCATAGGAATGGCAAGCATTGGACTGGTCAATACATATTCCCCCATGGTTAGCTTGATATTATGGCATTTTCCAGAGCAATTTATAGTTCCTCCATTTGCAACCATCACTTGACATTCTGGTGCTGGGTATAGGAAACAATTTAATTCCTTGGCTACCTTATAATGAATAAAATTATTGGTGCTACCTGAATCAATCAACACTATTACCCTTTTCTTCTTTATATGTCCTTCTATCTTGAGAGTTTGAGGAGTGGTAATTCCTGCCAGTGCATTACACTATATGGTCAGATTCATTTCTTCTTCTTTAAGGGTTGTTCTGGTGTTTATCTCTTCTGCATTCTTCTTTCTCTCATAATCCTGTAAATAATTTCTCTCAGCACATACATGACTTAGATTTATTTGCAATCACTTAACATAAGCAAAAAGCCACATCTTTCTTCAATTGTTTGTGGATCATTTTGTGGGTTGAATCATTCATGTACCTTCTTCTTGAGTAAGTGGTGAGGTTAATATATTTAGACTAAACTTTTCTTGCCAACCTGAATGCCTTCTCCAATGAATCAGGTTCCAAAACGCGAACTTCATGTTGGATGTTATCCTTTAAAGTGCCTAGGAAGAGATCCATCCTGTGTCCCTCTGGAATATCAGTTACCCTTATATTCAATTTTTGGAAGTCCTCAATGTGCTGCCCCACTAAACCCTTTTGTTTGAGATTTATCAATTGGGTAAAGAAAGTGTTGCTCTTTGTATCCTCATAATGTGCTATCATTTCCTCCGTAAAAATTGACCAAGTGACAATTTTTTTACGGGAGCAAAGCCATCGATACCATACAAATGTATTTTGTTCTAAATGTAAAGTTGCAATGCGTACCTTTTGTGTGTTTTGCACGTTATGGAGATCAAATTATTGCTCCATCTGTAGTATCCATGTTACAGGATCCTTTCCATCAAACTTCCTCATATCCATTTTTGGAATATGGTGGTTCTTCCCGCCAAAATTCGAGTTTATGAAATCACAATTAACATTTATTTTGTTCTCATCAGGAGGTTCTTCTCCTATATTTCCGCCATTAGGAATCATTTCTGGTTTTAAGCTTGTCATCAAGCCTTCCATGTATACTTTTAGATCATTCTTCATGTTTTCTATGTTGTCTTTTATGTCATCCATGCCTTTCTTCAAAACTTCCATTTCATTTTTTGTTGCTCTTTGCGAGAGTGAAATTTGTTGCACTTGCTCTTGTAATTTTGATAGATCATGTTGCAGTTCTTCATCTTCATGAGTCATAGTAGACCCTTCTGAAGGCTTAATGGGTGTTGAATTATTTTTACGAGGCATATTTTAGAACCCAATACTGATATGCCCTTGGAATCAATTCAAATTGATTCTTCAAACAAGACTTATGCAATTCGGAAAAAAAATACACACCTTTCTCTTGCTTTTGAGGAGCTCGATATTGAAATTGGATTATCTCTGTAATTGAAAATATTCAATATCTGAAATTCAACCCTGTAGTAGCCCTTTGAAGCTTCTTTCAAATTCCACAGGTCTGACCTAATTTGGATTCTCCAAGGAAAAGTTGTGTCCAATCTCCCACAATGACCTAATTCTGGACTGGTTCAGTAGAGCGAACTTGTACGACTTGCCACGTGTCACTGTTTTGTCCTTTGTCTCTAAAATTGATAGCCAATAAACTACAGGCCGTGTACTTGTGACCAATTTTGACAGCACTCCAATCCAATCTCCAGAGAGAGAGTTATTGAACTTTTCCCACGATCACCTCTTTAAGATGAAATTCAGGAGCCTGAAAAAGCACTACCTTCCACAGATCATATCTCTAAAAATATTACGAACCAAGCTCTGAAATTTTTTGATGAATTTCCTCAGGATTTCAGCTTCGCACCATATGAATTTCAGATTCTGAACCTTCGTAGAAAAAAAATTTATATTATGAATGCCGATAAGCCTTTTGGGAGCTTTAGAAAACATACGACTTCTGAGATCATATCTCCAGAATTGTTGCAAACCAAACTCAAATTTTCTTCAAGATTCCTCAGGATTTTTCTTCGCACTAAAATTTCAGCTGCAAACTTTAGATAAAACGTTATGGCGAAAATACCACGATGACCTGTTTGGAGCAAGCGAAACCCTAGAGAATCCAAGCTACGATACCAAATGTTGTGTAACTTGACTCAAAATAGAAGAAAAAGAAGATCTCAACCATGTGGAAGCCGCCACTTCGATGGGGAAACCTCCAATACATTACATAAATGAAGACTTCTTGGATGATTCAATTCACAAAACCTCCTTTCTATATATAGGAGTCCATGGGGCCATAATGTAATCCTAGTGGGCCACAATGTAATCCTAGCCGACCTAACAATAATAATTTAAGGGCACAATAATAACAAAATGGGGGTTACAAGGGTACAACAATAACAATAAGGGGTTTACACTAACAATAATAAGGGGCTATATTAGTGATATAGGGACCTAACAACCAAATCCACAAGAATGTTCATACATTCAAGATGAGCGACTCTGAAATGTGAGTGCCCAATATTATGTTTCATAAAATCGTTTGTTTCATAAAATCGTTCATGTAGTGGAATTATACATACTTCTTAAATATATCAAAACAAAAATTTACCTTTCCTTGTCATGTTGTATTGTTGCATGCACTTCCAGTTGATTGTTATCTCTTTCACGTTCTCGTTCAAAATTTTATCACGTTCACAACTGCACTCGCGGTTACCCAGTCAGTAAAGTCTCGTAGCAGCTCGGGTCGTGACCTTCTACCATTAAATCACAGACCATCCACTTTGTTCATCATCACACCATCGTTGTGTTCAACATTCAACAATTCGCCAGCATTGTGATCAACCGAGCCTGGACTCGGCTGGTTAACTCGACTCTAGCCATCTACCTGTGCTGTTGTTGCAACCAGACTTCACTGTTCTGCACCCTGCATGCCGCTACAACTTGACTTTGTCACTATTGTTGTTTTCCGCCTATCCGCAATACGTCGATTTGTTAAACTCAACTCGACCCGTACGTAAACTCTATGGAGAAACCCCAGTTCGGTGGAAGGCATCATGACCCTTCATCCAGCATTTGCACTTCCTCCCTGCGATCCGCTACGACCGAGGAGCTCACTGCCATACACTTCTCCCTTCGCTCAATGCTTTGGATGAATTGTGTGAAATTCTTTAACATCCAACACTTCCACCATATTAATATGCTTGGCGTGGACCCTCGATGGTCGCCTGACGACTCGTGGTCCTTACACCAGGGAAACGACTTTGTTAACGCACAAGCTAATGTTGGAAAACACCACATTGTTGGATGATTGAACATGTAATGAATCAAACAATGTGATAGGTGGTTCAACTAGTGGGTGATAGGCATAGAAAATTTTAGGGGAAAATATTATCCCATGGACGAAATTTAAGGGGTTTTATATATTCGATGGGATTTTTTTTTATATTATACCCATTTTATATAGTTAGCCCAAACATTATTTAAAAAATAAATATTGTGTTCCAGTGTTGTTTCCGGATTCATCGCATTAAATGAATTTTTTATATCGACGTTTCGAACCATCTACCGGGGTTCCTTATCAAGACAAAAAAGTGTGAAGGATTGATCTCATAAGTGAGGTATAAATAGGAAGGGGTTTAAGAGAGAAAGGATGAGTGAAAAGGTTTAAAGAGATGATATGTTTTTTTATAATTTATGAATTATTATTATTGTATTATGTAAAATATTTAAATTTTTTAAATTATTATATATATTTAATTTCTAAGTTATTCACCTAATGATTTAAAGGGTTATTTCCAATTTTTGTGATTTTGTTATGTAAAAATGTTTCAAATTTTTAGTGTTTATATAGTTTTAAATTATAAGTTATTTACATTAATGATTTAAAGGTGTAATTTTAATTTGTATTTATAATTGTTATTAATTATAGATATAAAATGGACTTAAATTAATGGGTTAATTTGAAATAAACCTATATATAATGGTTATTTAACATTGGAGAGTAAAAGAGTTATTTATAATTTTTATTTACTGGAATTATTTAAAACAAAAGGGATTATAGTTTAGCCAATGAAAAAAATCATAAATACAACTTAAGCCTAGATTCACCTGGTTTGTAGGGTGGATTTGTTTCAATCGCCCCTGATTTCATGTCTGATTTGCTTCTGATCATCGGATTTCCAGGAATGGGGCAGATTTTTTTCAATCGCCCCTGATTTCATGTATGATTTGCTTCTAATCACCAGATTTCCAGGAATGGCATTGGTTAGGGGCTATTTCGACCTCATTCCTGGAAATCGAAGGTGGTGTTGAATTCAGAGGTTTTCTATTTGATTCTCTTGTATAAATTGGTATCTTCATACTACATTCCTCGTCATTGTTGAGTTGTGTGTATGCTCGCCTATCTGACAAAATATGCAAACATAGAATATGCAGATCCAAGAGTTGGACCAAAGCTTTAGAAAGAGAAAGAGGAGAAATCCAATAGCCAATAAGTAAATATTTTCTCACCTTATTCCTATTTTCTTCTATTTAGGAATCCCCAGGCAAATTAACCCGACTTCCCCTCACTTCCTCACTCAAAGGGTGCTAGACTTCCCCTCAAAAGGTGTTCTAGTTAGGGGCCACTGGCTGTAGTTTAGGAATTCATTAACTCAATTCTTTTCATCAGACTATCTACCAGCATCGATCTCCCACGACCATATTATCTTATATTGTCCAAACCCTTTACCCTATCCTCTCCTACCTATACTGTTGGAATCAGATAAATTGTTGATGAAGAAGGATCTCAAAACAAGCTATTGAATTGCTCAGAATGCGGAAGGGGTGTTGGAGCAAATTACCTGCTCATCTCCTATATTAATTCATAGGGCTAGTAATGCAATAATTACGTAATTAACAAACAGAATTCACTCATCAAACCCAATTCAGCGATGTGAAGGTGGAAAATTCGAACCCAAGTCACTCTGGTTCTGTTCTAACTAGTAACAATATGTAGTGAAAATTGTTTTCTTTGAATGGTTTTCAGTTAGTAGCATGGTTCACGTGACCATGATTCAAGTAAACAAGGTTAAAAAACTATTTATTTTTTGTTTCATGTTGTGTTTTTTTATTTAAGCACTGGTAGGATTGAAATTAGGGGTTTTTTGTTTGATTCACTTGTATAAATTTGTATCTACAAACTACGATTCTCCTCATTATTGAGTTGCGGGTGTGTAAGGGTTTTGTGTCTCACTAAGTTTCTATACCAGAGTTTCTCTCGCATGTGTGATATTCTTGTTCTTGTGATTCAAATCCAAGTCAGTAATGTGAAGGGCAAATTTGAACCCAAGAAACTCTAGCTCTCTACTAACTAGTAACGGTATGTATTAAAAATTGTTTTCTTTGAATTTTTTTCAGTTAGCCTTGGCATGGCTCATGTGACCATGGTTCAAGTAAATGAGGTTAAAAAACTATTCATTTTTTGTTTCATTTCATGTTTTGTTATTTTATTTAGGTAATAGTGTGTGGCCACTTAACATCAAACCATTACTTTATAACCACCCTAGTGAGAGCCATGATAGGTGAAGCAAGTAGGAAACAGAGCCCCCATCCATATTATGGGTATGTATGATTGGAAATCACCCTTTTCTTCTGAGATATTTTGTAAATACAGACGTGAAATGGGATCAACATTTTTGGTATGCTGAAAAAGGAAAGGCATGGGCAGTTAGGGTTCCACTGTATAATTATGTATGTAGTCTGTCCACCAAATATCACAGACCCTCTAGTGTATAATGGCAAAGATCTGACCTCTGATCTGACTATTAGCTCCATTCCACCTCAGTACATTTCTGATTGGATGTACCATGAAGCTCAAGAAAATGTAAAATCAAAGTAGGGAAATTTCAACATAAAGAGATATCACCATTGGTATATGGATGTGCCCACAAATATTTGAAACAACCTAATTTCTTGGCTTTAGATTTTACCACAAAATTTATTTACATCTTTGTCGATTTGATTACATTGGATGATGATTCCTTTAGAGAAGAATTGGAATGCGAAGTTCTCATAAACAACTCAGTCAAAAAAAAAATATATGATCATGAATTCAATTCAACTATTCAATTCAATAGGAAGACAATGCGTTGTGTATTTATGATTGTCATGAAGGCCCCAAAACTCATTTCTAGCACAATGGTTATTTCTAATTATTTCATTTGTGTTTTGAAACTCACAATTATGAGTTTCTTGTGATAAAAGGACTCAAATATTCATCCAAAATATGGTGTGAATGGCCAAAGAAACCATTACAGTGCAACACGTTCTAGAACCAATATTTCAATACTTTCACATGGGGAAGCATTGATCTCTTCACAATGGATTGGTTATTCTTGTTATTTAACATGTAATACTTAATGCAGAGCACATGCCCAATGATCATTGTCTCTTGTGTGTCCTCATCATAAATATTGATCAAAAAAATGTATTACACCAACCTCAGATGAAAACTGACAGAGCTAAAAAAAAATTTATCTTGGCTAGGAAGTCTAGACAAAAATCCATGGTATAGTCATTTAAGGAAAATTATTTAGGCCATAATGGAGGCTGTGGGTCAACCAGAGGCTCGATGGAACATGTCTCTCCCAAATTCCTTAAGGCATGCTGGGACATTGGCCTTGATAAGGGGACATATTACTCATGGGTAATAATGTGGTAGCATGACAAAATTGAAAATATTTTTAATTATTATAAATGAAACATAACCACTCCTTCAATTTTTTCTGTCACCCCATTAGAAATATTAGTTGGAGCTTCCACCAAGATTTAGGTGTCAACTAATACCCAAAACTCTGTCTTGACTCTTCATTTCCAAGAGACCCATCTAAGGCTGAAACAATGATCCTTGTGCTTCATTACTATTCTCATAAACAACTCATTCAAAATAAAAATATATGATTTTGAATTCAATTCAATTATTCAAGTGAGTAGGAAGACAATGGTTTGTGTAGTTATGATTGTCATGAAGGCCCCAAAACTTATTTCTAGCACAATGGTTATGCCGAATTGTTTCATTTGTGTTTTGACACTCACAATTATGAGTTTCTTGTGATAAAATGGCTCAAATATTTATCCCAACTATGGTGTGAATGGCCAAAGAAACTATTATAGGGAAACACATCCTAGAACCAATATTTCAATACTTTCACATGGGGAAGCATTGGTCTCTTCACAATGGATTGGTTATTTCTGTTCTTTGTGATATGTAATACTTAATGAAGAGCACATGATCAATGATGATTTTATTTTTTCTATCCTCATCATAAATCTTGATCACAAAAATGTAGTACACCAACCTCAAATGAAAACTGATAGAGCTAAAATTGTTGTTAACTTGGCTAGGAAGTCTAGACTAAAATCCATGGTTTCAAAAATTTGTGAAATCAATTATATGTATAGGAATTTAAGGAAAAATATTTAGGCCACAATGGAGGTTTTGGGTCCACTGGAGGCTCGATGGAACATGTATCTCCAAAATTCCTTAAGGCATGCTGGGACATTGGCCTTGATAAGTGAACATCTTACACATGGGTAACAATGTGGTAGCATGATAAAATTGAAATTATTTTTAATGATGATAAGGGAAACATAACCACTCCTTCAATGTTTTATTTCACCCCATTATAAATATTAGTTGGAGCTTCCACCAACATTTAGTTGTCAACTAATACCCAAAACTCTATCTTGACTCTTCATTGCCAAGGGACTCATCTAAGGGTGATACAATGATCCTTGTGCTTCATTACTATTCTCATAAACAAATCATTCAAAAGAAAAATATATCATCCTTAATACAATTCAATTATTCAGATGATTAGGAAGACAATGGGTTGTGTATTTATGATTGTCATGAAGGTCCCAAAACTCATTTCTAGCACAATTGTTATGTCGACTTGTTTCACTTGTGTTTTTACACTCACAATTATGAGTTTCTTGTGATAAAAAGGATCAAATATTTATCCAAAATATGGTGTGAATGGCCATAGAAACCATTACATGGCAACACGTCCTAGAACCAATATTTCAATACTTTCACATGGGGAAGAATTGGTCTCTTCACAATGGATTGGTTATTTATGTTCTTTGTGACATATAATACTTAATGCAAAGCACAGGCCCAATGATGATTGTCTCGTTTATGTCCTCATCATAAATATTGATCACAAAAATGTAGTACACCAACCTCAGATGAAAATTGATAGAGCTAAAATTGTTGTTATATTGGCTAGGAAGTCTATACCAAAAGCCATGGTTTCAGAAATTGGTGCAATCAATGACCTCTCTATGCATTCAAGGAAAATTATTTAGGCCAAAATGGAGGTTTTGGGTCTACTAGAGGCTCGATGGACCATGTCTCTCCAAAATTCCTGAAGGCGTGCTAGGACATTGGCCTTGATAAGGGAACATATTACTCATGGGTAACAATGTGGTAGCATGAAAAAATTGAAATTATTTTTAATAATGATAAGGGAAGCATAACCACTCTTTCAACGTTTTCTTTCACCCCATTAGAAAGATTATTTGGAGCTTCCACCAAAATTTAGGTGTCAACTAATACCCAAAACTCTATCTTGATTATTCAATTCTAAGAAACTCATCTAAGGGTGATACAATGATCCTTGTGCTTCGTTACTATTCTCATAAAAAACTTAGTCAAAAGACAAATCTATGATCATGAATTCAATTCAATTATTCAAGTGAGTAGGAAGACAATGGGCTGTGTATTTATGATTGACATGAAGGCCGCAAAGCTCATTTCTAGCACAATGGTTATGTCGAATTGTTTCGTTTGTGTTTTGACACCCACAATTATGAGTTTCTTGTGATAAAAAGGGCACAAATATTTATCCAAAATATGGCGTGAATGACCAAATAAAACGTTACAGGTCAACACATCCTAGAATCAACATTTCAATACTTTCACATGGGGAAGCATTGGTCTCTTCACAATGGATTGGTTATTTCTGTTCTTTGTGACATGTAATACTTAATTCAGAGCATAGGCCCAATGATGATTGTCTCTTTTTTCTCCTCGTCATAAAACTTGATCACAAAAATGTAGTACACCAACCTCAGATGAAAATTGATAGCACTAAAAATGTTGTTATCTTGGCTAGGAAGTCTAGACCAAAATCCATGGTTTCAGAAATTTGTGCAATCAATGATCTGTCTAGGCATTTAAGGAAAAATATTTAGACCACAATGGAGGTTGTGGGTCGAATGGAGGCTCGATGGAACATGTCTCTCCAGAATTCATTAAGGCATGCTGGGACATTGTCCTTGATAAGGGAACATCTTACTCATGGGTAAAAATGTGGTAGCATGACAAAATTGAAATATTTTTTAATGATGATAAGAGAAACATAACCACTCCTTCAATATTTAATTTCATTACTATTCTCATAAACAACTCACTCAAAACACAAATCTATGATCCTGAATTCAGTTCAACTATTCAAGTGAGTAGGAAGACAATGGGCTGTGTATTTATGATTGTCATGAAGGCCCCAAAACTAATTTCTAGTACACCAAACTCAGATAAAAACTGATAGAGCTAAATTTTTGTTATCTTGGCTAGGAAGTCTAGATAAAACACCATGGTTTCAGAAATTGGTGCAATTAATGATCTATCTAGGCATTGAAGGAAAAGTATGAGGTTGTGGGTCCACTGGAGGCTCGATGGAACATGTCTCTCCAAAATTACTTAATGCATGCTGGGACATTGGCCTTGATAAGAAAACTTCTTAATCATGTGTAACAATGTGATAGCATGACAAAATTGAAATTATTTTTAATGATGATAAGGGAAACATAACCATTCATCAATTTTTTCTTTCATCACATTAGAAAGATTAGTTGGAGCTTCCACCAAAATTTAGGTGTCAGCTAATACCCAAAACTATGTTTTCATTTCCAAGATACTCATCTAAGGGTGATATAATGATCCTTGTACTTCATTACTATCTTTAAGACGTTCCTTGTGCCTCTGTATGTAAGGTGGGCCAACCTTACTAGCCAAAACCTCTCCTCCAAATATTTGTTCAAACACTCTAAGATCTGATATGTCAGATCTCTCCTATCTCAACTTAGGGATGATTCTATAGCTGGAAAAGAAAAATTAAAAATAAAAGGAAAAGAGATAGAGAAAAAAAGTAAAAAATTCATCATTCAAAACTCATATTTCTCAATAGTAATTTTTTTCTCGGTCTGATATCTAAGATTCATGAACTAGCATTCTCAATGAATAAAGGGAAAGGCACAATCTTGTATGGTTTCGCAATGGATTTTTTTCAGAATGTGGGAAGTTTTAAAAACTAATTGGTAGCAATTGAAAATATCAAAATTGTGGAGCAGTGCTCGGCCCTTTAAAATTGACCTTTCTAATCTTGTTTCCCAAACAAGATAAAGCTCTAGATTTTAACAGTTTCAGACTTTTCTCTTGTGCAATTCGATTTACAAAGTTATTAGTAAAATTATGGCATCCCAACTCGAGTCCCTCGTCCCTTCCATAAATTCTCCTAAACAAAGATATTTCACTGCTAACAGGAGGATCTATGACTGTCTTGTTTTTATACATGATTATTCCACTCTCTCAAAAGAAGGAAATATAATAGCATGTTTCTAAAGTTCAATCCAACAAAATTCTATAACAAGGCACTTGGAGTTTTTTTTCTTGAGGTTCTATTCATATTTGGGTTCATCTTAGCATGAATTTAATGCATATAAAACTGCATATCATCAACCACATTTTCAGTCCTAATCAAAGGGGTTGCATTGATTTCCTCATATGATTTGGACCACTCTCTCCTTTCCTTTCCATTATTATCATGGAGGTTTTTGGTAGAGCTTGATCTCTACTGAAAAATGAAGGTTTTCTAAAGGGAATCAACACCTCCCCAAATTTACAATCAATCACACATTCCCAATTTGTGTATGATGTTGTTCTCATGGGAGCATCCCAAATAAAGAAAGCCAAATCATCCAAACAAATTTGTACTTTTTAGAAGTAGTACCTAGGAAAGAAATTAACAGACAAATATCCAAGATTTTATTTCTCAAACCAAATCACCATGATTGCATAACTCACGGGCTTCCAAAGGGAAGAAATCCCAACCAAATATCTTGGCTTCCCACTCACAACCACAAGAGTTGGAGGAATAAAATGGAACTACATCAACTTAAAAATAATAAAATTAATTGTACCTTGGTCCAATAGCAGCCTCTTCCTAGCTGGTAGAATTATATATTGGCAATCCCTCTCAAGTGACATGCCAATATTCTTAAGCTCCATCTTGTTCACCCAAGACAGTTCTCTCTGAAATTGAAAGCAAGTTTAGAAACTTTCCTTGAAAAGTAAGTAAACCCAAGAAAAATTTCAACTTGCTACCATGGTTAAAATTAAAAAAAAAAACAAAACCCAAGCGGACTGACATGTTTGGATTAAAAAACCGACATAATGAAAAAATCTTTGCTTGCAAAAATCACCTGGAAATCTCTAACATATCCATAGCACTATGGTGTAGGATCCTAAAGGATATATATATCCCTTCAAGCCATCATTTATCCCTTTTACAGGAAGGTACCAAAAGGATCTGCTATATGGAACAATGTGATCAACTGCACGGATATGTATGGAATTGGCACATCTTGAGGGAAATTGGTGAGGACAATTTTTTATTTTTGGTTACATCTTGGAATGCACTCCCACCTTATTTTGGAAACATGGAGCTATAGGCTAAAGACACAATGATAATGGGATGCATTTAATCTACGAAAGAATCTGTGCACCAATCAAATAATTGTGGAATGTGACATTAATATGATTATAAATTCTCTTCAAAATCCTTCTCCCAAACTATCATGGGAATCAGTATCCTGTGGGGAAATGGGCCAGGAGAAAAAAATATGGGAATCAATAAAATAATTTTGGACGGCGAATCTAAGATGATTATAGATTATCTTCACAATATTTCTCCCAACTTATCATGGGAATCAATATCCTGAGAGCAAATGAGTTTGGAGAAAATTATCATGTTTTGACTCAATTATGTTCAAACGTGTCATAAGATAAGCCAAAAAAGTTGTTGATTGGCTAGAAAACAAAGAGATCACCTCAAAGCATCATTTCTCTATAAATGTAGAGCTGACATCCACCGCCCTTCATTATAAATGCAGAGTTGGTAATATAGGTTGTCTTTGAATTTATGGTTGTTTACTCAAATTTGCTTCTTTTAGAAAGATAATTCAAAAGTATCTCTTATCCTTGTCGTATTTTGGTATGAATTTTTTGGTATCACAATCATTTCTCTTTGTGGTTTTAGAGTGGTGGGTTTTATCATCATATTAATTGTGGTGAGATTTGTATTCTCAGTTATGTGAAGATTTTTCTTGTTCATAAATTTGATGCTCCCTTCTGTGGTGAATTGGTGCATTTTTCTCTCAATTATGACGCTTTTTTGGTTCTTTGAGTCTAGAACTACTTGGGTTTTGTTTCCTTTTCTTATTTTGTGTTGGAATTGGTCTTGAGGCCTCTTTGGGTATTTTTAGTAATCGAGTGTTCAAAGGGTGGTGGGATTATATATGCTTTATTCATTTAGAGAGTGGTGAACTTCAATTATTCCTCAAATTCGAGCCATTGGTGTGAAATTTGGGGGATGGCTTGGTTTTATTTTAGTTGGGGCTCAAGGGAGTGGTGGTTCACCCTTTCGCTTGTTTTGTTGCTCGTGGTACAATTTTTGGTTGTACACATTGTTATCTTGTATGGGCCAAAATGCCTCCCTTCTAAAGAATGGAATGTAAAATAAGTGATGCCAGTAATGTTATCAAACATGGTCTACCTTTTACCTTTGGTTAAGTGGCCACGCTCTTTGATTCGATCTTTCTAGAAGTGCATCAATTTTTTTTGTTTTTGGAATCAAAAGAGTATGGAGAATGCCCCGGCCCCCTATCACTCTGACATTGTTGGAAATGGTATGAGATGGTCCCATGACTTGGACAAAGTTCGAAAGAGTAGATTTCATTTCCTACCGTTCTCTATCCTTGCACCAACAACTTGACACTTTCTTACACACGGTATTGAGGATAACCAGAGTCGACAAATATGATGTATCGACAACTAGGATATCCGAATGACGCAAGGACGTGATGGCCTGCCAAAATTTTAATATTTAAAATGTATTGATATGTCTCGAGTCTCAACAACTATCACAGAACCCCAACTAGTGCCCTCCAAGGTTATGGAGTCGTTGTTCAGGTTCCCACATAGTCCAGCCTCTTTGATTATCCTAATATATTTATTCCATTACTCTACCTTGTGCACATGAATACCAATCTGTGAAGCGTCCTTCCAGCACATAATGTTTTCATTCCATCCATCGATAGCCTAATCCATAAATAGTATACCTCTACGATGTAGGGTGTAGATTGTATTATGATTTAAATTAGGAAATTCAAATAAACCTAAAATACCATCATATCCAATTAAAATGGCATTCCCTCTTCCCAAATTCTACCTAGCTCTCCTAAAGAGCCACAACTTAACCTTTTGGAAACTCGTCCATATATAAGAACCTTTCATGCACCCAATTTATGATCATCTATGCTTGTAAGAAATATGAAAATATCTTAGATACTTAACATAGATAATACGACCCCACAAGCCATGGCCAAATAACACCCTCCAAAGTGAAAATACAAACAACTCAGTTACCAACCCACATTTCACATGAAAATAAAATGGAAAATGGGTGGCACAAACGTGCACAAGGCACAAGGGCGGTCACAACTTAGCACTTTTTATACAGATGCCCTCACATGACCCGACCCGACTCGACCCGATCAAACTGGTTTCCTTGGGCACCATCTCACGGCACGACCCAACCCGCTCGAACAAAGGCATGAGTGAGAAAATGAAAAACAGGTCGCACGAGTGATAAAATTACAAATGGGTCACAACTTACCACTTTTGATATGACTTCCCTCACACAACCCGACTCGACTCAACACGCCCAGATGTGTTTCTTTCAATGCCCTCTCACAACACGAACCGACCCGCCAGAACGAAGGCACGAGTGAGCAAACGAAAAACGAGTCGCACGAGTGAGAAAACAGAAAATGGGTCGCATGAGTGAGAAAACAAAAAATGGGTCACAACTTAGCACTTTTGATACGGCTGCCCTCACACAACCTAATTTTGCCACAGGCATTTCATGAGCACATTGACACCGCATGACGGGCTGCGCAGATGAAGACATGAGGTAGCAAGCAACGGGTCTGCCGAATGTGCCTGAAGAAAATGGTCGGAGTCACAACTTAGCATTTTTGATACGGCCGCCCTCACACAACACTCACAACACTCACAACACTAATTTTTCCTAATTCACAAGTTGAAGTGTTTTCAGATTCTTATCCTTTCGAAGTTTCATAGATCAAGTTTCAGATGAAGTTTGAAAGTTTCATAGATCAATTTTCAGATCAAGTTTCAAAGTTTCAAAGATCCTGTTTCAGATCAAGTTTCAGAGATAATGAAAAATACATGTACTCTCTGATTCCAACTTTTCAGTTGATAATCCCTTGTTAAAGAAATATTTTGTTCTGTGGGATTTTTGTAAAAATTGCACTTAACCCTGAAAATTTCCATCCAAACATATTTGAATAAGAGGAGATTCCTTTAAATTCATCCTGACATTATTCTTTGTCATAAACGCATGAAATTGAAGCTTCAACTGCTTCAGAAATACCCTGCAACTCTTTCAGACCAGAACCAATGTGTGTTGCTGACACTCTTTGTTCTAAAGATCTAGGACCGGAGGAAGACTCCTCCGTAGATGAACCTGAACCCAATGTTGATGATGTTGGTTCAAATGCCTGAGGAGAGCTAGATGAAGATGCATGATGACATAAAAAAATGTTAAATATTGACTTTGAATTCTCTAAAGCCAGCTTAGAGCTGGAGGATACCTGAATAAGTTGTGCATGTTTCCTTTCCTCCAACTTATGCATAAATTGACATAAGTGATATACACCTTGGTTTGTAAGATCCTTCTTTCCTTTTATCCAACCAAATTTTAATTCCAAGCCTTGGAAAGCTTGTTGAACAGATTCAACATCAAAGCCAATATGTTTTAAGTCCCAGGAAGCTCATAAACCTCATCTTTGGTGGCAGCATTTAACTCTGCATATTGATCCAAATTATTATCAACATAATCAATTCTCAAAGAAAGGTGTCATTTTGCTGTCATTATAGAAGTGGAAAATTTTTCAAGTTTTTTGTCAACATTTGCACATGCCTATGACAGGCTACGTCTAGTAGCAAACATCATATCAGAAAGCTTCCAAGTAACACAGTATAAATTCAATAAAAAAACTCCATATTCTGACCAAAGACACCAAGTGAAATTGTACACCATATAACCGGATCTTGTTTGACGAACCATTAATTCATATACTAATGCAAGGATTTGAGGTGAAAATAATTTCTAATCATGTCATTGATGAAGCACTTGGGAACCTTATATTTATTACGGGTTTTGTTCTTGAAAACAACATCATAATCTCACCTCCTTTCCACATTAAAAGATGTAGGTTTGAGAAATGGGTTGCCGCGTATCAACTTTGCTTCTCTTATTTTCAAATCCTTTTTTTTGTTTTTGACATTCCATATGCTTCTTCTCTTAAACTCTTTCATTTATTATGCATTCTAATTCTGCCAATAAATATGTCATCTCATCCAGTAAACCATTATTACAATAAACCTCCAGTAGAGCATGCAAAGTTGAAATTTGAATACTAATTTTTTGCATCTATTATTTCATAAAATGTTTCTCTTGCTTTCATAACAGAGCCACAGTGTCAATATGCCAAAATCAAGCATTCATGTGTAACTTGATTTAGCTCATAACCTAAGCTAGTGATCTTCTCGTAGACCAATTCTGCATTTTTCATAAGCCTAGCCTTACCATAATTGGTGAGCATTGAATTGAACGTTCGTAAAGTAGGATTATCCTTTGACAGGATCACGCTCTTAAATACTTGTCCCATTTTGCTAAAATCTTGATGCTTTCCATAAGAATATATAAGCAAAATTGAAATTAATGATATCTGGTTTACATTTGTCTTGCTTCATACGAGCAAGAACCCAGCATTCCATGTTTACCATAAGAATCTATCACACTATTCTAAGTGTAAACATTTGTCCCAATCTCATTTGTTTCAATATCCTTAAGCAGTGCATTAACCTTATCCACTTGGCAGGCTTGAGTATAAGCCCTAAGAAGAATGTTGCAGGTTACAATGTTGGGTTTATATCTAACTTTCTCCTTCATTTTCTTAAAGTATCTACAGGATTTTGCGAGAGCATTTTCCTTATCTTTAGTATGCAAGTGTGCTTGGATTACTGCATTGTAAACATAAGTGACAAGTCGACATCCAGTCTTGTGCATCTCTGAAAAGAGCCACATGGCCAGCTGAATTTGGCCCTTCTTTCCCATGATTGATATCGACTTGGAATAAACACCATTGTTTGCACGGTACCAATCCTGTCGCTACATCCATCTGAATAACAATGCTAGTTTTATTAGTTTTATCCACATCAGGAGGTCTTGAGAGTTTTTCTTCTGAGCTTCGTTTCCTCCATGATTAAAACACCTTATCTTTTCAAATTTCCAAAGCACTAGCAGCTGCAGAATTGTATGTGCTAACAGAACTGACCTTTTTTTTTCTAAAGGGTAAACTCCATCTATATATAACAAGTAAAAAATCATAACTTAAGTTTGAAGTCAAAGTCACTGATAAGAGTAATCGAACCCTTCTTAAGGACCTCAAAATAGAATATTATCATAAAATCATGAGCTTTCATGATAGCTCATAGCCTACTATATTGTATCTCTAGCCATGTTATAGAGGTTGAATTACTGAATTTATCCAGCATGATTTTCAGATGAAGGTTTTTCTCCATTCTATTGTGAACCCAATATGACTAATGTCCAAATATTTAACTAAGATATCTATTAGATGGAGTGCTCTGAAACAAGTTTTGCAAATGCAAAATTTTTCTTGCTGAGTAGTTTATATGGAGTGACATACTCAGCAATTTGTCCATATTTTAATAGGAGAACCAAATCACTATCAATAACAGATGGAACCCAATGTGCTATAGTTATGACTATGTAGGCAGAAAATTGATGGAACCCAATGTGCTATAGTTATGACTATGTAGGGAGAAAATTGATGGAAAATTATTTTTTGAATAAACTCATCCACAGAGATCATATTGGTCTCCAGAAAAAAAAATACACCATATTACCCAGGCTTGTATCATGTTCAAATTTAGACCTATTTTATTTCGAAACCTGTAATTCTTGGTCTAATTACATCTTTGGGATGAGTGAATGAGGAACATGAAAAATAATTTAAAGAGAATATTTGATACATTTTTCTATTATGAGCATCATTTCCCATGGAGTGTTTTATGTATTTTCACACATTCATGTTTTATAGGAATAATTTATCCACAATTTTAATTTCCTTCTGATTGCAAATATCATTAAATATTTTTATTCTTAAATGTTTTAATTCTATGATTAATGCAACTGCTTTATTGTGCTGAGGGCAATATATCCAAGTATGGATCCATGGAACGAAGAAATAGAAATCGACAATCTTAACTTATATGTAGAATTTATGCTTTCAAATTATCTAGTGTTGTGTTCATTATTAATTTTAAAAGGGCCATTCGATGGGAAATTGCAACAAAGATGACTTTTATAAATTTACTGATAATGTATTAACTGACTTACTAAATAAAAATAGGTGGTCAATTTTAATCACTCTTAAATAGATTGCAAAAAATGATTGGGATTGCATGACATTGAAAATATTTATGTGGATTAGTGTTGAGCATAAGAAAATATTGAGTTTAATGGAACAACTGACAACATGGAAGAAGCTTTGCAACAAGTGGTGGAGTAGATAGCTTTGGAACAAGTGGTGGAGTAAATGGGGCCTGAGAAAAAGGTTGCAACACTGTATATGAATTTGGAAAATACCCCTATGAAATGGTGGGTAAGCACATAAAATCATGTTGCATTCATGGCATGATATGATAGAGGTACTAAATGATAAATTCCTACCAAAAATTGGGGCTCCACTAGTTAATGACATTTTGGAATGCAGTTCTGTCAACCAGACCCTACAATCTGGTGGTACTTCTAATCCAATGGGCCACATGTATTACTGCAAAGTCATTAGGATATATAAGAGGTTCCTATTAAAATATGGGTTCATAATTTTATGCACACCTTAGAGCCATTTCCAAAGAAGTGATATCCTGAGGTAAAAATGCAGTGGTAGACAACTAGCTAGATTGAATTATCAGAAAGGTTCTACAACCCTTTATATAACTCTACAAGGAGGAGGTGAAAATTTCAAGGTTGATAGAGTGCATTTGGTGTTTCCCATATATGGACCATCCACAAAGTCTAATAATATTTTCCGCAAAGGAGTACCCCTTAGAGGAATTTTTGCATTTGTGGTATAAAGAAACTGATTCCTTTTGAAACTATTGATAATGTGACAGGTGGTATTTCTTTGGAAATGAGAATTATTTCTCTCCTTGTTGTTTTTTCAGTTGTTGATAGTGTATAGGAAGGTGGTGGAAATAATGGGGAATAAGATAGATCTTCATTCTATTTAAAGGATCATTTTTCAGGAAGGAATGTGTTGTAGTGTAATTAAATCTGCATATAAGGAACATTTTATTGCCAACCCTGCAATGCTTGGTCTAATTAAATCATTGGGAGAGTGCATGAAGAACACCAAAAATAATTCAAACAAACAATTTGATAGAAAATCCATTTGAATCTTGTTGTTGACAAGTTTCCCATCCCACATCATCTCGGATTTCCATTGTTTGATAAAGTGCATAAATATCGATATTGCAGTGAGTTTGCTAAGGAACACATGGAAGAACTATAGAGGCAGTTCCTTTCTCAACAACAAATGAACAAGAATTGCTATGAATTTAATTTGTCAAAAGCAGACTTATAACACCTAAAGGAAATTAATTCTAGGTGGCCTTTATGGTATTTCCCTAGTTGCAGTAAATCTATCAACTAATCACATCTCTGGGTTGACCAAAACATGTTGAAGGTATTTAAGGAGGTTGGTGTAAGTGTTTCAAATTTTCAGATAGATCTTGGGAGGATTTATTTATAGGCCTTTCCCCATATTCATCATGTTGGAGATCACATGCATATTAGGAAGAATCGAATGAAGAGCTGTTGGCAATGACATGATGGATTTATTTTTGATATCACATGGATTCAGAAGCCAAAGAAAAATTTATCTGAAACTCGGCTATAGATGTTTACCAATGTGCCTATTATGCATGGCCAAAAGAATTTGGTCTCGTCCTACAAACTACTAGTATAAAGAGTTTGGAATGCGAGTTTGTAAAAAGGCTGAAGCCATAGGAATATAGTGTGGTGAATAAGGTATGAAATCAATTCTTCCAACAATAAAATTGAATGTATATCAGCACATACATTTTTTAAAGATTCATTTTTTTAAATCATTTTGTCCCCAATAATTAAAGCACTACCATCTATGGCAATACAACACCATTTTGTAATAAGGATGAGAATAGTCCTTGTAGGATTTGAGGATGAATACATGTCATTTATTGAACCTATGGATTAAGCATATAAAATTTTATATTCCTTCCAGTGCCACGATTTCTATCCACCACTAATATTTAAATCAAATGTCACCTATCTCCTGTATAGTTACAGCCAGTGCAAGCTATTGCAAGGGCCTTCTATCCCTAGATGTGGAGTTTAATTATAAAGCACAGGATGGATGACAAGTGCATTATGAAATGGATGACACTTTTTCAACATATTTTTTTATTAATAAACAGATCCAGGATAATTTGGGGAAATATCCTAAGGGTTTGATTATTTTTAGACATAGATAGAAAATGAAGAGACCAGTTAGGCAAAATTCAAAGGTTGGAGAATTTGGTGTGTCAGGAAACCATCAGAAAGGACATAATGCTAGATGTTGTGTATATGTATCAATTGTGGAGCAGAATAACAATGGGAACAATAATTCAAATCCTTAAGTTAGCGATGATGAGAAGATTTAAAGTAATTTGTTTGAGGAAAATGGTAGAAATAACAGTCAATATGTTTTAAATCATTCAACATGTCTTGATGAGGTGACAAACGTTTTATAAAATTATCGATAGAGGTAAGAGAACTCAAGGAAAACAATGAAGGTTAGGTTGATGAGTTGTACAAAAATTTACTGTATTGGTCATTCTCTAGAGAGGGAATTAAAGCATTCCAAAAAAAAAAATCCCTCACTCTCTTATTTTACTTTTGAGTAATGAGAAGCACCATTAGCACTGGGAAGGAGGGAAATTGTTATATTTTATACCAAATGGTATCACAAATACAAGCTCTTTTGGTGCTTCCTGGAAGAGTAATATATTCACTCTATTTTTGAAAAATTCATGTGTGATATTAGTGTATTTGATCAATCTCTCTTAGACTAAAGAAACTTGTAAGCCTAAAAATATTTATGTACAGTGGGTTTGATAACCATGACAATGCTCATTTAGCACCTAAAACAAGCCGTGAACCTAAAGTTGTCGGCAGCACAAAATATTTAAATATTTTTGGACAACATGAAGGTCCATGTTATGGGAATAAGCCTTGGAAAGAGCACAAAGAAAATTAAATATGCATTGACTTCTTTCGTTGACAATGAGTTGGGAAAAGAAAAAGGGATTTAAGTACAAGTTTCTACTGGCATTGAATCTCCTCGGGGGGGGGGGGGGGGGGTGTTTTGCACGTCATTTAAGTAATGGTAGCAGAAAAGAAACATTCTCATAAGTAAATAAGTTAAGGGTAGGCTGACCTGCGTATGATCATGAGCCAATTTTTTTGATGTCAACTAGAAGATGGAAACCTGGAAGAGAATATCCAATCAAATTTTATCCTTTGATATTCATGGGTAATCTATCAATTCATCTGAGTCAGTCCCCCTATATACTTTATAATTATTTCTTATGCATGTACAAATGGGATTTGCCTCACAATTTGTTGCATGTTATTCAACGATGTGCATCCTTTAGAAGAATTGCAAACTAAAAATGTTTCTGGGTGTTGAGAAATGATGGACAAGTTTCCCATCCCACATCATCCCGGATTTCCATTGTTTGATAAGTTACATAAATATGGATATTTTTGTGAGTTTGCTAAGGAAGATAGAAAAGAACTATAGAGGCAATTCCTTTCTCAACAACAAATAAACAAGAATGGAACTGTATTTAATGTGTCAAAATAATAATTATAGCACCTGGAGGAAATTATTTCGAGGTGGCCTTTATGGCGTTGCCTTTGTTGCATTAAATCTATCAACTAATGACATATTTGGTTTGATCAAAACATGTTGAAGGTGTTGAAGGAGGTTCCTGAAAGTGTTTCATATTTTCAGATAGATGTTGGTAGGCTTTAGCTATAGGCCTTTCCCCATATTTAGTATGTTGGAGATCACAGGCTTATTAGGAATAATTGAATGAAAAGTTATTGGCAATGACATGATGGTTTTATTTTGGATATCACATGGATTCAGAAGTCAAAGAAAAATTTATCTGAGGCTTGGCTAGAGATGTTGACTAATGTGCCTATTATGCATGGTCACAAGAATTTGGTCTCATCCTGCAAACTGCTATTAGAAAGAGTTTGGAATGCGAGTTTGTAAAAACGCTGAAGTCATAGGTATATAGTGTTGTGAATAAGGTATGAAATCAATTCTTCCAACAACAACAATATTGGATGTATATTAGCACATACAGGCTTTAAAGATTCATTTTTATAAATCGTTTTGTCCGTGACAATTAAAGCACTAACATCTATGGCAATACAACGCCATTTTCCAAGAAGGACAAGAATAGTCCTTGCAGGATTTGAGGATGAATACATGTCATTGATTGAACCTATGGATTAATCATGACTTGCCTCCCATACCAAAAACAAATCCAGGTAGTTTTCAAAAATGTAATTGCAATAATATTTGAAACAATATTGAGTCCTCTAAGTAAGCCGCAGAGGAGAATTTCTACAGCTGGTTGGAGAAGACATTTATGGTGTCACAAAGTTTACAAAAGTTCTTGTGGGGATGGATAAACATATCAGGTTGTAAAGAATGTCCAAGGTTGTAACCTCTTGCTTAGATATTTCAATTGTAATCGATTAAAGCCTGTGGATTTGAATTTTATAGATGGATGGATAACATAATTTGTTTCTAGAAGAGGGGGTGCTTCTACTAGATTTATGTAAGAGTGGATTATATTTTTCATGGCTATTTATGTGTTCAATAGATATATGGTTTTGAAAACTTTTATTGGATGAATCGGTGATTTGAAGCATGTAAATTATTATTATTATTATCCAATTTTAAGGTCATGACTAAGCCAGACAACAAATTGGTGTATGAGACTTCCTTGTTTGTGGGACAAGGGACCCACCTCCGCTATAATAAGCCAAATAGACAAGCTAGCATTGACCCACACTCTAGTTTTCTCAATTCGCAGGCACTGACGAATCAAGTTTATTTTCTTTTTCCTATATAATTTCACCAAATTGGAACTTATCCAAATCCTCCCAAATGTCTTCATCCGAGCAGTCTTCCTGAGGATCCATATTATTTTTTATATTGCCCCAAACATTGTTGGTTCTTCGGAATAATGCTTAATTTGGATCTTAGCTCATGGAGGCCTATTGTTGAGATGTTGTATCCATCAATCCATTTGTTGGTTCCACAATGCCAAAAATGGATTGAATAAGAGTATATTTGCCACTTTTTGTCTGCCCCACAACTCCCACCTTTGTACCTCCAGGGAAAGTGTATGTAACGCCTTTCAAGGGAAATGGAAGATGTGACCCATAACGCACTTGCAAATCAGATAGATCTATTGTTCCTCTAGATGGACAGTTGAATTTGGTCTAAAATTCTCTATGATCACTGGTGGCTCAATGGGAATACGTGAATACTGCATTATTCTCTCCATTGAGATCATCTTGGTCTCCACAAAACAAACACATCATGTTACCCAGCTTTGTACCATGTTTAGATTTAGACCATATGTTATTATCAAGCTTGCAATGCTTGGTCTAATTACATCTCCAGGAAAGTGAATGAGGAAGATCAAAGAGAATGTAATGTCCCCAATTTTGATTTTTCATTTAACAGGATTAACAAAGTTTATTAGGGGAGTGCCAAGAATAGCACAATTTTGTAATCTGGGCATTTGAAACATTTTTGGTACATGGGACTTTGTAGAAATCAAAAATATCAACCTTAGTGGAATGTGGGGGACACCCCTTAAGGAAAAATTGATTTTGTGGAAAGGAGATCAAAATATTTGGATGAGGGACCCACAAGAAAAGGTGAAGCAACAATTATAAATAGAGGGTTCAAAGCAACATTGAGTACCTTTTAATAATTTGTCATTTTACACATTGTTGCTCAAGTTGTTGAGTTGAGTCACAAGTGTGTTTTAGCACCAGAGGTTTCAAAAGGGAAATCTCACCATCTTCCTCAGTGGACCACAAGTGCCACCCTAAGGAAGAAAATTCTACTAATATTTGGTAGTTGGGAGGGTACCACACATTTTTGCTTCAGCTGGGACACAAGAAAGGAACCACACATTTCTTATTAGAGAGTGATGCTAGAGATAGAAGTTACACTACCGCTGAAGCATTCCTTGGCCAAATTCCAGGAAAAAGCAGAAGGATTTACAAGATCAGAAGGTATTTCAACAATAGTATGAATTTCTGGAGTAGGGGCATGTGTCATCTTGCCTAGGAACTACGCAGTATTTTATGGGGGCCAAGTCACCCTCTTCTTCGGTGGACCATGAGTGCCACCCTAGGGAGGAAAATTCTACTAATCTTTGGTGGCTAGGAGGATACCACGCATTTCTAATTCAACTAGGACGTATGAAAGGAGCAAGAAAGGAATTTGAGGGGGATTTTCTAGCATTTTGGTGCCAACTCAGCCAAGAGCTGGAGGAGCTAGGGGAAATTGGACCAAAATTCTGAGGTCAACATTTGGCCAATTCCTTTGTCGTTTTTTGTGGGTTATTGGAGGATAACTCAAGGTTAATTTACCGGAATGTTTTGGGCACCGGATGAGGCCCTAACAACCATTGTTCGTAATCAACAATACAATTTTTCAATGAGTCAGCGTAGAGATTTTTGGGGACAACAACATTGCATGTTAGAGTAGCCGATTTCATCACCTGGGCATTGTTAGGTTGCCTTGCATGTTAGAGTAGCCGATCTTACCTTTGTACCCAACATTTATATTAATAAAAGGGCTCAGCTCAATGCAGTTAATGAAGATTTCTTGGTGTTTAATGTGTTGTAAATTATGTGTGTTTGTTATTTTTACTATGCTTCCTTTTCTTATCATTCTAAGTTTTTTTTGGGCCTCAAATATACCTATGTTTTCGTCATGAAATATCACAATTCAACCCTAAAACCCTAGGTTTTTAGCCCATTCCATACCCTAATTATATAACTTGCTGTCAAATAGACTCTATGGTTGGTTATCATTATTTTTCTTAGATTTTCTATGATTAAAGATAATTATGTCATGATTTATTAATGATGGTCTTTCCAAGACCGTTTTTCACAATGTTCCATTGCTGAATTTCTTCACAAACCACTAGAGTACGAAAATGGCTAATTTAGGGCTTTGACACTTTCGACGTGATTCTGGAGAAACCGAGAGAGGTTATTATCAAAAATAATGTTATAATACCTTTCCATAACTTGGATTTCACCCAGGTCACTCATTTCAGTCTCTAAAAGGAAATTAGCAAATTTTCCCAAATTTGTAATAAATTTAAAACTACCAACTTCCGCCTATATTTCTATGCAGATGAAGGAGAATGAAGAAATTATGGAACCTGGATTTTGGTACTAGTATAGCAAATATAATACACCTGAAACTAGTTTCTAAAATTCCTCACCATTTGGGAGATATTCAGGGTTCTTTCAGGACAATTTATATAAAAATATGAAAATTCGAGATTTCTAAAAATCTCCCAAACAACTATGTTTTCGATTTTTGGGTCAAATATAGTTGGCAATGTTCCAGATCAACATGAAGTGAGCACATCCTAATGTTAGTGATTGGTTGGGAGTAGTTATGCCAAGAAGAGAAAGATGGTTATGGCAATCAGATTGTGAATCTTGGATTAGTTACAATTTTCTGAGTTTTCCATGTAAAGAGTTCCATTTCTATTTTATATATGAGATTTTTTCCTATAAGGCTAGTGTTGTAACGAGCGTAGGTAGAGTTTAGCATTGGAAATTATCAGTGGTTTAAATGTGAGCTTCAAGCTATTGTAATACATTTTATTTTACATTTGAAGACTTTTGTTCGAGTGACACAACATGAGCATGTTTTGACTCAGATCGTTGCAAGTATGGTTGCAGTGAGTTCTTGATTTGAATTCCTTAGATTTCATTTCCTCTGCAAATTATTTAGTTCACCCAGGTGTGGTAGGGCCCACCACAATCTTGGATTGAGCTTTCTCTATTAATTCATAGATAGATAAGTTGTGTGACTATTTATTTCCATTCAAGCAGCGTGTGAATTAAATTTATTGTGTGATTTCATAGATTTCAATTCGATTTCATCTTGTTTATAATTCTATCTAAAATCATGTTTGATTGTTCTGATATTACATTACTTTCGTTGTAGAAGTCTGCCGAAATAATTTTTGCAGAGCAGCGGTCTGTCTCTTTCAAGAAGCGCTGAATTGACTTGAATATAAGTGAAATGTCTATTGCACATAACATTACTCCAATTGGATAACAATTTCTAAATCCTTTCATGTCGCCTTAGCTAAATTGGATTTGACTGGGTGAGCGTAGTTTTGAATCCATATTGATCCCAATAGCATTTAATAGAATTTGTGTATGCGTTTATATATTGAGTAGATTATTACATATTTCTTAGCATCTTAATACCTTTGAAATCATGTTCAAGATCAAATATCCGATGTAGTGTATGCATTCTCTGAATATTTGTAGAAGGGTGAGACAGAGTAACTTAGAGACGGCCTTTTAGTTTAACATGTGAGTTTAAGCAATAGTAACTTTATTTCCATCCATTGTCGAATAGTAGTATTGAAGATTAAAACAGAGTTCTATATGCTCTATAATTCATTTAAGAAGTGTGAATTCTATTGCTTTAAACAATGTGATTTCTTTGAAGGATTTCATAGAGTATTCATTGTTAGAGCTTCGGTGTGAATCTAGTCTTTGAATATTGAGTTGAACAAGTGAGAGTCCTTTGTACACATTAAATCAAAAGGTTAATCTAAGTTCTTATTGATTTTTTTTATGCATCGTGGGAAATAGACTACTTTTGAATTCTATTGAAGATTAAGATTTAGCATAGTCTTAATTTTGTTTTGAATTAGTTATGGATTCTTGTACTTAGAATAAATAGAACCTAGATTTAGTTTTATGTTTACTTAGATTAAAACTGTAATATGTATTTCTTAAGAATTTATTTAAATTGTCATTCAGAATTAGATGGGATTAAAAATTTGGTTTAAAATTCTTTTTAGCTTGTCTTATTTTCTCTGGGGAATTTAAATTAGATTTGTTTGGATTGGGATTGATGTCGTAGAGTTAGTTTTGTTTTTAATTGTTTTGATTAAAATTAGTTACATGAACTACGATTTCCAGTTAATTTCTTGAAGCTTTATTTGAATGGTAGTTGGTTATTTGTTTTAATTCATAGGAAACTTTAATTAGATTTATTTATATTCATCATTAGACAATTAAAGTAGAAAACTATTTTGTACTTAAATAGTAGGTTGAGTTTCATACTCTAGTCTAGGTTAAATCCTCTAAATCCCGCGTTACTTGCGCTTGCACCTCGAATATTACGAGTCACGGATTGATAATTTAATGCTGGAAACTATAAACATGTAATTTCCCCAACATTTTTGGCGTCGTTTTTGGAGAGGTACTAAAGGGATTAGAGCCTAGTTTCTTTCACAAGTTTTTCTGTGTGATCTTAGTTGCAAGAAAACCAAAGGGCGGAGAGTGTACAGTAACACGTGAGTGGAGTGCCATGCATCCACTATGGTGGGGTTGCTCCAAAGTTTGGTCGTCCAAGTAAGCAAGTTTGGTGAGTTTTATTGCAATTCGCAGTTTTCATTCATTTTAAAATTTCAAGCTATTTAAATATAAAACATTTTTTCGATGTTGTAAGAACCCTTGTGTAATAATTCATGTGATGACAGGATATACCAGTTGGCTTGTCGAGAGCAAGAAAATGGTATTTTTAGGAATCATTTAATGAAGATTTTTTATGTTGCTACAGAGATGTATAATTCATCCAATGAAGAATTCGCAAGTGCAGAATTTAATATTTTGCTTGAACATAAATCTAGTATTATTAAATATTTGATTTCGAAATTGGATGATTTGTAGGAACAAGATAAGGATGAAGAACCATTGCTTATCCTTTGTGCCAACTGTAGAAATAATCACCTCCTTGGAAAGTACCCACTTAGCGGTGTGAAAGTTTGCAAAATTTGTGAGGATGGTCATGCAACCAAACATTTCCCATCACTATCACGATTACTAAAGGTACTCAGGGAATCAAGTAAGAAATCAAATCAACCACCAGGTATAACTCAAAACCCATCGCCATTCAATACTTGGAATAATGTTTATTCTCCTTAGCAGGTTCCTCAACATATTTATAATCATGCAGTTCCATGAAAAATTTTTAATCCACCTCCAATTGAATACCCTACTTCATGGCCACAATGGCACTCTCCTTGGCCCTCTTCTTCGAGTCATATATCCCCATGGTTTGGAACCTTTTCCCTAGGGAAGTCTTTCATGCAAAATAAAAAATGATCACAATTTCCATTCAATGTTCCATCAAGTTATCATCCTTCATGGTCTCAAGTATCTGTGAAACCTTTCTTTAACCCTAGACCTTATCCATACCCTAGACCTAATCTAAACCCTAAACCCAGCCCTCATTCAAACCCTAACCTTAACTTAAAACCTATACCTAACTCTAATCCAAATCCAAAGCCTAGTCCAAGCCTTAACCCAAACCCTAGTTCAAACCCTAGCCCAAACTATAGCTTAGACCCTAATCCAAACAAGGAATTTGCACAACAATTTAAAACACTTGTTCTTCCTGTTGATTCTCCCATTGAACAAAATTCTATATCTTCAAGGTTGTGGGAAGGGGTGAATTTGGAAATATCTCCTATCACTACAAATCATTCACCCCAGGAAGATCTAATTCAAAGACCATTAGAGGAGAAATCTATAATTTGAACCTATTCTAAAACTGTTGTTGAAGCTCAAAACCCTAGAATTCCCCTTAACCATTCTTGTCAATTTGAAAAGAAGATATTTGTGAATGAACTTGAGGGGTTTATATTTTGTATTTCACCTAATCCCTTATGCCTCAAAAAGAGTGATTATCAAACTCTAGAATACTTGCATAAGTTGGAGAATCATAAATATGTGGATTTCATTCAATATTGGTTTCAAGTAGTCGTTAATACACACTATTCCCTCATCATTCAACAACTCTTGGTACCATATCAATTAAAGCAACTGCTTTCTCATACTCGGGTATGTGTTGAAGTTTATTCTTTAAAACTAAGTGTGAGTTTATTTAGAAAACGGTTACGCACATGGCTGCATTGGAAGTACTCCTACACTTGAAAGAGATCTTCTTCTCTCTAAATTAGGGTAGGGTAGTATAAGAGAAATCAATAAAATTGTTATTTGAAATAAAATTATTACAACATCATTCTTAAAACTGTAATTTCTAAGGCACAACCATTGATTTTTTTGTGATTATGCACACTTGTGGTAAGACTTGTCAGAAGCAATTCACTCTTAATGCCTCATATTTTAAAGTGACTTTGATTATTGGCCAAGATTATTTATTGGGACGGTTAGGGAAATTGTTATTATTATACTTTCCATTCATAATCTTGAAATACTGTCATCCAAGAAACCTTTTCAAGTTTCTCTTTGAATGTATTGATGAAAAGCCTCCTATGGTGAACCACTCCTATAAAACCATAATAAGCTCTCATAATAACCCTGGCATAACCAACTTTAGGAATATTTTAGTCATTATCTGAGATGTTTTATTTTTCTTGAGTCTTTAAGGGTAGCAGGATCAACTAGTAAATATTAGTAATTAAAAAATTTTCATGCCATCCTGTGCTCTTAAGGAGTAGATCTTTCTCCCCACTTATTAAGTAGCCTCTAAAGTTAATCATAATCAGAGTCTATAAAATAATATGTATGGGAGGATAGGAGGTCTTGTAATAAGACAACTTACCATGATCATGAGACCTAACATGCAATACATTACTGATCCTGGTCACCAAGCCAAAGTAATGGCTTTCAGCCCAAAAGCTAGAAGACAGCAAGTCTCATCACGAGTTGACATGTTCATCCATGTTACTTCTCGTGAGTTATACTGCCATCAGCTGGTTACCAAGCCAGGACAGTGGCCTTCATCTAAAATTAAAATAAGCTAACAATGAATCTATATATAGTAAGTGGGACACGAACATTTCGTTGGGTTAAAAGACATCCCTGTCGAGATTATAGACACCTGCTGGCAGTAGGGCCATGCCTATGGTATTAAAGTAAATTTTACATTATGATTTACTTGGTTGTTTTTGTCTTTCCTTGAACTCATTATCATATCTCTCTGAGAATAGCTTTAAGATCATTTCGGTAATGTGCTTTAGAGTTCTATCTTTCAGAAATAATTTGGTTTTTATGGATGTGAGACCCTTAGTGCAGGTGATTCACTTTGTTGAATAAGAATAGCTTCAAATATAAGCTTTGGTAATGGTAAGAAAATCATCCTCAGAGGGTATCATTTTGTAATATTTATTTTTCCCTATTTCCAATCTATTTTAATGCCTTGGTTTTTAAAATAAAGTCACTTCTATTTATAATAATGAGGCTATTGACAGTGAAGACCTACTCCTTTAGACTAATCTTGAGATTTTTTGTGGAAATTTTTATGGTTAAACATTTTAGGATGACATTATCCTTGCAGTAACGACATTGTTAGTATTCCTTTAGTAGCCCTAACATTAGTTACTCTTTTGGAATAATAAAGGTAAGTCTTTACATCAGTGAATCCCTGGTAACTACTTTTTCTTATCTTATTGATGCAAAGGAATTTGATATCACATGAAACTTACTGGCATTCTCTCACTTAATTAGCCCTATAATTTAATTCAATAAAGCATGACTCTAATATAGAAACCCTAGCCCTTCATTCTGAATTAATCTTTGGTCTCTGTTAGAGGTTTTGCTTGCATGCAGACATGGAAGATGATCGGCATGGGGGGAGAGATCTTATTGGAATTTTCATGTTCAAATTAACATTTTCACCCTATGCTTACTCATGGTTTTCATTATCTTTTTGCACTATTGTTGGGCTTCGAGCATGATCATGAAGCCATGATAAAAAATACACATGCACCAAAATTTTCGAGATAATGTGGATGTTGAGACCTTTTAACATCTTCATTTTATCCGTCATCTTCTTCAGCATTCGCATTAGCTCCAACCATTCAATCCTTCACTTCATCTTGCAATGCTGAGGACATCAACAACAAGGATAAAAATTGAGGTAGAGGTGGCTTAATATTATTTAGTTGATTATAGATTTAATAAAGCTTTGATGATTAACCATCACATATTCTGTATATTTGGTTTTCCATATACCCTCCATTTGCATGCTACTCTAATAAGGTCATAATCATATTGGTTCATGTGAACTAAAGCAGTAACTATAATGTCTTCCCTTCCTACATTCACACATATTTTCAATTTAATAGAGGGTGAATTCATTGATGACTTTCATAAAGGAACCATACATAAGCATTGGCCTCGCAAAAACAGAGCATGCAAGCACCCATTTTACCATGACCACCTCATATTATTCGCCATTCCCATTTTCACCTATCATCCTATTCATAATTTTCCTCCTACCATATCTATTGTTTCTCCTCCATTTGTATCGCTCTTAAAAATCAATTCCACGGGAATCAAATCTTCATGTAGTTTTTCTCCACAAGAACTAACCCAGGTCACTCATTTTGGTCTCTAGAAGGAAATTAGCAAATTTTCCCAAATCTACAATAAATTTCAAACTTCCAATATCTGCCTCAATTTTTGTGCATCTGAAGGAGAATGAAGAAATTTTGGAACATGGGTTTTGGTCCCCGTATAGAAATTATATTACACATAAAATAGTTTTCTAAAATTCCTTACGGTTTGGGAGGTATGTAGGGTTCTTTGAGGAGAATTTATATAAAAATCTGAAATTTCCATATTTGTAAAAATCTCCCAAACAACCCTGTTTTAGATTTTTGGGTCAAACACAGTTGGAAATGTTACAGATTAGAATGAAGCCTGCATATCCTAATGTTAGTGCTCAGTTGGGAGTAGTTATTGTTGAACCCTTAGTTAAACTGAGAGGGGGGGGTGAATCAGTTTAACACATTCATGGACTTTTAAAACTTTTCATTAAAACTTATTTACACCTTCTTTTCATGTCCAACTTAATATGTGAGTAATATTAGGATGTGAGCAGCAAGTGTTAATATAATATAACAGTATACTTAATATGAGAGCAACAGGTATTAAGTAGAAGATATAGATCAGATCAACACATAAACATCATGCACATAGACACTAGATATAAGTGAAAACCCATAAAGGGGGAAAACCACATCTTATTATTGTTGTGATGCAAAGTCAAGCTCTAACTCCCTCTCACCACTGTTTTTCTGCAGGCACCAACCTACAGGAGGCTCCAATCCTCAATTCTGCAAGCTACAACTTGCAAGGAAGCACCAAATCCCTTCAATTTTCTGCAGGCACCAACCTACAGGAGGCTCCAACCTCATTCAGCTACAAATGAGAGCTATCAAGCTGCAACTTGATAGGGAAGCTCCAACTTCCTCAATTTATCAAACTGAATGTTTGCTGATTTACCTCAGATATCATCTCTGTTCTGTAGCTTCTTTTTCTGCTTTTATTTTCTTAATATTCTCTTCATGCCTCTTCTATACTCTTCCTTCTCTATATTTACTCTCTCTAAACTCCTCACTTGCATATCAAGTTGATACAACATATATAGTTCCTCACATGACTGCTTGTATTTTACAGGAATTTGGAGTGAACAGCCATGACTCTTTGGCTTCTGTCTTTTCATTCCTTTTATTTAACTCATTTTAGATTTATAACAATATGTACAAATTTTCATGCTACAGTGGGATTTTTCTTTTCCTTAGGATACTTTCCAATGCATCACAAACAATAAAAAATTTAATCACAACATATACATTCAGATTTTCAATTACACACTTCAATTTCACTCAGCTTCTTTTCTGGATTTTGGCTTGACTAGATTTGTCTTTTTTGCTGTTGTTTCTCTCTCTTTCGTTCTTGTAGGCTCTCTTCTTTATTGCAGTTGTATAACTGTTGTCCATATAACTGTATTTTGATATCACTGCTGGGCAATTTCAATACTTTTATTTTCTACAGTGGCGATCTTTACATGCTGAATCTTTGTCAATACACTTGTAAGGATTAGGGTCAACCTTCAACCTTTATAATAAATTTCCACCTCTGTGTAAAATACATTAAAATTTCTTTGCCCAACCAACCCATAATTCGAATAGTTCAATATCCTGGTTCGTTCTTTTAATTCAGTAAGGGAGCCTTCTTGATCCTGTCTTCAGGTTCAAGTATCGAATTCATAGAATTAGATTAAGAGATGTGTTGATGGCCTTAGTACCAACTAATATAATAGACAGCCCTTATGTGACCCAATACCTTTGATAATTAAATAAACCTGACAGTTATTATTTCATTTCAGGGGCTTCCTTCACACCTCATAAGTAAATGTTCGAACCTTATAACTATGACCCCAAATATTAATAAATCTGCAAATCTTACCAATAATCGACACATTCGTATGCATGGGCCCCACCATAGAATCGACGGAATCAATCAAATACACACGCTCGTACCTTAAGTTAACCTTATCACATCTTCCCAATATGATCACCATCAGATAGCTTCCCTCCAGATCGACGGCTTGTGTCAATATCGCACCGAGTCTTTGGTCGATGGTTAATGCGCGATGGCGCGTAGTGGAAGCGGTTTTTCAACCTCGCCCCATGCCACGTGTTGAGCTTTCTATGGAATCGCTCGCGAATGGGGAAAACCGCTTGCTCCACAAAAGCGGTACGATGTAAACGGGAAACCGTCGTCACTATTCACTCTAAACCACGCTCACTGTTCCTCTTGGTCACGGTTCCGCTTCTCCACTCCAGGTTCCACTCAGCTTCCGCTACAAGGTTTTGTCTGTTCTATTGGAAGAGGTTCTCCTCTTCGCGCAGTCACGGTGTTTCTTCATATTACAGCCTCGTTCCTCGGTGTTCCTTTCATCCATCTACTCCGATGCATAGCTCCGCCATACATAACCATTGCGACTATGTTTTACAGTGCTCACAAGCATTGGATAATTAACCACAGTTCTACAATAACTTCAATCGATCCAGATGGACATGATCAATCACCGGGTTCTTTAATTTCTATAGAATTCAATACTCTCATCAAGAACACACAGGATTATTCATATCGATAACCCAACAATCCTCCACACATAAATTCATTCAGAGCATTTCGCATACAATTATTACTGTGCCATCACCTGATTTCACAGTTTCCTTTGCGGGTTCACTGTGTTATGACTGTAATTTTCTTAGTATATATATAACCACACACACTATACTCCACAGTAAATCCATGTACAAAGTTAATCATAATTTCACATAGGAGCCATTTATACTTCGAATTACAGAGTCTCACCATACCCATGCAATGCTGAACACTTAAAGATACCCACTCTGCACCTTGAATAGTTTTCTGCTTCTTTGCTATCCTCTACTCCTTGACTGATGCTTCTCCTTACTTCTCTTTTTGCTATCTCCTTTGCCTTTCTTTTGCTATCTCTCTTTGTCTCTGTTTCCTCTGATGTCTCTGTTGTCTTTCTGCCCCTTGAATGATGTTTCAGGTGCTCCTCCTTTGTCATCTCATTTGCCATCAATGACAACAATTCCAACAGTCTCCCCCTTTGGCATCGATGGCAACACATCCACCAATAATCCAATGCTTCCTCTGCCTATCTGTTTTTCCTCCCCCTTTGACATCAATGGCAAAGGGTTGCACATTTCCTAGTTTGCTTTCTGCATTTCCTCTCTCTGAGATCTTCTGACTTTGTACTCTACTGCTCCAAACTTTGGATTAAATCTAAAATTCTGATCCTTTAGCCTTTTCATTGACTCCTGTATGCTAGATGTATTCTTTCCATAAGCCTTTGATCCTGAGGACCTGTTTCATGGTTTCCTTGTTCGCTGATCTCCCCCTGGAATGATATTTTTGTTTCTGTTCTCCCCCTGAAACTGTGCTTTCTCTTTATATCAAAGAGTAGTATCTACAGATATCTCAAATATTCAAATGGTTCTCTAGCAAGAGGTTTGGTAAATATATCTGTTGTTTGTTCTTTTGTTGGCACATACTCCAGCTTTACTATCTTCTGAGCCACTTGTTCTCGGAGAAAATGATACTTGATTGGGATATGCTTAGTTTTTTAGTGAAGCACAAGATTTTTAGATATACTTATAGCACTTGTATTATCACATTTGATTGAGATAGGTTCATCAATGCTTACCTTCATGTCTTGGAGAGTTTGCTTCATCCACATGAGCTGTGTACAACAGGTTGATGCTGCTATATATTCTGCTTCTGATGTAGATAGAGAGATAGATGTTTGTTTCTTTCTTAACCATGCCACCAGACTTTCTCCTAGATAGAATGCACCTCCACTTGTGCTTTTCCTGTCATCTACACAGCTGGCCCAATCTGCATCTGTGTATGCTGTCAAGGTGAAGCTTTTGCCTTTAGGATACCAAAGTCCATATTGTGTTGTTCCTTGTAGATATCTGAATATTCTTTTCACTGCAAGAAGGTGATTTTGTTTAGGTGTTGCTTGATATCTAGCCACTAGTCCTACTGCTAGCATGATGTCTGGTCTTGATGCAGTCAGATACAATAGACTTCCTATCATGGATCTGTAGAGTTTTTGATCTATATCAGCAGACCCATCATCAACACACAACTTACATCCCGTGATCATGGGAGTTGACACAGGTTTGCAGTCCTCCATTTTGAACTTTTTCAACACTTATTTTAAGTATTTTTCTTGTGAGATGAATGTGCCTGTGTTCTTTTGCTGAATTTGAAGTCCTAAGTAGAAACTGAGTTCTCCAATCATGGACATCTCAAACTCTGACTTCATCTCCTCAGCAAACCCTTTTGCAAGTTCATCTCCGTTGCTTCCAAACATAATATCATCAACATATACTACAACAATCAAGAGTTCATTTTCATGGGCTTTTATGTATAGATTGTTTTCTACTCCACCTCTCTTAAAGCCTTGTTTTTGCAAATATTTATCTAGTCTTGAGTACCAAGCACGAGGAGCCTGTTTCAGTCCATAAAGAGCCTTCTTCAGTCTACATACATAGTCTTCTTTTTCTGTTAATGAGAAGCCTTCTGGTTGTTCCATGTAGACTTCTTCTTCTAAGTCTCCATTCAGAAATGCAGATTTTACATCCATTTGATATACCTTGAAGTTTTGGTAGCATGAAAATGCCACGAACATTCTGATAGCTTCCATTCTGGCTACAAGGGCAAATGTTTCATCGTAATCAAGTCCTTCGATTTGTGAGTATCCTTTGCAGACCAGTCTGGATTTATTCCTGATTACTTGTCCTTGCTCATTCATTTTATTTTTGAATACCCATTTTGAGCCTATGACATTTTTCTCAGTGGGTCTAGGAACTAATTCCCAGGTATTGTTTTTCTCAATTTGGTCCAATTCTTCATTCATAACATTTACCCAAGACTTGTCCTTGCTGGCATCTTCAAATTTCTTTGGCTCTATTTGTGACAACATGGCTATGTATACCTCTTCAGTTTGTTCTGTTAGCTGCCTTCTTGTTTGGACCCCTACTCTCTTGTCTCCAATGATCTGATCTTCAGGATGGTTTTTCTGAGTATATCTTGAGGGAGCTTTAGAACTCAGCTCTGTATTTTCTGTTGTCTTGCTTGTTTCCTCATCACCTTGGTTTTCTTCTTCATGGTTGTCTGATGGACTGCAGCAGTCTGTATCTCTTGTATTGTTTGGAAGTTCTTCATCAAATCTCACATCAATGCTTTCTACTATTTTTCGAAGAGTCTTGTTGTAGCACCTGTACCCTTTGCTTTTGGATGCATATCCTAGAAATATTCCTTCATCTGCTCTAGCATCAAATTTTCCAAGATTTTCATCATTATTCTTTATGTAACACTTGCTTCCAAATATTCTAAAATGTTTGATTGAAGTTGGTTTCCCATGCCAAAGTTCATAGGGAGTCTTGTCACTGCTTGGCCTTAAGTGAGCTTTATTAAGGATATGCACCGCTGTGTGTACTGCTTCTGCCCAGAAGGTTTGAGGAATATTATTCTCCTGCATCATGGCTCTAGAAATTTGTTGAATAGATCTGTTTTGTCTCTCTGCTACTCCATTCTGCTGAGGTGTCCTTGCAATAGTAAATTGTTGTTTTATGCCATATTCATTGCATAGATCTGCAAAGTCATAATCTGTGAATTCACCTCCTCTGTTCGATCTGATGCATTTTAGCTTGCATCCTGTCTGATTTTCTGCTAATGCTTTGAATATTTTGAATTTGTCCAGAGCTTCCGATTTATTCTTGAGAAATGCAACCCATGTCATTCTGGAGAAATCATCTATTATCAGCATGAAGTAGGATTCTCCACTTGGAGTTTTAGTTCTTGCGGGTCCACACAGATCCATGTGCACAAGCTGTAGAGGTCTTCTTGTTGATAACTCATCTTTGGCCTTGAAGGATGTGCGAGTCTGTTTGCCTAATTGACATGATTTGCATATGGTATTAGAAGGCCTCTTTATTTCTGGCATGTCTCTGACAGCTTTCTTCTTGCTTAGTCTGATGATGTGATCGAAGTTGAGATGTCCCAACCTTTTATGCCATAACCATGACTCTTCTAGTTTGTTAAGATGACATGCTTCATCTTCCTCTTTTACAATGTAAACATTGCTCTCTGTTCGAACTCCTTTGAGCAGAGTCTTACCTGTGGTGCTTGATCTGACTTCACAATCTTGTGCTCTAAAAAGAACTTCACAGCCTTTGTCACACATTTGACTGACACTTAGTAAATTTTCTTTCAGCCCATCTACAAATAGTACATCTTGGGCCTTTCCTCTGCCATTGTCTATGCTAAATGAGCCTTTTCCCTTGATCTTACCTGATCTATCATTGCCAAAAGTAAGATTGCCAGATTTCTTTTCATCAAGAGTTATAAACTTGCTTTTGTCTCCTGTCATGTGTTTAGAGCAGCCACTGTCCAAATACCATTGAATTTTCAAATCTTGAGCAGTTAGAGCCAAGTCACATTTATTCCCCTTATTTATCCACTAGAGGCACCCTTTTTTTTGGTATCTTTTGTGTGGTGATGAACTACATCTTCTTAGAGGAAATTTGGAAGGTATATGTCCAATTTGATTGCATACACAACATTTGATCATAATTTTTGTAGAATTATGAGTATGAACAAAATTTCTTTAATTCATAAACCTTCTTGAGATGTTAAACATCAATATTTGTCCATACTTTCTACACTCAATGATTTTATGGCAAAATTCCTTACAATAAAAATAGTAACCATAGAAACTATTTGCATACCTGATGTAAGGTTGTATCTTCCATTTGTTTGCTTAGGGTAGTCTCTTCAATGCTTGCATCTTTTGCTAGTTTGAATTACTCCTCCTTGCATGAAAATATGCAACAATGTGTCCCAGCTTGTGGCAGACATAACAGGTGGCATTGTTCATTGGAGGGAAGAATCTCCTTTGACGGTTTCCAAATTTTACATACTCAGGGGTCTTAGTATTTATTATATTCTTTTCTACTAGTGGTTTCTTCTGATCTCTGTCTTCCTTATTACAGGTTTCTTCTTTTGTAGGAATTGTTTGATTTGCTTCATCATTCTTATTTTCTTTTACAAAATCAATCTCTTCCACAATTATTTTCTTTTCCTTTACTTGATTCTTATTCATGTACTTGGTCTCCAAATGCTTTTATCATAGGGGATCTTTGAGCAACCCGAATTTCATTCAACTTACTAGAGCTTGTTGTTTGAGAAGATTTTATAACCACTTTCCTTTGAGCATTTTCTAGTTTCTTCTTAAGACATACTACTTCTTCTTCCAGCTTCTCTTGTTCTCGAGTTTTATCCGCGATTTGCTGAAGTAACATGTCTTCTATCTTCTTGGCTTCTTCAAGCTCTACCTTTAGCTGCATGAGGACTTCTGAGTTTTTTTCTTCTCTTACATACTTGAGAATAATGTCCTTTTGTTTTTTGCACTTCAATTTGAGTCTGTCAATCTCCTCCAGAGCACTTCTTAGCTCCCCCTCAAGGTCGACTTCACCTTCTTCTTCTTCATCTTCTAGCAAGAGACCTTCAAGTTCTTCTATAGCCATCAATAAAAATTCAGAGGTTCCATCTTCACTTGAGAGTTCATCTGGATCTTCAGATGTACTACTGTCTTGTTGAGCATAGAAGGATTTTCTGCTGAACTTCTTTCCTTTCTGCCAGTTCTTTGATGTATTTTTCTCTGACTCTTGAGCCTGATTCCTTACTTTCTTGTGAGGACACTTAGCAGCATAGTGTCCAACTCTTCCACAGTTAAATCACTTGAAAGGAAGTTTACCTTTGTATTTACCTGAGCCTCTATCCAATTTCTTGACAAATTTTGCCTCTTCTTCATCCGAGCAAGAGCATATGTCATCCTCTTCTTCTTTCTTCTTTTATGTTTTAAAGGATGCCTCTCTCGTACTTGGCTTCTTCTGTGAGAGCCTCATCTCGTATGCTGTTAAATTTCCAAGTATCTGGTTCATGGTCAAGGTCTCCCAATCAGTTGTTTCTTCTATTGCAGACACCTTGGGATTAAACCTGGATGGAAGAGATCTTAGAATATTTTGCACAATTATACTTTCTGGCACGGTTTCTCCAAGGGCTTTCATATTGTTAACAATTTCTGCAACTTTTAGGAAGAAACTGTCAATGTCTTCATCATCATTCATTTTTAAATTCTCAAACTGGGCTCTATAGACTTGAAGTTTGGGAGTTTTTACTTTCTTGTCTCCTTCATGGATGTTCTCCAAAGTATCCCACATCTCTTTGGCAGTGTTTTTGTGCATTACTTTGATAAACTCTGCTTCACACAACCCATTCAAGATAGCATTCATGGCTTTTGCATTAGCTACAAAAGCTTGTTTGGATTCTTTCTCTGAGTCAGTTGACTTTGGGGCATATCCTAATTCCACAGCACCCAAAACTTCTATTCCTAGAGACATTATGTATGTCCTCATCCTGATTTTCCAGAAGGCATAATTTACACCTGTAAATAAAGGGACTTTATTGGTTGAGCATCCTTCTTTACTAGCCATTCTGAGAACCTAGAATCTCCTTTCAGTTGTTAAACTGGTACAAAGGAACCTGATCTGATACCAATTGTTGAACCCTTAGTTAAACTGAGAGGGGGGGGTGAATCAATTTAACACATTAATGGACTTTTAAAACTTTTCATGAAAACTTATTTACACCTTCTTTTCGTGTCCAAATTAATATGTGAGTAATCTTAGGATGTGAGCAGCAAGTGTTAATCTAATATAACAGTAGACTTAATATGAGAGAAGCAGGTATTAAGCAGAAGATATAGATCAGAACAACACATAAACATCATGCACATAGACACCAGATATAAGTGGAAACCCATAAAGGGAGAAAACCACATCTTATTATTGTTGTGATGCAAAGGCAAACTCCAACTCCCTCTCACCACTGTTTTTCTGCAGGCACCAACCTACAGGAGGCTCCAATCCTCAATTCTGCAAGCTACAACTTGCAAGGAAGCACCAAGCCCCTCCAATTTTCTGCAGGCACCAACCTATAGGAGGCTCCAACCTCAGTCAGCTACAACTGACAACTATCAAGCTGCAACTTGATAGGGAAGCTCCAACTTCCTCAATTTATCAAACTGAATGTCTGCCGATTTACCTCAGATATCAGCTCTGTTCTGTAGCTTCTTTTTCCGCTTTTCTTTTCTTAATCTTCTCTTCCTATATCTTATATACTCTGCCTTCTCTATATTTACTCTCTCTAAACTCCTCACTTGCATATCAAGTTGATACAGCATATATAGTTCCTCACATGACTGTTTGTATTTTACAGGAATTTGGAGTGAACAGCCATGACTCTTTGGCTTCTGTCTTTTCATTCCTTTTATTTAACTCATTTTACATTTATAACAATATGTACAAATTTTCATGCTATAGTGGGATTTTTATTTTCCTTAGGATACTTTCCAGTGCATCACAAACAATAAAAAATTTAATCACAACATTTACATTCAGATTTTCACTTACACACTTCAATTTCACTCAGCTTCTTTTCTGGATTTTGGCTTGATTGGATTTGTCTTTTCTGCTGTTGTTTCTCTCTCTTTCGTTCTTTTAGGCTCTCTTCTTCATTGCAGTTGTATAACTGTTGTCCATATAACTGTCTTTTGATATCACAGCTGGGAAATTTCAATACTTTTAATTTCTGCAGTGACGACCTTTACATTTTGAATCTTTGTCAATACACTTGTAAGGATTCGGGTCAACCTTCGACCTTTATAATAAATTTCAACCTCTGTGTACAATACATTCAAATTTATTTTCCCAACCAACCCATAATTCGAATAGTTCAATATCCTGGTTCGTTCTTTTAATTCAGTAAGGGAGCCTTCTTGATCCTGTCTTCAGGTTCAATTATCGAATTCATAGAATTAGATTAAGAGATGTGTTGATGGCCTCAGTACCAACTGATATAATAGACAACCCTTATGTGACCCAATACCTTTGATAATTAAATAAACCCGACAATTATTATTTCATTTCAAGGGCTTCCTTCACACCTCATAAGTAAATGTTCGAACCTTATAACTATGACCCCAAAGATTAATAAATCCGCAAATATTACCAATAATCGACACATTCGTATGCATGGGCTCCACCATAGAATCGACAGAATCAATCAAATACACATGCCCGTACCTTAATTTAACCTTTGCGCATCTTCCCAATATGATCACCATCAGATCGCTTCCCTCCAGATCGAGGGCTTGTGTCAATATCGTGTCGAGTCTTTGGTCGATGGTTAATGTGCGATGGCGCGCAGTGGAAATGGTTTTTCAACCTCACCCCATGCCACATGTCGAGCTTTCTATGGAATCGCTCGCGAATGGGGAAAACTGCTTGCTCCACAAAAGCGGTGCGATGTAAACCGGAAACCGTTGTCACTGTTCACTCTAGACCACGCTCACTGTTCCTCTTGGTCACGGTTCTTCTTCTCCACTCTAGGTTCCACTCAGCTTCTGCTACAAGGTTCCATCTGTTCTATTGGAAGAGGTTCTCCTCTTCGCGCAGTCACGGTGTTTCTTCATATTACAGACTCGTTCCTCGGCGTTCCTTTCATCCATCTACTCCGACGCATAGCTCCACCATACATAGCCCTTGCGGCTATGTTTTACAGTGCTCACAAGCATTGGATAATTAACCACAGTTCTACAATAACTTCAATCGATCCAGATGGACATGATCAATCACCGGGTTCTTTAATTGCTATAGAATTCGATACTCTCATCAAGAACACACGGGATTATTCATATCGATAACCCAACAATCCTCCACACAGAAATTCATTCAGAGCATTTCCCATACAATTATTACTGTGCCATCACCTGATTTCACAATTTCCTTTGCGGGTTCACTGTGTTATGACTGTAATTTCCTTAGTATATATATAACCTCACACACTATACTCCACAGTAAATCCATGTACAGAGTTAATCATAATTTCACATAAGAGCCATTTATACTTCGAATTACAGAATCTCACCATACCCATGCAATGCTGAACACTTAAAGATACCCACTCTGCACCTTGAATAGTTTTCTGCTTCTTTGCTATCCTCTGCTCCTTGACTGATGCTTCTCCTTACTTCTCTTTTTGCTATCTCCTTTGCCTTTCTTTTTCTATTTCTCTTTGTCTATGTTTCCCCTGATGTCTCTGCTGCCTTTCTGCCCCTTGAATGATGTTTCAGGTCCTCCTCCTTTGTCATCTCCTTTGCCATCAATGACAACAAGTCCAACAGTTATGCCAAGAAGAGAAAGATTGCTATGGAAATCAAATTGTGAACCTTGGAGTAGTTATGGTTTTCTGAGTTTTCCGTGTAGGGAGATCTATTGTTATTTTATTTATGATATTTTTTCCTATAAGGCTATTGTTGTAATGAGCATAGGTAGAGATTAGCATTGGGAATATTCAGTGGTTGAAATGTGAGCTTCAAGCTGTTGTAAGTCATTTTATTTTATAATTGAAGACTTTTGTTCCAATGACACAACATGAGAATGTTTTGACTCATATCGTTGCGAATATGGTTTCACTGAGTTCTTGATTTGAATTCCTTATATTTACTTTCCTCTGTAAGTTATTTAGCTCACCTAGGTGTGGCAGGGCCTACCACAACCTGGGATTGAAATCTCTCTGTTAATTCGTAGATAGATAAGTTTTGTGACTGTTTATTTCCATTCCAGCAGCGTGTGAATTCAATTTATTGTGTGATTGCATAGATTTCGATTCAATTTCATATTGTTTGTAATTATGTTTGAAATTTTGTTTTATTGTTCTGAGATTACATTACTTTCATTGCAGAAGTGTGCCTAAATCCTTTCTGCAAAGCAGAGCTCTGTCTCTTTCAAGAATCGTTGAATTGAATTAAATATAAGAGAAATGTCTTTTGCACAGAACATTACTCCAATTGGATAACAATTTCTGAATCCTTTCATGTTGCATTAGCTAAATCATATTTAACTGGGTGAGTGTAGTTTTGAATCCATATTGATCCCAATAGAATTTGATAACATTTGTGTATGCGTTTACATTCAGGAGCTTCTTACATATTTCTTAGCGTCTTAATAGCTTTCAAATCATGTTCAAGATCAAATATTCATTTTAGTGTATGCATTCTTTGAATATTTTTAGAAGGGTAAGATAGAGTGACTTAGAGTTGATCTTTTAGTTTAACGTGTGAGTTTAAGCAGTAGTAACTTTATTTCCATCTATTGTCGAATAGTAGTATTGAAGATTAAAACAATGTTATATAGGATGTATAATGCATTTAAGAAGTGTGAAATTTATTCCTTTAAATAGTGTGAGTTCTTTGAAGGATTTCACAAAGTATTCATTTTAAGAGCTTCGGTGTGAATCTAGTCTCTGAAGATTGAGTTGAACAAGTGAGAGTCCTTTGTACATAGTAAATCAAATGGTTAGTTTAAGTTCTTATTGATTTGTTTTATGCATCCTCGGAAATATATTAGTTTTGAATTATGTTGAAGATTAAGATTTAACATAGTATTAATTTCGTTTTGAATTAGTTATGGATTCTTGTACTTAGATTAAATAGAACCTAGCTTTATTTTTCCTATTTACTTAGATTAAAATTGTAATTTGTATTACTTAAGCATTGATTTAAATTGTCTTTCAGAATTAGATGTGTGAATTAGATACGATTAAAAAGTTGGTTTAAAATTATTTTTAGCGTGTCTTATTTTCTCTAGGGCATTGAAATTAGATTTGTTTGGGTGGGATTGACGTTGTAGAGTTAGTTTTGTTTTTAATTGTTTTGATTAAAATTAGTTACATGAATTGCAATTTCCAGTTAATTTCTTGAAGCTTTATTTGAATGGTAGTTGGTTATTTTTTTTAATTCATAAGAAACTTTAAGTAGATTTATTTATATTCATCATTAGAAAAATTAAACTAGAAAATGATTTTGTACTTAAACAGTAAGTTGAATTTCGTACTCTAGTTTAGGTTAACTGATCTAAATCATGCGTTACCTATGCTTGTACCTCGAAGCTTATGAGTCCTGGATTGATAATTTAATGTTGAAAACTATAAACATATAATTTCCCAAAAAATTTCCATTAGGAATATTACAATGATATCAAAGCATGATCTTGGCTAGCTATGGGGAAGCTAGCAAGATCATGAAGGTGTTAAAATCACATGCACAATGATTGGTGAGCTTATAGACACTCCAATTATGCAAAAAGGGGAAAGTACACAAGGGCTCTTGGAGGAGTTAATGAGGCAAAGCTAAAAATTGGCTTGTGAAAAGGATTGAGGAGCTCGGGTTGTTTGGAATTAGATTGGGGGAAATCGTGGGGGATTTTCCATCATTTTGGTGGAGCAAAAAGCCTAGCATCTACTACAGGTTACAATTTCTGCTTATGGAGGAGGGCCAAGCATTTTGAGGTCAATTTTGGAGCCTCAAATCTAGAGAAAGACCTTTCTATGTTTTTCTACGATTTTTACAAGGATATCAAAAACAAATTGGCAGAATTTTCTAGGTAGATTTACGTGGTCAAACAAGGGTCCTAACTCAGCCAACAACTGGAGGAGCTAGGGTGAAATTGGGTTGAAATTCCGAGGTCAACATTTGGTTGATTCCTTCATGGGTTTTTGTTGGTTATTAGAGGAGAGCCCGAGGTTAATTTCTTGAAATTTTCTAAGCACCAGAGTAGACCCTAACAAACATTTTTTGCAACCAACAATGTAGTTGTTCACTGGGTTAATAGAGAGATTGTTGGGGACAACCACATTACATGTTAGAGTTGTCGATTTCATCACCTAGGCATTGTTAGCTTGCCTTGGGCAAGCCCAGGTGGATGTTTTTTTATCTTACCTTCATACCCAACATTTATATTAATATAATGGCTCGGCTCAACGTAGTTTATGGAGATTTCTGGGTGTTTAATGTGTTGTAAATTTTGTGTATTTGTTATTTTTACTATGCTTTCTTTTCTTATCATTGTAAATATCCATTAGGAACATTACAGAGAATGCAAACACAAGATTTGATAAGAAAATCCATTAGAATACTAAGCCATGCATTGGCCCCAACATTGTGGAGACTAAGTCTAGTATACATATCAATCAACTAGAGATTTCTCTCCATTAACCAAGACTCCTGTTCAAAACCGCTAATGGTGGTTTCTCGAGAGATTGATTCTCCAAAATTTGTACGATTGGAGCTCTAGAAACTAATGACAATCGAGCCACTTCCCTAGTTGATGGTATGTAATATTGATGATACCATATACAAGTTGAACCCACTGATATAAACACAATGAATACCTTCCATGAAATCTGAGATATGACTACAATGATCCCCAAAAGTTGTATAAATGCAAAAGGAAAATATGTTGCTTGTGTAGGAATCAATGTGTCCAGCACACTTTGATCAGTTGATGCTTGATTTAGTATTCACCCAAATGGAGTTGCATCAAAGGACATTGGTGCACAAAATATAGGGAGGAAAATTCTACTCATCTTTGGTATCTCGGAGGATACCACGCATTTCTGGTTCATCAGGGACACATGAAAGGATTAGGAAAAAAAATTCTGGGGGATTTTCTAGCATTTTGGTGCCAACTAAGCCAACAGCTGGAGGAGCTAGGGGGGAATTCGGCCAAACTTCTGAGGTCAACATTTGGCCAATTCCTTCATGGGTTTTTGTGGGTTATTGGAGGAGAACACAAGGTTAATTTTTCGAGCACTCGATGAGGCCCTAACAACCATGGTTCGTAGTTAGTATTTTATGGAGATTCTTGGGTGTTTAATGTGTTGTAAATTTTGTGTGTTTTTTTTTTTTTTACCATGATTTATTTGCTTATCATTGTCAATTTCCATTATGAATATTACAGAGAATGCAAACACAATATTTGATAGAAAATCCATCAGAATACTAAGCCATGCATTGGCCCCAACATTGTGGATACTAGGTCTAGTATTCATATCAATCAACTAGAGATTTCTCTCCATGAACCAAGGCTCCTGGTCAAAACTTCTAATGTTGGCGGCTCCAGAGATTGATTCTCCAAAATTTCCTACGATTGGAGCTCTAGAAACTAATGACAACCGAGCCACTTCCCTAGTTGATGGTATGTAATATTGATGATACCATATAAAATTTGAACCCACTGGTATAAACACAATGAATACTTGCCAAGAAATCTAAGACATTACTACAATGATACCCAAAAGTTGTATAAATGCAAAAGATAAAGCTATTGGTTTTATACGAATTAATGTGTCCATTTCACTTTGATTAGTTGATTCTTGATTCATTATTCACCCAAATGGAGTTGTATCAAAGGAAATTGGTGCATCAAATATACACCTGTGCAAATTGTTGAAAATATGATTGTCAGTTTTAAGTCCAGCTAGTGAAATAAGCATAGAGCTCACAAGAATGCACAAAGAGATGCTTAATTTCAAAGAAACATAAACAAGAATGAGAAGGGAGTTTCTAATAGGGGAACTCTCATTTTCTTTTGTAGTGGTTGCCCATGCCACCCAATGGTTACTAATTATTTGAAGTAGCTGAAATATTATTTGGCCCATTAGTATTATAGGTATCAAAGCACCATTGCATGCAACAATAATGTTAGACCAATATACATTAGAGAACTTTTGAGGTCTAAAATGGGCCTCCTAAGAAAAATGTACAACCAAAATAAACCTTATAAGAAACAATAGGATTCAAGATGATGATGTCAACCATGGGGGATGATTCACCATTTTTGGGGTAAAAAGGTAAAAAGATTAAAAAATAATAAAACTACTTTTTCAAATGATCTCCCTAATTATTTATTCAAATTTCAAGTAGGATTACTCTTTGAATGCAAAATTTAATTCCTTATCCAAGGAGTACCCATGTTTCATACTTCCGATGGACCCCGCTACACGAAAAATGAGAAATACATAAAAATATGTTATTTCACTCACATTTTTCATGTATTTCTCATTTTTCATGTAGTAGGGTCCATCGAAAGTATGCAACATGGGTACTCCTTGGATGAGAATAAAATTCTACATCCAACGAGTGTTCCCGCTCAAAATTTCAGTAAACCCATATGGAGATAAGTTGAAAAAGTAGCTTTTTCTTTTTTCCCACTAAGATTTGATGACATAATCTTATATTATTTTATTATTTCCATTATTATTTTATAATTTCCTTAGGAGGCCCATTTTAGACCTAAAAAATCCCCTAATGACGACATGTTTACCCTTCTTCCTTTGCATCCACCCCTTCCCATAACTGAAACGTATTCACCGCTCTAGAATTTGAGATGTGCAGAGCCAAAATGGAGAAGCAATAGCTCTGCATACTCAAACAAGACTTATTAGCAAGGGCTTAGATGCACTACACTACTAGCCATCAAAACTAGTGTTAAATATACAAGCATTTTCTCCAACTTTATATTATGTTGGTTCAAAATATTTACTATATGTAGAATATTTACAATGTCCTCTCATAATCAGATTTAGAGATCCATGAAATCGGTCCAACATTATCTTGCTAGACCCCCGTGTTAAACGAGTTAGTGCTCTACCAAGCCACTAGAACCAAACCCCGAGTTACATACGAGTAAATTGGAATGGTTGGTTGCATGCTTAAAATAGTTGTTACTTCATTTTCTATGCAACTTCATGGAGAAAAACCCACAAAGCCTAGAAAGTTTTCTAATTTCATATTGTTGTTGACAATCTGGTTGTTTGTGCTAAAATGAAATGTAGCACATGTTAGATTTCATTCCCCTTTTAATGTTATTATTTCCATTATGTTTGTGTTTTTCCTAGAAGAAAATTTAACAGGTCCTAGTCTCCTTTTGGCATGCACCTTTGTTCCTGGAAATATACCTATCTTTCTACTAAAAGTAAATCTAGCACATGTTAGATTTCTTTCACCTTTCAATTTTTATATTGAGAATGCCTTGTATCTATGATAGAAGAAAATTTAGCACAAAATAGATTTGTTTTTTCCCTACAATATTTCTTTTGGAAATATACTTGTGTTTGTGCTAAAAGTAAATTTAGCATGAGCTAGATTTCTTTAACCCTCCCATGTTGTTATGTACATATGTTTTTGCTATAGGAAAATTTAGCATGGGTTAGATTTCCTTCACCTTGCAATGGTGTTATCAACAATGTGTGCTTATATATTCTAGAAGGAAATATATCACTCATTATATTTTTTTCATCTTTCAATGATGTTATTATCAATGTGATTTCATTTATGATAGAATGAAATCTAGCATGTGTTAGTTGTGTGCTTGTGTTAGAAGGAAATTTAGTAAGGAAATTTAGTATGCGTCAGAATTCAACTTGCAACATTTTTATTGACAATGTGTTTATGTTTGAGCTAGAAGTAAATTTAGCATGCGCTATATTTCATTCACAATGTCATGTTGTGGTTGGCAATCTGGTTGTTTTTGCAAGAAGGAAATTTGCTAGATTATTTGACCTTGCAATGTTGTTATTGGAAATATGCCTGTGACTATGTTAGAAGGAAATTTAGCACATGTGAGATTTATTTTCTTGAAATGTTGTTATTGGAAATATTCTTTGGCTTGTACTAGAAGTAAAATTAGTGCGTGTTAGATTTATTTAACCCTATAATGTTGTTATTGTCTTATGTGTGTGCTTGAAGGAAATCTAGCATTTGGTAGATTTGTTTCATCTTATAATGTGCTTGTGTTGTGTTGTAAGTAAATCTAGCACATGTTAGATTTCCTTTGCCATATAATGTTGCTGTTGTCAACATGCTTGTTTTTGTGCTAGAGGTAAATCAAGCATGCACTATAATTCTTTCACCTTATAATGTGCTTGTCTGCTTGTGGTTATGCTAGAAGGAAATCTTACACACATTAGATTTCTTTCACCTTATAATTTTGTTATTGGAAATGTGCTTCTGTTTGGGCTATAAGGAAATCTAGCACATGTTATGTTTCCCTCACCTTGGAATTTTCTTGTGTTTGTGATAGAAATAAATCTATAGCACTAGATTTTTTCAGTCCTACAATGTTGTTATTTGTTTCTGTTGGAAGAAAATTGATCACATGCTAGATTTCTTATACTCTACAATGTTGTTGTTGGAAACATGCTTGTATTTGTGGTAGACATAAATCTAGCACTTGCTAAATTTATTTCACTCTACAATGTTTCTATGTGCTTGTGTTTGCGCTAAACGAAAATCTAGCACGTGTTAGATTTATTTTACCTTGCAATGTTGTTATTAGTAACATCTTTGTGTTTAGGCTAAAAGGAAATTTGACATGTGCTAGAATTTTTTGTCCTGCATTGGTGTTGTTAGAAATATTTATATGTTTGTGTTAGAAGTAAATATAACACAAGCTGAATTTTTCTCACCCTACAATGTTGTTATGTGATAATGTTTCCATTAGAAGGGAATATAATATTAATTATATTTCTTTCACCTTTCAATATTATTATTTTCAACGTGCTTTTGTTTCTGATACGAAGAAATCTAACTTGTGTTAGATTTGTTTAGCCTAACAATGTTGTTGTGGACAATATTTTTGTGAATTTGTACTAGAAGGAAATCTAGTATATGTTATATTTTCTTCATAGTGCCATCTTATTTTTGACAATCTAGTTATTTATCCTAGAAGGAAGTCTAACGCTTTGCATTGTTTTTATTTGGAAATGTGTTTATGTCTATGCTGGAAGGAAATTTAGCACACACTAGATTTATTTTTTCTTGCAGTGTTGTTGAAAATATGCTTGTGTTTGTGATAGAAGTAAATCTAACATATGCTACATTTCTTTCACCTTGCAATGTTTTTCTGTGATTTTTTTTTAAGATAGAATGAAATATAGCACGCGTTAGATTTATTTCACCTTACAATGTTATTATTGACAATGTGATTTTGTTTGTGCTAGTAGAAAATCTTGTGGGTGCTAGATTTATTTTTCCTTATAATGAAGTTATTGGTAATATCCCTGTGTTTATTCTAGAAGTAAATCCAACATGTATTAGGTTTATTTAACTATACAATGTTTTTATTTTCATATTTTTGTGTTGCAAGGATATGTTGCATGTGCCAGATTTCCTTTTACCCTGCTGCAATGTTGTTGTTGGCAAGATGCTTATGTTTGTGCTAGAAGTAAATGTAGCACACACTAAATTTCTTTCACCTTGCAATGTGGACATGAGATTTTATTTCTTCTAGAAGGAAATATGGCATGCTTAAAGTTATTTCACCTTCCAATGTTGTTGTTGGCAATGTGTTCATGTCTTTATTAGAAACAAATCTAGCATGTGCTTCATTTAATTTTGTTTGCAATATTGTTGTTGGAAATGTGCTCGTGTTTTTTCTAGAACTAATTCTACCACATGCTAGATTTATTTTACCATACAATTTTGTTATGTGTTTTTTTTATGCTAAAATGAAATTTAACATGCATTAGATTTCTTTCACATTGCAGCATTTTTATTGACAATGTGCTTGTGTTTGTGATAAAGGGTAATATATAATGATTTTTTTCAAAATTCAATGTTGTTGTTCGAAACATGCTTCTATTTGTTCCATATTTCATTCTTAGACCACTTATTCCATACAAAGGGCCTTCTAATCATTTCAGGGTTTAACATTTCTTATATTGTAACAACAATCTACATAGGCATGGACTAAAACCTCATTGTCTTCAAAAAGTAAGGACAAATTTCACAGGCATGGAGATGTCCTAGGAAAGATTATTGTTGCAAAATTTTTTTTTGAAAATGTGTTTGTGTTTGTGATAGAAGTAATTTCATCATGCACTGGATTTACTTTACAATGCAATGATGTTGGCAATCTCTTATATGTGATAAAAAAAGTATTCAATATGTTTTCCTTTTTATGGTCTCTATAGCAAACTAAGAATATACATGACTATAAAAAATAAATTTTGTGTAAACATGATGTTGTTGTAGTATCTGCTATTGTTGTTATTTATTCACAGTGTATTGTTGTATTTTGGTAACGTGCTTATACTTGTGCTCGAAGGAAAGCTAGTAGGTGATAGCTTTCTTATAGACACAATTACAAGAACATAATATATTATTTAAGGGTGGCGCCCTTTTTCTAATCAACGCCATGATTAGCTATTATTGTGAGTTCTACACTTGTTATTGTTCTTGTTCATTTTTTTCCACATACAATGATGCAAGTAGTGATAGTATTTATAAATTCATATTTTCTTCGATAATTTGAAACTATGATAATAGTTTATTACTTTATTTTCAGAAACAATAGACATTAAAGCTAGTGGGAATTCAAAGGAATCATCCAAGGAAAAAGGAAGTTCACCAAATACAAGACCAAAATCTTTAAATGGTATGATAATTGTAAAATTAGTTTGTAATTTGTTACAATGGTTGCTAATAAATGATTTTTGATTAATGAAGTTCATGTTATCCTTATTTTTTAAGAAAACTTGCATATGCTTTGAGCTTCTTTGATGTTGTGCATATGTATGAAATGAGATGTTATAGAAGATGAATTCATATTGTTTTTTAATTCATTTAAAATTTTATCATTATAAATTCTTACAAATGTTTGCAGATGCTAAGAACTATGGTACAAACTGTGAGATTCTAAAAGTCTATTTTATATTCATTTTCAAATAATTTGACAAAATTATAGTATTCGATTTACAACTTAATGAATTTTGATTTCTTATTGAATAATCTACTACCTAATATTACTATGAAAATTGAAATACACCATGTTAGTTGGATTTTCTACATTAAAGATCCACTTTTACACAAAAACACATGCAAATAGCACTAGGAGTGGGTTTTTAATTTCAAAACCTCATGCTAACATAGGTATTTTTCTTTTCCTAACAATTTTAGCTAGGTGATTTCTTATGGTGTCATATAGTAAATTTGCATTACACACGTGCTCCTTTATTATTATGTATGTAAATGAAAATAGTGTATTATAGGGTTGTTTAATTATATTTTGTGTTTCATGCCTTCCATAATTTATTTATTTCTTTAATTTTTTTTTTCATAAGCTGTGGAATCTCGTGTCCCTAAAATTCCAAGTAAAGGAGTGAAGAGAAAACAAAAAAAAAGTTATATACAAACAATGTCTCCTTCAATTGGTATGGTTTTTTTATATTTTATGTATACTCTCTTATAAATTTCATTTTCCTAACAATTTTAGCAAGGTGATTACTTTTGGTGTCATATAGTAAACTTGCATAACACATGTACTCCTTTATTATTGTGTATATAAATGAAAATAGTGTATTATAAGGTTGTTTAATAATATTTGGTATTTCAGGCATTCGATAATTTATTTTTTTCTTTATTTTTTTTCATAAGTTGTGGAATATCGTGTTCCTAACATTCTAAGTAGAGTGAAGAGAAAACGAAAAACAAGTGATATACAAACAATGTCTCCTTCAATTGGTATGGTTGTTTTATATTTTATGTATAATCTCTTATAAATGGTTAGATTAGGTGGTCTTGTAAATTTTAAAATAACATTACATGAGAATATTTGAAATTTTAATTTCATTTTGATTTATGCAAATAATTTTCTATTTTTGTATGTAGAATTGGTTGGCACTAAATCAAATGAAATGTTACAGCCATCATTTAAGAAAAAAGAAAAAAACAACTCAAATGGCAGTATCAATAACACCTTCAACATATACCTTTGAAATGATTAAAAAATACAACACATCTAATAAATTTGTGTTTCTGCAAGATTGGTATGTCTAGATAGAACTCCCATGAATATGTATCCTGATATGTACCTATTTGGATCCATATATGGAAAAGAACCTAAGATATTAGGAATAATTATTAATTTCTATGCTTACAGTGAAAATGAAATTGACTTTCAAGTGGAGATGATTAAAGAAAATGAAGTAAAATTATTTCTTGTCAAGTGGAGTATACAAAATTTAGACTAGATTTGATTGAAGCTTCAAGTAATGATTCACTAAATACGATAAACAATTCAATGTTTAAGTTGGATAACTATGAAAGTTTTGCTAGATCTAGATTGAATAGCTGCATAGATATTTTAAAATGCATCACTACCATTCTAAGATAATGCTATGTAAGATGTGAAAGAACATCATCTGTACTTATTTATTTACAACAACAAGGAAAAAATATTGAAAAAATACCAGATGATAAACTCGTTTTTCATTTACTTTCTTTGAGAAGAGTATGTTTATCTGAATTAGAAGAGGACATTACTGAAAGTGATTTCAAACCTACTACAAAATTTCAAAAATCTAGGAAAGTTGAATATGAGACAGCAAAACTTGCAGATCAATGTGATGAAATTCATGAATCTTTCAAGCATTGATATCTATTTTCAAACACCTTTAGTAGAAACGTGGATGTTGTAATATGTATAGAATCCCCCAAAGTGTTAAAATTGAGATCACGAGATGATTTAAATGTTCAATTATTAGTGAAATCATTCCTAGAGAAATTTAAAACCTCATTGCCTGATGCTCTTCTGATTCCATTTGCAATAAATGAGTCTAATCCATTCGTGAACTCTATCAAAATTATAAATGAGACAGGTCTAGATGCTAAGAATATCATTTTTTGGATAGTTGATGGTCAACACCCCATTCCAGCAGTGAAATAACTTTTAACAAATCCTAAATATAATGTATCTATGGAGGCGAAACAAAAATATAAAAAAAGTAATGCTTGATTCTTGCATCCATCATTTGAACCCACTGAGGTGATTCGAATTTTTTGTCAACTAAATTCTGCCAATAAGGTATTATAAAAAACTCTATTTATTGATTGTGTCCTCTTAGTAAGACATTTCTTAATTTCCAAAGACAAACTAAAGAAAAGGAGGATTGGATGTTCTAAGACAACTAAAGACAAGGTATTTTATTTTTATTTTTTTGCATTTAACATTTTATTATTGTGTCTCTTTTTATTTTAGATAAATGATTAAAGTAGATAATGTGTCATATTTTCTCATATTTGTAATGAATTCTCATTAGTTTATACCTTATATAATTTCATCTCTACATTGAATTTTTATTAGTTTATATGTATTATTTTATCAGGTCGATGATGAAATGTTGTGCTCCTTCTTCGACTATCCAATTACAAATTTTCTTGATAAAAAAATTCTCTTATATCTTAACCAAGATCTTTGGGATAAGTGGGACAATGTCTTTAATTGTTACCAACTAGGCACATTAAAGTGTTCTCCAAGCCAACTTGATTTTGAGAACTACAAGAAGAATAGTCTACACAGTTTGACAGTGGTGATCCGGATTTATGCAGGAATGAAACAGAATATACATATAACCATAAATACAAATATGTAGTGGAAATAACACTTCATTTCATTAATATCAAAGAACTAAAATTTGCTTACAGACAGAATAAATAAAATAGCTAGGGCGCTGGTAGCTTATCTCTGAGAAGAGATGTGGCGGCTACAGGCCTATGAACTATTTTACAATGAGGCTTGAAGGCCTATTTATTGTTGAGAAAAAATATAAAACCCTCAACATCCAAAAACCTAACCCTAGGAGATGAAACACCAAAACTGTGGGCCCCGTTTGGGTAAATTGGTACATCAATCTTCTCGTGGACGCAAATTTGGCATATGATCTATGTTTCACACACTCAATACCTCGTTAGAAATATCTACCTGAGAACTACAAATATTGAGTGAGCAACATTGATCTAAGACCCATGTTGCTCCCAATTTTCCCAAAAAACGTCATTTATGGCCTCAAAATAGCTCCGGAAATTTGGGACCCGAAAAACTGCTAAAAGTAGTAAGTTGTGTTGAAACTGAAAAGCTATAAGAACTAATGGTGGGGGTTCAAATGGAATATGTGGGTGGCCACAAATATCCACGTGGATCATTAGGGCCTCAAAACAGCTCCGGAAGTTCATGACCCGAAAAACTGCTAAAAATAGTAAGTTGTGTTGAAACTGAAAGAACTGATGGTGCGGGTCCAAATGGAATAGGTGGGTGGCCACCAATATCCACCTGGATCATTCCTCCCTCCTTTGGAAGCAATGGTCCCCATTGCGTTAATTTCCTCCATGAGAGGAAAATTCTGTTGAACTTAGTATTGGATTTGTCCAAGATGTCGTGGACGTGCTGGCGGACGTGTTGGATACGTTCAATAAATTTGGTTTCCTTAGACAATACATATGTGGATTTTATCTGTGTAGTCGCATGAGGTATGGAAATTTTAGGTGACGGTGCACTGGGGGTTAGATCAATGGAGTGTTTGTCCTGACAGTGTAGAGGAACCTATGTGGGTAAGGAGAAAATTTCCTCGTATTCCTCCATGACTTTGTCCATCTGCTGCATCCATGCAGGGGAGCACTGTTTTGAGGCTATGGCCACAATATTATTCTTTCCCTATGAGCGAGTTGTAAGGAAAATAAATTTCCTGGTTTGGGAAACAATCTTACTCCATTGTTTTGCAATAGTTAAGGAGATGGCAGGAGGCGGTACTACCTTTGGTATCCTGTACAAATTATTTCCAAAAGTAATAACAACAAAACGAGGCCTATACTCATACATAGCATGTCGTCTCCACAAGTATGGTTGGAAAAATAACACATCAGCTACATCTAGAGGAGCAACATCACACAATACCTCATCTGTGAATGGTTTGATGTTGTACGAAAGGCAGCACTATTGGCAGGCGCGGAGATCTCTCCCTAGGTTAAGCCACCCGATTGTATACAGCTGCGGGTGTGCTATGGTCGATAGGCCGAGATGCTTCATGACCTCTACTAAAATGAGGTTCTTTTGGCTTTCGCTATCAACAAGGAATTTTAGTGGAGAACCCTTCACCCACATCTGCGAATGGAAGAGGCGCTCCCCCTCCTCTAGATTATCGGGATCCCCCTTGTGGAGCTTGGTGGTGGAAAAAATGGCACCAGGGTCCACATCAATGATCTGCTTCCCTTTATCATCTCCCTTGTCTTGTTCTGTCTCGAGATCATAACATGCATCTAATTCAGTTGTCTCCATTACGTTCACGAACGATTGTTTGGCCCGATACTCGTTTTTGCTATGAGTGGGGCTGTTATGAAACTCACACCACTTCCCCGTGTCCTTATTTGGATTTTTGGTGTTGTTCTAAGTCACCCTGCTTTGGCTTTACCCCCTGTTCTATGGTTCAAAGGCACCTTTCCCTGTCTTCAGATTCGCGAATCCAAAGTCTCGCTTTTTCTACTTAAATTTCTTCTTGATCTTGGCGGCTTAGCTATATGTCATGCCAAGCAAGGTAATGTCAAGGAACTCCATTTCCTCCTAAACGTGTCTGTGCAGACAGCTGCGGTACTTGAGCACCAAATTTCTCTCTTATTTTTTAATACCCAACTTTGTGCATAGGGTATGGAACAAATTCGTCAATTCGTGTACATATTGATCCCTTTTCTTTTGCAGTGTGGTCCATTCAGTGTATTTGTCCTCACAGCTCCCCACAGGGTAATATTGTTCCTTGATAACATCTCGAAATGAATTCCAAGTGGGTGTGGCTGAGAGCAGAGAGGGTTCCCTCTTGTCCTTTTTCTCTCAGTAGATTTCCCACCAGTCTTTGACATGGGAGGCGGCTTTGAGGAGTTTAAAAATAATCTTTTCTTGGTTAGAGAAATCATGGACCGAGAAATACCCTTCTAGAAAATTCAACCATATATCTATGGCATCTACATCTATCTAGCCTTCAAATATAGGAATTTCGAAGTTGACATGTACCTTGAAAGGAGTGGTTCTTCCAGAGTGGCTGCAGGATGTAGATGCGCTACTAGTGGGAAGTCGTTGAAGGATTTTGGAAAAGTTATCCATCATCGCGTTCCTTTGTTTCTCAAGGGCCTCCTCGAACAATATTTGATAGGATATCCTACTCCCTCATATTTATTTTCATCCCCCATGGACGGCCATCGGGGTTTGCGAGGCTGATCTTGCAACGGTTCAACCAAATCGAGCCCTAACTCCTTATACCCCGACCTCGTTGGGGACATGCAAAGAAGGATCAAGAAAAAGAAAACTGCTCTGATAACACTGATCCAGATTTATGTAGGAACACAATAGAATACACATATAACCATAAATACAAAGATTCAGCGGAAATAACACTTCATTTCATTAATATCAAAGAACTGAAATTTTCTTACAGACATAATGGAAATAAACTAGCTAGGGTGCTGGTAGCTTATCTTTGAGAAGCGATGTGGTGGCTACAGGCCTCTGAACTATGTTACAATAAGGCTTAAAGGCTTATTTATTTTTTATCAACAATAAAAACCCTAAACATCCAAAAACCTAACCCTAGGAGATGAAGCACCAAAACTGTGGGCCCTGTTTGGGTAAATCGGTACATCAATCTTTCCGGGGACGTAACTTTGGCATACGATCTCTATTTCATGTGCTTAATACCTCGCTAGAATGATCTATCGAGGATTAAAAATTTTGAGTGAGAAACATCATTCTATAACCCATGTTGCTCCCTTTTTTCCCAAAAAAATGTCGTTTAGGACCTCAAAATAGCTCCGGAAGTTCGGGACTTGAAAAACTGCTAAAAATAGTAAGTTATGCTGAAACTAAAAAACTAAAAGAACCAATGGTGGGGGTTAAAATGGAATAGGTGGGTGGCCATCAATATTCACTTGGATCATTAGGGCCCCAAAATGGCTTTGGAAGTTCATGACCCAAAAAACTACTAAAAATAGTAAGTTGTGCTAAAACTGAAAAATTGAAAGAAATGATGGTGCATGTCCAAATGGAATAGGTGGGTGGCCACCAATATCCACCTGTATCAGGCGGCTAATTTTCTTCCCCTTCAATGATTAACCATATAAGAAATTTCTTTAGTAACAGATAAGTTATTGTATGGAACCATTTGCTTTTCTTTTCCACCTAATCATCCAAGAAATGCCATAAAATTAAAAGATTATTGTTCTAAATTGAAAAGAAATAGAAAAATATTGTATGAAATGGTTACATATTGTCAAAGTCATGATGAGAAATTGAATGTAATACTCTTACCACATTCAATATTTTTGAGCATTATGAAATTAACGATATCACATTTCCCAATTTTTGCAACACTGGGGTGGGGTCTAATTATGTAAAAGGAACACGGAATACAAAGATAGATTCTTTTTCTAAACAATCATGTGGATTCTTTGAAAAAATTATAAATGGATCAACAAACATTCAACAAGTTGACAACAATTTTGAATTTCGTTGTCATTTTGTGGGGCCTGATATTTTGTCAACACTTTTGCACACATTTCCATGTCATTTGCAGCCAGTTTTACATACTAACCTTGTTGTTCTGGATGCATTTGATTTTAAAAAAGAACCATTCCACAAGAGCTATTATATTGAATTTTTTCGGTTTCTTATCGAAAAAAATGAGTTGAATGACTTTACTATAGTTCTCTTAGTATAACTTTGGTTTTGTAATTATGTACGTCAAACTTTCGAAATTTCCATAAATAACTCCAAGTTCAAATCTAAAATTACTAGTGGAATTTATGAATATAATTCCCAAAATAGTTATAGTTATGATATAGTTTTGACTATACATTTCTATACTTTAGAATTAAAAATGTTTTAGGCTTCAAAATACTCTCACACATTTGAAGACACACTTGATGAAAAGGAAAGAGATTATGATTTCTTGATGGATTTATTGGGAAAGCATCAACAATATAGTGATGCAAAAGTGATTATTTATTTTTATGCGAGGGAAAATTTAATCAAGGCTGGTTGTACATATAGAAGAAGAATTGCATGTGTTGTGCAAACAGAGTCACAAAGGAGAATAATGTTGAATAGTTTCAAATATTTTCAAATATCAAACCTAGAATCCATTAGCTTCTTGGAAAATTTAGGTACTACAGTTTCTTTTTTGTTTCTCTTATAATACTTTGGAAACTATTTTGATCAAATTTCTTAATTGTTAAAAATTTTACTACAATGACTAATGATGGAGATTCTAAAACAGGGAATGATGAAAGTGGGAAGCAAACAAATAATCAATATAGTGTGAATGATGCTGAAACAATTTTAGAGATGGAAATAGGAGGATAATATGTTCTCACACCCGGTACATAATTTGTTTGGTTATTTCTTTTGTCACTTTTTAAATTTATTTAATTTTCATATTAATAAGATTTTTGAATGTATATTATAGGGAATTATGAGAAGAAAGGAATTAATCAAGACAATGACCATGAAATGATGGAGATAGAAATGGCTCTCTCTCTCTCTCTCTCTCTCTCTCTCTCTCTCTCTCTCTCTCTCTCTCTCTATATATATATATATATATATATATATATATATATATATATATATTATTTAAAGAGAAAGTATATAATGACCAAGGGAATGTCCCACAAAACTACAACCAAGACCAAAATATTATATGGATGATTAAAGATGATTCGTTGTTTATATAGTTTTTTAATGCTTTTATTCATTGTCACATTTTATAAAAAAAAAAATATGTTTATTATAGTACAAGCAATGAGAACAAAGACATTGATCAAATTCATGTGAAACAAAGCTATAATCAAGCAAACGATATCATATTAGGTATTTAACATGAACTTTGTTGTCTATTCTTTTGTTTGCTTTTTTATTCAATTATCGTTGTCACAATTTATAACATATTCATTGTACATTATAGAGACAAATAATGAGAACAAAGACAGTAATATAAAGATTTATAAACAAAGATATAATGAAGAACAACATATAATATCAGGTACTTATAATTTGCTCACTTGTTTTCCTTATTATTTAATGATTTTTATTCATTTTCACAATTCAAACTATTTTATATGTTTAATGTAGAGATAAATAAAGAGAACAAAAACGATGATGAGGTGCAAAGTTATAATTATGAAGATAATGCCATATCAAGTACTTATTACTTGTCTTTTTTTTTTTCTTATTATTCTTCAAATTTTAATGCTTCTAATACCATAACATTGTATATGTTTACTATAGGAACAAATAAAAATGACAAAACTAACAATCAAAAAATGTTAAAAGTGTGTGTGTGTGTGTGTGTGTGTGTGTGTGTGTGTGTATTTCATAGGTTACATTGCTAATGATTTTATTCAATTGCGAATTTTGTATTGAATATATATTATATTACACAATTTTATCATATTTAATTGAAGGTTTAATATTTTTAACTCTAGGTTATGTGAAGATGATAAAAGATAATATTGTTTCATCTATAAATAGTCAAAAAAACATGCATGGTAAGTGTATTGTTTCGATATTTTTTTAGTAATATTTGTAACAAAAATAAAATTGTTTGACTATACTACTTTTTATTTTATTGTAGCCCAAATAACTGAAACGAAATTAGTTATTTTTCAACTAAAGGAAATTTTTTATCATAGCGTCGATGATGAAGAAACAAACAAAGGAAATATTGAGAAAATGGGAACTGATGCAGATTACACAATAGAGAAAAAGTTATTTTGGATTCGTCCACATGCAAAAACATTTTATGAAATTTGTTTCAAAAATGAATATTTTGAAATTGCAATTTGGACGGAAGCTTCGAAACAAAACACAACAAGAGTTCTAAAAAATTGGTTTCAGAAAAATTATAAGATAAACTTGTGTTTATGTGGACTGCTTCAGAGTGTAAACTAAAAAAGGAACATAAGGGCATTGACAATCCAACAAAAGGTATACACACTAAATCATTGAAAAAAGTGTGGGAAATTCATACCCAATATGATGCAACCAATACTATTATAGTGGATTGTTCACTTGAGAGAATGAAAGGAAATCCAAAAGAAAATGTGATTCTTTCCCCTTAATTCATTGGAACAAATCAAGAGGATAATTGGTTGATCGATGAGCTATGGATAATGTTGAATAAATGCAGCAAGGCAACAGATGTGCAAGCTATTTTGAAGGATGTTAAATCACATACAATAGTACCTTAAGATGATTGATGTCTATCTCATGTCATAATATGTATGAAATCATGAATTAATACTATATTTTGTAGCCCTTTTAAATTTAAGTTGACTTCTATTCCACAATACTAATAAAAGAATTGTTGATTTGGTTTGTCATAAGTAGAATAAAATAATTTTATGTTCTTTATTTTTGTGAGATATTTTTGTATTGATAACAATTATTGATTTGAATGATTGTTTAATGTTTTCAAATCAAAATTTCCCATGTTATAGAATATTTTACAATGGATTAGATTGTATGTAAAAATTAATAGATAATTGGTCTATTTGTTTGAATTGGATCATTACAATTATTTTTTTCAATTGTGGTTTAAGTTATCATTATACCTCTTAGAAATTAGTAATGCAAATTATGGTTCACTACATTCTTATAAACCTTTTATTTCATATAATTTGAAAAAATATATTAGGATGTATATAGCACCAACGATAGACATAGAATATTTACTAAAAGAAGCACCAAAAGAAACTAAAGTAGAGACTCTAGAAATTAGTGTATAATTAAGTAGGTTTTAAATTTAAAAATTGTATTATATTACATGTGGAAACTAATATATAATTAGTTTGTTTAATTGAAACCATTGTAATTATATCTTTCATTTGAAATTTAAAAAATCATTATAAGTCTTAAAATCAATGATTTAAACGGTGGGTTAATGTGATCGTATAAGACTTGCTTATTCCATACAAATTAAATAAAGGTATTAGGTTGTATGTATAAAGTAAAAATATCACTAGTTTGTTCACTTTACTCAAGCCATTTTAATTATAATTTGTGATTACCATTAATTCATAATAAATACTAAGATCATTTTTGAAATGTTAGGTTTTTATATCCTTAAGCAATAAAGTGTTGAAGTGGAGATATGTTAATATCATACATGTGGTTACAGTGCGATTGCAGACGCAAATGGGCTTTACTATAAGTCAAAATATTTTGTTGATATTTGAAATGGAAGGCGTTTTCTTCCAATCATACACCAAAGATAAACAAAATTCTTATTTTCAAAGAGAACCGGATTGGTAGTTCGGTGATAGGTCCATTTTTCAAGGCATTGTCACTCAAAACTGTTAAAATATTGCTTAAAAAATTATTATGTTGCAATATGGACATTAAATGTCACTGAAAAGTACTTGAAATATCAAATATTGATATAGAGCACTTTAAATTCGCATGGAACGGGTCTCACTGTCATTTGTAAACAAAATTAGAAGTGAGGAGGAAAACACAATTTTATGAGAAAAGGTTGATTGATGTGTGGTCCCAATATGGAGATAATTATGAAGAATCAATTGTATTGCTAATAAATACAACAAAGCATACTTCTTAATTCATCAGATATCGATCAATCCACATATTGATAAAATACTATACGGGAAAAGAGCAAGATACTTGGCTTATGCAGGTTTTTTTCCACTTTCTTAAGGCATTGCATTGCATGAAAGAGAAATGTGAGTACATTTGAATGTTCAATAGAAAATGTACTTAATTGTATTAGATGGAGATCATTTTCTTTATAAATTTTTTCACAAGTACATTCCAATTTTTTAATGCAATTGGAACATACTTTTTTCTGAATCAATTTATCTTATTTTATATCTTTTAGAATATTGTATGGGAATTTTCAAAAAAAAATATGAGGAAAAAAATCAGAACTTTCTATTAATTAAAAAAAAAACAATGGGAATTGCCAATTATATTATTATATATTTCTATTATTATTTATAATTATTTTTGCAATGACTTTGTTATATCAATTGTTTTTTGCTAATATGTGTGTGTATGTGTGTTCTTAAATGAATTATTTTCCATTGAAATCATCTTACACGAACCATAAAGGCATGCTTGTATTTTTATTGACTTCTATTTACTTATATGCATAATACTCATATATAAATGTGAAATATAAGTTTAGAAATAGAGTTCATTTCAAACAAAAGTGCAATTCTTATTGAAGAAATTATAATAATTTACTTGATAAATGCTACATGCACTATTGGTTATTCAGGCTAATGGGAAATGATGCAGGTGCATTAGGCCATGAACATAAACATGAAAATTTATTGAAGTCAGACCAAGAGCCTAACAATGTGATGAACTGATCACATGCCAAGGCTAGAACATTTTAAATTTTATTTGTAAATTTTTTTTGATATTTAGTTAGAACATCTCGTTAAAATAAATTTTAAATAGTTAAGGATAGGATTTGATAGCTGGTAGAGAGTTAGAACTAATGGAGAAAATAGATCTTATTTCCTGATGATGTGGAGTGAGGAAATTGGTTCACATCAATGAACTCATTTCTTGGATCATTTTTGTTTTTCTGTTTTGAAAAGGAAAAGGGAAACATTTTCTTGATTTTTTTTTTGTGTGAGAAAGAGAAACGTTGTTTTTTTCCTCTAGGTGAGGCTGAATTTAATCCCAGTGTGAGACTGGAGTTAGGGAGATAGAAATTAATACATCCATGAGATCAATCTGTGGGATTTGATCCTTAGTGTGTGTAAACTGGATGTGGCATGTGGAGTCATTAGATAACTGAACAACATTCTTAGACAAGTGTTTTTTTTTTAAATCAGCAAATCGAATTTGTAAGCGTACCTGAGATAGTTAATTTAAAATGCATTTGTGATGTTTTTAACAACAATATAAATATTTTAAGATTCAAATGAATTTGGATTTCAAATTACTGTGTTGAATGAGGAATTCGTGCATTGTATTCACTCTATTCTTTACATTTGAATGAGACTAAAACATAAACTTAGGGATCCATATCATAGTTAATATTTTAATCATAGTGTTTGGTCAATTTAGTGTGTCCTAAATTGCTGCATTTAATTTGTCAATTCGGGATTCGTAAGTTGATGAAGTGCGGCGCACTATATGTGCAAGATAACCTATTTCTTAACTTTTTGTCGTTTTTGGTTTTCTAAGATGAAATGGAAATTCTAAAATGAAAACAAGTGTGGTTATGTTTGTTCAAGGAAATGATATCCTATATAATGATTTACCAACTTGAAACTTAAAAAGGAATTTGAAAATTACAATGACAAAACTTGAAAGGAAATGAAAATATGCTGCTGAAATGAAAAGATGCTGCTAGTCTAATGAATCAAAACAGTTAACTAGTGAGCATGAAACCAAACTATTATTGCTGCTGTCTAAACACAAAATAAATTATGCTGAAAGAAATCCAAAAAGCTGCAATAAAGTAAATCTAAATCAATTTACATCAACTTGTCTTCTGATCCCTCATCATTAGTCCAGCTATGATTTTCGGAAGTAACCATAAACAACTTGAGTAACTGATATCTAAATTGTAGAAGGTAAACTAATATCAAACCATACATTCATAATTCAATCCCTCACCATCAGTCCAGCTGTGGCTTTCGGAGGTAACTGAAGATGTCATGCACAATTTAATATATCTAAATTTGCAGAAAGGAAACTAATACCAAACTACACATCTCATAATACAATTCCTCACCATCAGTCCAGCTGTGGCTTTCAGAGGCAACTGAAGATGTTATGAGCAGTTTAATATATCGAAATTTGCATAAAGGAAACTAATACTAAACTACACATTTCATAATACAATCCCTCACCATCAGTCCAGCTGTGGCTTTCGGAGGCAACTGAAGATGCTATGAGCAGTTTAATATATCTAAATTTAACTATTGAAGCAAATGAACAAAACTGAATTAAACAAAGCAGTACTGAAATTAAACAGAAACTAAGAAAAACACATTAGCAGCAGAACAATGTTAATTCCATGTCATTAGTCAAAAAGCTATAAAAATGCTCGGGCTGCCTATCTATAACCTGAAACAAGAGCACTGATCAGTGATTAACAACATAAAACATGAAAGACAGAAGTGAAATAGAAAGCATGAAAGTTTATAAACAGAAATGAAGCATATGTATCACGAAAAATGCAGTGTATAAACATGTGAATGGATTATGGCACAATGAGCTTTAAAGAAATGAAATAAGAACTATACACTAATGCACAAAACCTTAGCTGAGCAGGGGCCCTCTACACCAGCCTTGGAAACGATCTTCAAGTATGAATTAAGTTGGAAAACAGAGTCTTGTTATATTAAAATGAAATCATAACAGTATGGTAGTATTACGGCTCAAAGGCAGCGTAATTACATTACAGAGCAGACTAATAAAAGATAACAGAGACTAACATCGACTAACTCTATATGCGTATGCAAACGCGTTATATATAACAAGAGAAACATAACTAATTCCTAAAGTTTATGCTGGTGGAGAACACATAGACCATTACGTCCACGGATCTAGGATCATGGCCGTGTTGGAAAGTAAATCTATGAGAAGTGGATGCTTGAATTCGACTATGGAGCCATGTACAGATGTCGACTTGTCCTCCGCAACTCAGAAACGGCCATATGAACCTTTACGTGACACGGAACATAGTCCTGTCGCCGTAAGACTCTATGGTTGACTTCCATGTGGACGCCTTTGACCGCGGCTTTTTTAGATGAGTTTTCTCGAACCAATAGGACACGAACCATGTCCACATCATTTCTGACTTGCCCATGTGGCTCGTTTCTCCTGTAGACACCTGTAACATAGAGTTTCACAAAATAGCTGCGGAAAGTTGCAGCAGCTGCGGAAAGTGGCAAGATTCCGCAGCTAGATGAACAAAATCTAAATCAAACAGCAGACACAAAAATATAGTTAAAAACCATGTTAGATGCTCTTTTGCAATTAACATACAATGATATTGAGGACTTGGGAGGTTCAGGTGAGTGAAAAAGGTATAGAAAAGTGTATGGAAAAGATGCAGAATTGAGACTCAACATACCCCCACTGTGAAGGTGTTGCATGTCCTCATGCAACCAAAATTTGATATTCCTTCCTTAGTTCATGTGCCTTGACACTTCAGCCAGCACATCCAATCCTCTCCTCCTCTTCCTTGGTGCTGCCAACATTATGGGTTTCTTCATTAAGCACCTAAATTTGATATTAACCAGTGCTCTGCTCAACTTCTGGCATTTCCTTTTCAATTTCTTGTTCTTCTTCTGCCATATTCCCATATGTAGCATGGTATTATCATGGATGATTTTGTCCAGTTTGCCTTGTTCTTTCAATGTCTCATTTTCATTTTTGATGTGCCTATTTAAAAGCTCTAGCTCAAAAATTTCCTGTTTTAGTGATTGGACTAAATCATCCTGTACTGTATGAGGCTGAATGGACGAAGTACTGGGACCTGTAGCTTCCTTTTCCAAAGATTCTATATAGTCATATACTTCTTGCTGCTTGGGGTCTATTTCAGGTGTCATTTTTATTGGGCTGTCCCCAAAATGCCGTGAAGGAGAGTTATCTTCAAAATCTGGCTGAGAAGGGCTTACATCAACATCTTGCTGAGAATAGGATGGAGTATGTTCAATGTCTGACTGGGAATGAAATGAACCAGGTTCACTAACCGACTGAGATGGACTATGGTCAGCTGGGGACTGTTCAGATGTCTCCTCTCCCAAATCAATGAAGTGAGGACCCTTAATTTGCGTTTTCCTCAATTTCCCCTTAAGTCTGCTGCTTCTTCTCACACGTTGTGGTGCACTATCCTTTTGTTTTTGTTTTCCTTTCTCTGTCTTCTTGACCATAGAGGACTGTTTTTGAAGATAAACTAGTCTTTCAGATAACACTTGATTATCTTCTTCTTCAGAAGAAGGAGTTTTATGTATAGCCTCAATAATTTTTCTCTCTTTTGGTATTATTGGCTTCTTACCCTTGATTTATTTCTTCTTCCTCTTTGACAGTCTCTCTTCCCTATCAGTTCTTTCAATTGTAGTAGTAGGAGTATTTTGAATTTCATCAATTGTTCTTTTTCTCCTACTTCTTCTTGCTGTGCTACCTTCAGGAATTTCTTGAATAGGAGTAATTTGGGTTTCATCATTTATTCTTTTTCTTCTACTCCTTCTTGCTGTGCTACCTTCAGGAATTTCCTGAGGTTCCTCAAAGAAATTTCTAACCAGAAATTGTTCCCATGTGTCTTTATTCTCCTTTAACTCCTTTTCAATCAAAATTTTTACAAGGCCGTGGTGATATAGATGGGGTTCTACATCTCCTAAATGTTTTTGAACAGTCACGGACATTTTCTTCAAACTATTGAATAGAAAATATGGGAGATTGAGAGTTTGATTATCTAGAAAATTCATCAGTAACCTGGTATGGTACATATACATGGACCCAAAATGGCCTTCACATGTAATGAATTTCTGAACAACTAGCAGCAAAGTAGCCCATTCCTCTTTCAATGCATGCACAGGAATTCCTCTTTTAAAAACAGTTATTTCCATACCTTGGTTTCGTAAGATTTTTCTCCATGCTTCATCACTGATGCTTTTATTCTTAAACCAACGCTCACCCTCTTGAAGAAGTTTCGTGGATGTTGCTATAGATGCTTCATTGACCGCAAACTTAAGGTCTCCAATCTCTGCTTCCAAGCCATCAAACGACCTTGCGAATGCCTTCGTGACTTATTTATGATAACCTCTGAATTTCTGGATAAACCGCAGCCAATTTTCTTTCTTCAATATATCCTTTACTTGCGGATATCCCTCCATAAACTTAGGTCCTTCCGGTTCTGCTCTTAGCAATTTACCCAATTTTTTCTTTCTGTTCTTCACAAATTTTCCTACGTGAGGGTTCAAATGGAAATAGAACGGCTGAATGCACAGAGATAAGCACAATGACTGTGGGTAAATATCAGAGAATGGGAATGAGCACAATGAACGAAATGGAGTGAGACAGAACAGAGTGGGGTTTCGTAAGCACGCCAGAGACACGACAGAGAGATTAACAGAGTATAACACATTCGGCAGCGTTTTGAATTTTGGTGGCTGCACAATAAATATGAGCACGTTTCAACAACGGTTATGGATTTATGCGGCTGTAAGAGTTCGTGGTCAAATCAAATACGTCTCATTATCACCGGTGGGATATTGGAACATGAGTGAAGATCGGGGGTTTAATGATGGAACCGTTTGAGAATGAATGCGAAAGGGTAATATGGAGATCGTGAGAGGTTATGGAATTGTCAATATAATCATTGCACATAATGGATGGAGCTCATGGTTCAGAACTATATAAAAATGTGTTTTTCAATGCTATTTGAAATAAATTTTATTCATACCTTTGGAATCTTTGCCTTTTCCTTGGTCTTCAACTAGTTGCTCTTTATTGGTGTCTTGAATGCTCCATGTCTTCATTTTTGATCCTCTCACCTGCATTTTATTTCATGATTATGGAAATAACATCTGAGTGTACATTCTTTTGAAAACAGAATTGTATCTGCGGAATCTGCTTCTGGCTGCGGAAACTGGAGTCAGCTGCGGAAACAGATGTCAGCTGCGGAAACTGACACAGCTATTACTAGGATGAATGGAGATGAACAGATGAAAAATGACCAGATGGAAATGGTCATGAAAAATATTTTTATTCATGAAATGGAATGAAATGGGTAAAATGAAGTGGAATGGAGTGAGATGAAGTGAAATGAAATGGAATGAAGTGGAATGGAATGGAGTGAATGGTCACAAAATTTGTGAAATGAAAGAGAGATTTTTTTTTTTTTGGAAAATATAGAGTGTCAGATGTTCCTGATTTTCACCCTATATTTTCTGTATAAGACTGCCAATCAGTGATTGGTTTTCAGGCTTATACCATTTTTTTTTTATTTTTTATTTTTTAACTGAAAAGAACAAAAGCTAGGCTGGTGGAGAAGAATAATTCTTCTGTACCAGCCTGATTGCAGAACTTTCTTGAAACATTTTGACAAAATCCTCTTTTGAGAGTGGCTTATGATAAACTTTTAATATATGGCCATTCACAATAAGAGGAGTTTGAAACTCATCAATGGTCTTGATTCTTACCGCTCCATTGCTAAAGATCTTGTCAATCTCATATGGCCCAAGCCAATGAGTCTGAAATTTTCCTTGGAAATCTTTAAACTTGGAATCAAATAACAATTCCCAATCTCCTTCTTGAAACTTCTTCTCTTTGATGTACTTGTCATTCCATTTAGCTCTTTGATATTGAGCTAGATCAGTTCTTAAAATTGCTTCTTCTCTGATCTCATCTAGCTCATTCAATTGCTCCATTATATGCTTTTGGGCTTCTGATAAGTCCATCCCCAACTGAACTGCTATCTTGAAGGTCTTGACTTGGAACTCAATGGGGAGCAAGACTTCTTTCCCATAAAAAAGTTCATAGGGAGAATGTCCTTTTGTATTTCTCCATGTAGTTCTGTAGGCCCACAAGGCTTCAGGAAGCCTTTCTGCCCAATCTCTTCTATGTAGATGAACAGTTTTGGTGATGATACTTTCAAGAACTTTGTTTGTGGACTCCACTTGACCATTTGCTTGTGGATGGTAAGGAGTAGATCTTTTGTGCTTGATTTTGTATTCTTCCATCAACTTCTCCACCAAATTGGATGTGAATTGGCTCCCCTGATCTGTCACAATTTCTCTTGGAACACCAAAGCGAGTAAAAATATCCTCATAAATAAAATGAACAACTGAATTTTCAGTAGCAGATACTAATGCTTTGCCTTCTACCCATTTAGTAACATAATCAGTACAAACCAATATATACTTCTTTTGCTTGGATGGTGGATTAATAGGTCCAATGAAATCTAAAGCCCATTTTTCAAAGGGTTCAATGAGTACCTGTGGTTGCAATGGCATTTCACTTGAAAGGGTAGGTTTCCCTACTCTTTGGCAGCTGTCACACCTTTTGACATATTGTTTTGCATATTTGAAGAGGGAAGGCCAATAATATCCTAAAGAGAGGATTTTATAGGCCGTCCTTTTGTCTGCAAAGTGTCCGCCGCATGGTTCATCATGACATGCCTTAAGAATATCAGACATTTCATCTTCCCTGACACATCTTCTGATCACAAGATCTGGCCTTGTTTTAAACAATTCGTTAGAAATCCATGAATATTTTGAACTCTCCTGAATAATTTTTCATTTTTCACTTGGAAATAAATGTGAAGGTAGTTTCCCTGTAACCAAATAGTTAGCAATATCTGCATACCAAGGGGTCTTAATAATTACTGCAAACAAGTATTCATCAGGAAACTTATCTTCTGCAGGAGAATCTTCTTTAGTATTCTGAATCCTAGACAAGAAATCAGCTACTGTATTCTGTTTTCCTGGTCTATCCAACACAGTAATATTGAATTCTTGCAAAAGTAAAAGCCATCTTGTCACTCTGCCATTAGTAACAGGTTTGTTCATCAAATATCTAATTGTAGAATGGTCGGTATGAATAAAAGTTTCATAGCCTGTTATGTAATGTCTAAACTTATTAATTGCATGAACAACGGCTAAAAACTCTTTTTCAGTCACAGTATAATTCAACTCTGTGGGAGTCAAATTTTTACTGGTATAATAAATGGCATAAGGAACTAAATCTTTTTGACCCAACACGGCTCCTAGAGCTGTATCTGAAGCATCCGTAGAAATATGGAAAGGGAGTTTCCAATTTGGTCCTCTCAAGATAGGTGCTTCAGATATTCTTGTTTTCAAAGTTTCAAAGGCTGATTGACAATCAGGATCCCATTTGAATTCACTGTCTTTTGTAAGCAGTTTGAAGAGTGGAGATGCTATTTTAGTGAAGTTTTCTATAAATCTTCTATAGTATCCAGTAAATCCTAGAAAACTTCTAACATCTCTTTGACAATTTGGAATAGGCAATTTGGAGATGACTTCAACTTTTGATCTATCAACCTTAATCCCATCTCCTGAAATATGATGTCCTAAAACAATCCCTTCAGTAAACATCATAAAGCATTTTTCATGGCTTAATGAAAGGTTTGTTTCTTTGCATCTTATAAGAACTTTTCCAAATTTTCTAATGCCTCTTCAAATGAATTACCATAAACTGTAAAATCATCCATATAAACCTCTACACAATCATGGATTAGATCAGAAAAAATTCCTAGTACTGCTCTTTGGAATGTTGCTGGTGCATTACATAACCCAAAGGAAGCACTCGGTAGGCAAAAGTTCCCCATGGACAAGTAAATGTGGTCTTATCTTGATCTTCAGGTGCTACCTGAATTTGATTATAGCCACTAAAACCATCCAAAAATGAAAAGTACTTTTTACCTGCTAATGTGTCTAATACCTTATCGATAAAAGGCAAAGGAAAGTGATCCTTCAAAGTTGCTTCGTTCAATTCCCTGTAATCAATGCATACCCTCCATTTACCATTCTTTTTAGGTACTATAACCAAAGGAGAAACCCATCGGCTATCTGAAATTGGATAAATGAAGTTTACATTGAGTAGTTTTTGGAGCTCTTCTTCCACTATCTCCCTAAGATTTGGATTCATCCTTCTTTGAGGTTGTCTGATTGGTCTACTGTTTTCCTCAATATAGATATGATGGATGCAAGTCTTAGGATCAATACCTTTCATGTCAGTATACTCCCATGCAAATGCGGTAGAATGTTTTTGCAAGATTTTGGTTAGTTCTTCTTGTTGTGACTTTTCCAAATGTTTGTTGATATTCAATGTTTTTCCTGGAAAAATCTCAATAGTAGAACTACCAAATTCTTCCATAGAGTAAAGAGACATTTTTCTTGATGATAAACATTCTATGTCAGATTCCAACTGAAATTGTGTGGGGTCATATTCTGAGGACGTCTCAAAATTTTCTAATGTGTTCAGAATTTGACTATCCTCACTGATTTCAGAAATGGTAAAGACAGGTTGTATAGTGTCCTCCTCATCAACCCATTCATTGTCTCCTACTTCTGTGATTGCTCTTGCTGGAGGATAAAAATTGAATTTCTTTGTCGAATTACCATTAGAAATGTACATGTCCCCAGATCTACAACTAATAAAAGCATCAGCTGTGGCTAGCCAAGGTCTTCCTAAGATAAGTGGGTGCCCTCCTAGATTATTCTTGGGAGTCAAAATCATAAAATCTATTGGATATTCCCAAGAATCTAAGGAGACTGAAATATCTTCTAATACACCATATGGTTTAATAATTGATCGATCTGCAAGTTGCAGTAAAGTAGGTGTAAAAAGAAGGTTAGGAAGTTTTAGCTGGTCCATAGTCTGTCTACTCATAATGTTGATAGCAACCCCTAAGTCAATCAATGTGTTTGGAATTTCTATCCCATTTATATGTGTCTTGATAATTGGACTTCCTGGATCTACATACTTCTGCATGGTAATTTTTCCCATCATAATATCTGCAATCTTTCCTACCAGGTGGATTCTTCTTGTGTCTTTTAGTTTCCTTCCTGGTCTATTGAAACTCAACTCCTTTATGGTTTTTGCTAGAATAGGAATTTCTCGAATGGCTTGTAAAAAGGGAATCTTGATACAAACATTCTTCAATTCATCTAGAAAGTCATAGTTAGGCAACAAGATTTGTTTTTCCACCCCCTTGTCAATTTGTAGTCTTTCAGGAAAAGGAGGTGTAGATGAAGATGCAGGTTGCTCAACTATAGGAGTTGTGGGTGTTAACTTTTCTTTTTCTTTTTGCATGCTTGAATTTTGAAGAGATTCTTCCTCAGAACCTTTATTGACTAGAAGAGAGTCCTCCTCAGAGGTATCTTGCTCTTGAATATCTATAGAAGGTTTTTCTAAAACTCTACCAGATCTGAGTTGTACATCGTTGAGAGGAACAATCATATAGGTAGGAAATTTTTGTCCTTCTACCATGTAAGTATTCTAAGGATTCTTATTGTTAGGATTTGGCAATGGCTGAGCTGGAAGTTGATTTGTCTTTTGTTGGTATGGAAGCATGAGTTGAGGATTTGGATTTTGTTGAGAAGGTTGTTGTTGTGGAAATGGAAATGAAAGTTGTGGGTTTGGGTTTGGAAGTTGTGGAGCTTGTTGATTTTGAAAAGATGGAGGATATTGATAAAATTGAGCAAATCTCCCATAAGGATTTTGCATCCCTTGTACCCATGGCTGATATGGATTTCGATGTTGGGGCCAAGGTTGTTGCCAAGGATTCCAATTTGGTGGGGTTTGAAGATTCATAGGGTTGTTAAACCCTTGAGTTTGTTGTCCCTGCCAAGGTCTCCTTGCAACAAAACAGAGAGATTCTATTGAATTTGGGTCTTCTTGAAAAACAGCTTTGAGTCCAGGAATTGAAGGACAATCCTTGATCTCATGATTCTCTGAGCAAATCATACATGTTTCTACAACTTTTGCATCCAAGGGACATTCCATTAAAGCATGTTTCTTCCTACATTTCGGACAAAAGATGGCTAAAGCATCTGTTTCTTCTTTCTGCTTGTTTTGGATTTTAAGGGTGTCTAGTTGTTCACTAAGGCTCCCTAAGATATCAGTTTTGAACTCATCAAGCATGTTACCAATCTCTGCCCTACTTACTGATCCAGTTGCAGATTTGTTAGCCCTAATAAGAGAAGGATCCCTAGGCCCTTTTTCTGTTTTAGATTTTCCTCTTGAGAGATGGACACATAGTTCTGTTATGTCACGAAGTGGGAGTTGAGAAATATCTCCTTTCCCCATCATGTTTAAAATATCTATCCATTCATCTCTAATGGCTTTTGATATGAGGGCTTTCAAGGTTTCATCATCTAAGTTGCTCATCTTTGCTCTTTTCAAGTTGTATTGAAATCTTTCAAGTAAGTCTTCCAAATTTTCATCTTCTTTTTGCATCATTTTGAATACCTCATCCTTGTGATTGGTGGGCATACAATAGTCCAAATATATATCCAAATTTTTTTTTTTCATATCATTCCAAGTCCTAATAGATTGAGTGGCTAATCCCATGAACCATTTCAAAGCAGATCCCTTCAAAGTTGAAGGAAACAGCTTGAGTTTTTGAGAGTCTTCCATATAGTCATAGGTTCGACACACAACTTCAAACTCAAACAGAAATGTTTCAGGATCCTCACTTCGCAATCCATAAAAGTTAGGGAGGACATATGGTGAGATATTTTTCATTGTTGCATGAGTTTCCTCATCAACTATAGGGAATCCAAACAAGTTGTCTCCTTCCCTATTTCTACCATTATTTCCTTCACCATTGTTGTCTCCATTGTTTCCTCCTCTTCTACCTCTACCTCTACCTCCATCTATTACTTCCTTTGCCATGATAGTTTCTTTAGAGTCCTTAAATTCCTCTAGTTCTTCTACCAAGGGAGGATGAGAGAGAGTCTCTTTGTTTTCTAAATGGGATTTAGTAGATGGTATAGGAGAATCCTCTAATTCAGTTGCTCCTTGAGTTCCAAAAATCTTAAGGCTAGGGGTAGATGGCGGTGAATCTGGTCTATGCCTTGAAAAAGATGGAGTTGTGAAAATCGAACTCTTGGCTTTAGCTATAAACCTTCCCCTAGAATCTCTTGCTCTATGCATGTCATTTTTTTTATTTTTTTTATTTTTTTAAAAGTTGGGCTAATAATTCTCTTTTTGATCTTCCAGGTCACACTAGGTGCAAGAAGAGAGCATACTTAAGAAATTACTAAACCAATAACTCTCTTTTCTAATCCTCCAGATCACACTAGGTGCAAGAGGAGAGCATACTTCAAGAAGTTATCAAGTTTTCCCTTCTTTTATGATTTTGTGTTTTTTTTTTTTAAGAAATTGGCTACCTAGTTACACTTCCCCGACAACGGCGCCAAAATGTTTGGTCAATTTAGTGTGTCCTAAATTGCTACATTTAATTTGTCAATCTGGGATTCGTAAGCTGATGAAGTGCGGCGCACTATATGTGCAAGATAACCTATTTCTTAACTTTTTGTCGTTTTTGGTTTTCTAAGATGAAATGGAAATTCTAAAATGAAAACAAGTGTGGTTATGTTTTTTCAAGGAAATGATATCCTCTATAATTATTTACCAACTTGAAACTTAAAAAAGAATTTGAAAATTACAATGAAAAAACTTTAAAGGAAATGAAAATATGCTGCTGAAATGAAAAGATGTTGCTAGTCTAATGAATCAAAACAGTGAACTAGTGAGCATGAAACCAAACTATTCTTGCTGCTGTCTAAACACAAAATAAATTATGCTGAAAGAAATCCAAAAAGCTGCAATAAAGTAAATCTAAATCAATTTACATCAACTTGTCTTCTGATCCCTCATCATTAGTCCAGCTATGATTTTCGGAAGTAACCATAAACAACTTGAGTAACTGATATCTAACTTGTAGAAGGTAAACTAATATCAAACCATACATTCATAATTCAATCCCTCACCATCAGTCCAGTTGTGGCTTTCGGAGGTAACTGAAGATGTCATGCACAATTTAATATATCTAAATTTGCAGAAAGGAAACTAATACCAAACTACACATCTCATAATACAATCCCTCACCATCAGTCCAGCTGTGGCTTTCGGAGGCAACTGAAGATGTTATGAGCAGTTTAATATATCTAAATTTGCAGAAAGGAAACTAATACTAAAATACACATTTCATAATACAATCCCTCACCATCAGTCCAGCTGTGGCTTTCGGAGGCAACTGAAGATGTTATGAGCAGTTTAATATATCTAAATTTAACTACTGAAGCAAATGAACAAAACTGAATTAAACAAAGCAGTACTGAAATTAAACAGAAACTAAGAAAAACACATTAGCAGCAGAACAATGTTAATTCCATGTCATTAGTCAAAAAGCTATAAAAATGCCCGGGCTGCCTATCTATAACCTGAAACAAGAGCACTGATCAGTGATTAACAACATAAAACATGAAAGACAGAAGTCAAATAGAAAGCATGAAAGTTTATAAACAGAAATAAAGCATATGTATCACGAAAAATGCAGTGTATAAACATGTGAATGGATTATGGCACAATGAGCTTTAAAAAAATGAAATAAGAACTATACACTAATGCACAAACCCTTAGCTGAGAAGGGGCCCTCTACACCAGCCTTGGCAACGATCTTCAAGTACGAATTAAGTTGGAAAACAGAGTCTTCTTATATTAAAATGCAGTCATAACAGTATGGTAGTATTACGGCTCAAAGGCAGCGTAATTACATTACAGAGCAGACTCATAAAAGATAACAGAGACTAACATCGACTAACTCTATATGCGTATGCAAACGCAATATATATAACAAAATAAATACAACTGTCTCCTAAAGTTCATGCCGGTGGAGAACACGTAGACCATTACGTCCACGGATCTTAGGATCATGGCCGTGTTGGAAAGTAAATCTATGAGAAGTGGATGCTTGAATTCGACTATGGAGCCATGTACAGATGTCGACTTGTCCTCCGCAACTCAGAAACGACCATATGAACCTTTACGTGACACAGAACAGAGTCCTGTCGTCGTAAGACTCTATGGTTGACTTCCATGTGGACGCCTTTGACCACGGCTTCTTTAGATGAGTTTTCTCAAACCAATAGGACACGAACCATGTCCACATCATTTCTGACTTGCCCATGTGGCTCGTTTCTCCTGTAGACACCTGTAACATAGAGTTTCACAAAATAGCTGCGGAAAGTTGCAGCAGCTGCAGAAAGTGGCAAGATTCCGTAGCTAGATGAACAAAATCTAAATCAAACAGCAGACACAAAAATATAGTTAAAAACCATGTTAGATGCTCTTTTGCAATTAACATACAATGATATTGACAACTTGGGAGGTTCAGGTGAGTGAAAAAGGTATAGAAAAGTGCATGGAAAAGATGCAGAATTGAGACTCAACACATAGTTTGCATCAAATTTTTTTATTGGAAGGAGTCATTTTCTTTACAGGTTCGAGAATACAAAGAATTTTGTGTCAAGCCAATAGAAGAAGAAATTTTTGCAGGTTAAAACCATCATCTCACTTACAGTTCAGTTTCTGATCAAAGGAAGATGAAATTCAAAATTATGCCATCTGGGTTTTGTGTAGAGAAAGGTCTATTTGGTAAATTGTGAGTGATTTTCCAAAAATATCCTTGGTTGAGGAGTTCTAAAGTGATCTTTAAACTATGTTTTTTTAGACTACTGACTGAGAAAAAACAATTATTGTTCCTTTGCACCAACGCCTGTGTTTGTAGAGATATGACCTATGAATTTGTGGTATCAGGGACTTAACATTGTTGGTCTCTACAGTATAGAGAGATGAATAGGCAAGAAAGAAGGGCACGCGGTTGAGGAGGAAGACCCACAGGTAGTGGTGAACTTTGAGAAGAGATAAGGAGACTACAAGTTTGGTTAGAAGCCATGGAATTGGGGAGACAGCGAGATCCTAAAGGTCGTGATGTTAGTGAGGACGAAGAGGAAACTGAAGAAGAAGGAGCAGCACCTGTTGAAGAAGCTAGTGAGGTCAAGTTGTTGAGAGAAGTGTTGGGCTCAATTTCAAGGCCAAAGCCTGAAATCTCCATTTATGATGGCAGTTTGAAAGATGAGAATTTAATAGATTGGATCAATGAGATGGACAAGTATTTTGAGTATAAGGAAATTGACGAGGATAAGATATTCAAGTTTGATGTGACAATGTTGAAAGGCAATGCGCACTATGGTGGGACAATTTGCAGGCTGAAATAAGGAAGAAGGATAAACCATTGATCAAGAGTTGGGATAGAATGGTGTCAAAGATGAAGAGTAAGTTCTTTCCAAAGGATTACCAGCTAACTCTCTACAAACAAATGAAAAATCTTAAGCAAAAGATAATGATAGTGAGGGAGTACACTAAAGAGTTTTACAAGGTGAACTTGAGTGTAGGTTATGTAGAAGATGCCCTAGAAAATACAACAAGGTATATCAATGGTTTGAGGCTAGATATACAAGATGAAATCAACATACTTTCTCAAGGACAATAGAGGAACCATACCAGTGCACCTTGAAGGCGGAAGAAAAGATAGCTAGGAAGCAAAGCTCAGGGAGAGGACGTGATTTTGCTAGAGGGAAAGGATAGACAAATGGAAGAGGGAAGCTTCTATCGTAAAATAATGATGAAGGTAGCTCAAATCAGCAAGGGTACTCATAGAAATAAGGTGGAAACAAAGGAGGAAGATCTTATCAGAGAGGTAGAAGTAGAGGAAGAGGCAGATAGATTGTATACCGTGTTACAGATGTAACAAATTGGTTCACTGATATTTTGAATGTCCTAAGAATGACAATATGAGAGAGCGAGGTGCATACATAGCTCAAATTGAAGCAGCAGAGGCACAAGTCCCTGAGGCAGAGATTGTGCTAGATACTGGAGAGGTGTTGATGATGCACAAAGTCCTGTTAAAGTCAACAAAGGAGATTTTTGAACCAGTCCAAAGGAAATCCTTATTCAAGACAATGTGTAAGGAAAAAGGAAAACGTTACAAATTGGTGATTGAAAGAAAAAGTACGGACAATATAGTTTCCCAAGAAATGGTGGAAAAATTGGGCTTGAAAAATATTAAACATCCCACACCTTATAAAGTATCATGGTTTCAAAAAGGACACCAATTGTTGGTGCATGAACAAAGTGAAGTTGAGTTTCATATAGGCAGGTATAAAGACAAGGTGCTTTGTGACATAATGTCAATGGATACTTGTCACATTCTTTTGGGTCGCCCATGGTAGTTTTATAGGAAGGTTACACATGATGGAGAGAGAAATTATTATAAGTTTGAAAAGGATGGAATCAAGCACACCCTTGTGCTATTGAAAGAGGAAGGTGCATATGAAACAAGCAGCCCAAAACCATTGTTGCTTAGTGGAAAGGAATTTCTACAACAGAGGAAGGAAGAAGAGGTAAGTTATGCAGTGATAGGTAAGTTATGCAGTGGTTTGGAAGCCAAAGGTATTACTTCTACACACTCAAATTGTAGATTTACCTATTGAATTTTAGTATTTATTGCATGAGTTTCATGATATTTTAGTCGATGAATTGCTAAGTGAGTTTCCACCCAAAAGAAGCATCAGTAATCACATAGACTAGATACCAGGAGCAAGTCTTCTAGACAAGGATTCATATCAGATGACACCCAAAGAGAATGAGGAAGTGAGGATGCAAGTCCAAGAATTGTTGGACAAAGTACTAATAAGAGAAATTTTGAGTCTGTCTATCGTACCTACAGTACTAAGTCCAAAGAAGGGTGGATAATGGAGAATGTGTACTGACTCTAGACTAATCAACAAGATCACCATTTGTTACAGGTTTCCATTTCCATGGATGGATGATATGATGGATTTCTTGTGTGGGGAAATTTACTTCTCAAATATTGACCTGAAAAGTGGTTATCATCAAATTCGGGTCAGAGCAAGAGACGAGTGGAAAACAACTTTCAAGACCAATGAAGGCTTGTATGAGTGGATGGTCATGCCATTTGGCTTTTGAAATGCCTCGAGTACTCTTATGCGGTTGATGAATGAAGTCTTTAAGGAGTTCATTAGTAATTTTTCCATTGTTTACTTGGATGAAATTTTAATTTTCAGTAAAACTAAAGAAGAGCACTTGAGACATTTGAAGTATGGTTTAGAGAGATTGCAGCAAGAAAATACATTGATTAACATGAAGAAGTGTTCTTTTATGAAAAGTGATCTTGTATACTTGTGTTTTGTCATTTCTAAGGATGGCTTCAAAATGGATCCAGAGAAGGTAGAGGAAATTGTAACATTAGGAGAATTTTTAGGTTTTAAATGGGCCTCCTAAGGAAATAATAAAATAATAGCTAAACCAATAAAATAATATTTATGAATTTGCAATTCACTTTTTGCACCATAATCCATGTAACCATAGTTAAATTCAATTCAAAAGTTTTACCAAAATAAAATTAATAAAAAAATTGTATTGATGTGACTATAAATAAGAATGAGGTTTTCAAGAAAAATTCATTATCATTGAACAACTAATGCATTTGTCCTTTGTACTTAAATAACTTAAAATCAAATATAAATATAAATTTATAAATTCTTATTTATATTATATGCTATTAATTAAAATTTATATTATTTAAATTATATAATAGCATGTAATTAACATACTATATAAAAATAATATAATATAATAAATGTATAGGGATATGTGTTGTTTCTTTTAAGAAATATGAAGTGACAATAATATATTTTTATTCAAAAAATGTGTAATGACATTTATTATAGGTACTTTACTTTGAATTTTAAAGTACTTAGAGCACTACCATGGTTAACCATGAATTTTTATCCACCATTGAGAGTGTGACAAGTAAGTACCTTTAACTCAAGCAATGCCACCTAAACCAATATTAGTGATGATGTCATCCCCTAAACTGTGATAGGTTCTCATAAAGTGAATTTTGATTGTACATTTTCCTTAGGATGCCCATTTTAGACCTCAAAATTCCCCTAATGATTGGCCCTCACCTAAGAACATTTTTGAGGTGAGAAGTTTTCATGGCTTAGCCAGCTTCTATAGAAAAATTATCAGGAATTTTAATGGCATTTGTGCACCTATAATTGACATCATTAAGAAGGATAGGAAGCCATTTTATTGGACAATGGCAGAAGAAGAAAAAAAATTCAACTATTGAAGAAGAATATCAATGAGAAGCTGGTGTTGAACTTGCTAGACTTCAATCATCCCTTTCAAGTAAGATGTGATGCTAGTGGGACATGCATTGGAGTGGTACTGAGCCAAGAAGATAAGCTCATTGCATATTTCAGTGATATGTTAAATGATTCAAAACATAAATAATCTTCCTACGATAAAGAATTTTATGTGGTGCTTCAGGCTTTGAAGCATTGGAGGCCTTACTTGATGCCTAAGGAGTTTGTTCTGTACACAGATAATTCTGCCTTATAATACATTAAGCAAAAACATAAGTTGAATCATAAAAATGTAAAGTGGGTGGACTTCCTTCAAAATTTCACTTTTGTTTTGAATCACATCAATGGGAAGGAAAATAAGGTTGATGATGGTTTGAGTAGGAGATGTTTAATCATGCAGGAAAGTCAAATTAAAATTTTAGGCTTTGATTATTTTAAGGACTTGTATGATGTTGATGTTGATTTTAAAGAATATTTTGCAGTGTGTAAGAATCCAATCAATAGGGATAGCAGTCCATGGAAATATTTTATGTTGCAGGATGGGCTATTTTTCAAGAAAAATCATCTATGTATTCCTAATTGCTCAATGAGGGAAAACTTGGTCCAAGAAAAGAATAATGGTGGGTTGGCTGGACACTTTGGTGTTGAGAAAACACTTGGGCAGCTGATTCACTTATATTTTTGGCCTAAAATGAAGGTATATGTACAAAGGTACATGAGTAAGTGCAGGGTATGTTAGCATGCGAAATGGAGAAATCAGAATGATGGACTGAACATGCCTTTACCCATTCCCAACAAACCTTGGGATTCGGTGAGTATGGACTTTGTTTTTGGTTTATCGAGAACTCAAAGAGGTAATGATTCAATCCTTTTATTTGTAGATAGATTTACTAAGATGGCTCATTTCATTCCATGTTCCAAAACTAGTGATGCTACCCATGTGGCTATTTTTTTTTTTATGACATTGTTTGATTGCATGTTTTGCCAAGAATAATAATCTCTTACAGGGACACAAGATTCACTGGACATTTCTGGAGGAATTTGTGGAAGAAACTTGGCACTAGGCTAAATTTTATCTCAGCCTATCATCCACAGTCTGATGGGAAACATTAGGTTGTAGACAGGAGATTGGGTAATTTGTTGAGGAGTTTAGTAGGTGACGGACCAAAGAAATGGGATCATGCGCTAGTCCAGGCTGAGTTTTCTTATAATGACTCACTAAATAGGAGCACAGGAAATAGTCCATTTCAGATCTTATACAACATGCATCCAAGGGGAATTTTTGAGCTAAGAGATTTGGGGAAGCTTGAGCATAAAAGTGCTGATGGGGAGGATATTTCAACTGCCATGAGTGAGTTGCACGAGAAAATAAAACAAAGATTACAAGACACAAGAAATAGCTACAAGCAGTGAGAAAATTTACACACGAAAGAGATAAAATTTGAAGTGGGAGATGTGGTCCTATCTCACCTAAGAAAGGATAGGTTTCCAAGGGGAGAATACAACAAATTGAAAATGAAAAATATAGGACCTTGTAAGATCCTCCGGAATTTTTTAGTGAATTATTATGAGCTAGAGTTACCTCTAGGAATTGGCATTTCGCCCTTTTTTAATGTAGCAGATTTTTATTCCTACATATTTGGTGATGCAAATCAAAATTCTATAAATATTGACCATGATGAAGGAAATAAACAACAATGGTTGAAAAAAATGTTTGTGGCAAACAGTTTAGAGGCTGAACAAATTTTGGATATGCGTGTTGCCAAGAAAACCAGAAGGAAAGAATACTTGGAATATCTTGTCAGGTGGAAAGATTGTCTGATGAAGGATTCTACTTGGATGGATGAAGCAACACTACAGAAAGCAGGTCATTCTATTGAAGGCCTTATGAGCAAGAGATCATAAATTTTTCTTTCTTGGGGATTCTTATGCAGGTGCATTAGGTTGTGCACATAAACATGAAAATTTATTAAAGTCATACCAAGAGCCTAACAATGTGATGGATTGATTACATGCTAAGGATATAACATTTTAAATTTTATTTGTGAATTTTTTTTGATATTTATTTAAGAACATGTAGTTAGAATAAATTCTAAATAGTTAAAGATAGGATTTGATAGCTGGTAGAGAGTTGGAACTAATGGAAAAAAAAAAATATCTCATTTCCTGATGATGTGGAGTGAGTAAATTGGTTCACAACAACGAACTCATTTCTTGGATAGTTTTTATTTTTCAGTTTTGAAAAGGAAAAGGGAAACATTTTCTTGAGGTTTTTTTTTGTTGTGACAGAGGGGAACGTTTTTTTTGTCCTCTGTGTGAGGATGAAGTTAATATTTATGTGAGACTGGATTTAGGGAGATAGAAATTAATACATCCATGAGATCAATTTGTGGGATTTGATCCTCAGTCTGTGTGAACTAGATATGGGATGTTGAGTTATTAGTTAACTAAACAACATTCTTAGACAAGAGTTTTTTTTAATCAGCAAATCAAATTTGTAAGTGTATGTGAGATAGTTAATTGCAAATAAATTTGTGAGGTTGTTAACAAAAATATAAATATTTGAAGATTGAAATTGACTAGGTTTTTAAATTACTGTGTTGAATAAGGAGTTTGTGCTTTGTATTCACTCTGTCCTTTACATTTGAATGAGACTAAAACATATACTTGGGGAACCATATCACAGTTAATATTATAATCACAGTTTGCATCAAATTTTTTTATTGGAAGGAGTCATTTTCTTTACAGGTTCAAGAATACAAAGCATTCTTTGTCAAGCCAAGAGAAGATGGAATTTTCACAGGAGAAAACTGTCATCTGACTTACGGTTCAATTTATGATCATAGGAAGATGAAATTCGAAATTATGCCATCTAGGTTTTGTTGAGAGAAGGGTCTATTTGGTAACTCGTGAGCGATTTTCCAAAAGTATCCTTGGTTGAGGAGTTACGAAGTGTCTTTAAACTATGTTTTTGCAGACTATGTGGCTCAGAAAAACGATTGATGTTCCTTTGCACCAACGCATGTGTTTGCAGAGATAGGACCCATCAGAAAATGTGTCATAGGTAAATGATTTGAGCTTTTTGAAGCATAAGATATGTGATTTCTCAATCCATATTTTCATAAATTCATATACCTCAATCAAGTAATGGTTGTAATTAAAATCATATCATATTGAAAATCAACAACACTCAAAGTTAGTTATTGACCTTTTACATATAAAATGCATTAATAAGAGTGCATAAATGTGATATTTAATTTTTTTAGATAAAAAACTATTTTAAATAGTTTTTCATCTCTAAAGAAAACATATAATTAATGATAATGATTGCTAAGTGGACTATCAAGGTTTGATTAGACACTATCATAGATGTCTTTGAACTTTATTTGACGATTTTTTTATTCTTATTTTTGTAAATTTGTATTTTAAATAAACGGAAATCATATCATATGAGCCATAATTATATTATTGATTTTTACTTATTTATATTCATTAATATGGGTGTATAAATGTGATATATAATATCCATATACTAGAATACATTTTTTCCAAAAATAAATCTAATAATTTCTTGATAATATGTATAAGTGGACTATTTAAGCTAATGGGTGATGAGTGAATACTTCAAACTCCTTAAATTGTAAGGCATTCAATTTTTAATCCATAATTTTTTTATTTTTTTATTTTTTTAATTTAACTATTTTCATATGTAATCATCTTATCCCATATAAGTTAATAATGAATCCATTTATTGACCTTTATTTGTCTACCACGTAGTTTAATATGAGTATTAATTTCATATTATATTTTTAAAAAATAAAACTCCATGTAAAACAAGATGTTCTTCTTAATAAAACATGGAAAAATTAATTAAACAATGTGTTAAGTGGGCCATCTAGATTAATTAAGGAGGTGGATCATAAATGGTTGTAGTTAAACTTTTTGCATCATAAGACATTTATTTTCCCATCCATTTTAACATTTCTTCATTTTCAATTCTTAAATAATTTCCTTGTAATTGAAACAATCTCATAGAATCCACCATGACTTAAAACTATTTATTGTATTCTATTTGATTATATTCATTAATGGAAGTTTATAAATGTGATGTATTTTTGAAGTGTAGCTCCTAATGTAAATAAATATATATATTTCATAAAAAAAAAATAGAAGTAATGGATAATAAGTTATAAGTGGTCTATATAAAGCCATTTATCTACTTTAATTTTCTTATCATGAAGTTTAATATAAGTGTATAAATGCGACATTGTTTTTTAGAAATAAAACTCCATGTAAAAAGAATTTTTTTTCCTAACAAAACATGAAATAATTAATTGATAATGAATAGTAAGTAAATTCCTCAAGTTCTCTTAAGATATAGGTCATAAATAGATGTAGTACAACTTTACAATATACACCATTTGATTTTCCCGTCCCTATTAACATTTTGTAAATTTCAATTCATAAAGAAATCATTTCTAATTGAAGTAATAAAAGCCAACTAGACATAAAGCATGACATATTAAATTCTATTTAGTTATATGAAATGATACAAGGTTATAAATGTAGTATATTTTTGAAATAAAGTTCTTAATGTAATTAAAGATACATTTTTTAGAAAAAATAATAATTTAAAATCAATCGATGATGAGTTCTAAGTGGTTTATTCTATTTTCAATCGATAAATTTTTCTAACTATGCATTTTTAAATCAATTACTTTTATATAAAATCATGCCATATAAGTTGATAAGTCAAGAAACAATTGATTGATTTTTATTTACCTATCATGTGGTTTAATATGAATGTATAAATGTGACATTGTTATTTCTAAAAGAAAAATCTGTGTAAAAAAAAATGTTTTCTACTAAAACATGGATTAATTAATTCATACTAAGCATTAAGTACACTATTCAGGCTCATTCAAGAGTTGTGTCATAAATGAACATCTTTAAACTTTTTTCCACCATATGACATGATTTTCCCATCAAGATTAACATTTTGTAAAATTCAATTATGAAATAAACTATTTGTAATTAAAATAATCTCATAGAAGCTAACAAGACCTTAAGCTATTTATTGTATTCCATTTAGTTATATGTATTGATACAAGTTTATAAATGTAATCTATTTTTGAAATAAATCTCTTAATGTAAGTAAAGATACATCTTTTACAAAACTAATTAGAATTTATTGATAATGGGTTTTAAGTGGTTTATTTAGACCACATGGAAAAACATGTGTAATAGATAAATGAATTTTAATACATAATTAATATTCAAAATTAATATTTTAATGATAATTTATTAGTAGTTACATTAAGTATTTAATCATTAAAGAGAGTGAGGACTATAAATTTCAACTAAAATTGATAAGTTGGCTTTCGCATTTATTTATTCCCCATTAACAATTCTTATCATTTTCTCCTCTTGGTGAAAGTAATGGCCAATCATGGTTTTTCGTACAATATGTTGGAACTATTACATTAGGACCATTATTAGTTTTTGACAATGTTGACAAGGAGAGATAAATATCCAGACTACCATCAAGTGTACTATTTTTTGAAAACCCTTGCTTCCACTACTTACTTGTCTATGTATATTAGTTCTCAATAACCATTAATTCTTGTTTACTTAAATTTGTGACAATTTCCATCATAATGGAATAAATTGAACACCCATTTAAGAACTCTCATTCGATGTACTTGGTTTTGAGTGGAGATAAGCCAACCTTCTTGAAATAACTGGATCAATAGTGCCTAGCTTTTATAGTGGATGCATGGATGTTGTAAAGAAGAATTATCACCTCCTCATTAGTGTTACTTGGTATGAAGGCATGAAAATTTAGCAAAAAACATTTAGTAAGTTTCTAGTAGACTAGTTTCAAAGAAATGCAAGGGAGGCACCTCTTTTCCACTTACACTAAGATCCTGACATCACTATTATTCAACCAACAACTCTATCACAAGTTGTGGGAAAGGGGGTTAGAGTCGTCTAACACAGAAATCAAACATCAATTACTCTAGTATGTTATCCATAACAATAATATCTTTCTTGGATGTTAGACATACTAATATGATTTACCTTAAATAAATTGTTTCTAAGAGTTTTCTTTCACACTCATATTGTGCATTGATACTATTGTACCAAACAACCCCATGTTTGACCTATTCATGGTCTCTAATTGGTTTGACATTCCTAAAAATATTTTTATCTTAAATAAGGAATGAACGTTGTTGAAGACCTTGTAATAGAATTTTTCCAAATTTAATGAAATATGTGTTTATGTAAATTGGCAGAATAAAGTGTGTCAACATTGTTAATCATGCAAGTTCGTGAAATATGGTTAGAGGCGTTTATGTTTTAAATGGAGTTCAAGTGACATGTTGAAGATAAGGTGGTGTTTGCAAGATTCCAGAGTAGATTTTAATGATGATGAAGACCGAGAATATAGATGTGACTATATGTAATTTACGATTCTTTTAATAATCTTTGTAGTGATGTAATGTATGCATTAAAGGGGAGAATTGGAATAATGCTTACAATAGTATATCGGTAGGATTAGTTTGTTTATTGTTGAGTTTTGTTTAGAGATTTTCTCAACAAACAATTTATTTGTTTGGAAATGGTTGGATCTCATAAGCACTATATATGTGGTATGTAATTTGGTTTTTAGTGGAGTGAATATACAAATAATTTTTTGAGTAATTTATGCACCATGTTTTCTTCTCCAATTTCCTTGTTAGGCTAGTTTGTATAATTTAATCAACAAAAATATTTGATTATAGGTAATGTTATAAAAATACATGCTAAGAAAGTGTGTGAATGTTGGAATACAAATGGGATGTATGAATTTAATTAGAAAAATATTGGTTACTCGCTTTTGAGATTGACGAAAAATGGCTCTCGCTCTCGTCAGGGTTTCTAGCTTCTACACTGCAAAGTTTGGCGTCGTGGTCTTGGATCCTTCTCTCCTTTGATTCCGTGATGGCCAGGGGCGAGGGGGACCATAACTACTTATATAATACAACCTTGGTTGTGGTCATGGATTGGTTTACTAGTTGGAACTTATTTTTATTGGCGACATTATGCTCATATGGATCTCTATAGAACTGGTAAACATGACTATATGGCTTCTTTCTGTATGGCATACAATCATAAGAATGTATTCAAAACCCATTTGGTTGATTAGCAGCATGCTACTATGGATGTGGCTAACTTACAGACGTTGTGGTGGAATATTTGGGATAGATGGGCCAGTTATGTGAGTTTCTTCCTCTCTCCACACTTATATCATTATTTTAGATTAAATTTTTGGGTCCCTCAGGTGGGGTTTCATTTTGTATTTATGGTATATGAAAGCTTATTGCATCTGGTGCCTCCATGCGTGGGATTTTGTATGCTCTTGGTCACTTCGTTGAGACCCTTCATGGGAGATTTTACTTTTGATCATGCTCCCAGTCCATAGGGCTTTCCATGCCAACATCGATTATGGGGCATCAGGTCCAACTCTGACTTTATAGATGTCTCCCTCCATTTTCTAGGGGGGATATTTATTTGTGTCTCTTCCCTTCTATTTGAGGGATCATTAGATCATTCCCAAGTTTCTGATGGCATCGATATGGGTCGATTAACATTGCATATGATAGGTTTTTATGGCTCTTTCCACATTAAAGAGTCTCTACATATGGAACCACAAATTTTCTAGAAGGAGGCTATTGTTCCTCAAACTTGCGGAGAGCCCGATACATTCCATATTTTCATAAAAATCTTACAAAGGAAATCAAATATGTTATGGACTAATGCCTTAGATTCTATTTACACCCTAAAACAAAGTTTGAAGAACAGGTGGAATATTCCAGTAGAGGAACAAAATCTCATTTATGCAGGGATTTTACTAAGAGATAGAACAAAGATTCAAGAAAATGGCATTTGTAGGAACTCGTCCATTACCCTGAATAGGTGGCTACGAGGTGGAGCTCTAGATTTCAAGGCTACAAATGGATATTTTTATTAAAAGGACACAACCAAGGGAAAGGATCTACATTCAACCGGTCTACAACAAAATAACACTAGACCTCATGTAAAAAATAATGTTGGTCCCTCCATTGTTGAAAAAATGGTGAATTCTCCTGCCATGGTGTTAAAATTTATAAAGGTAAACACTCTCTTTTATTCCCTCAAAACAAAGGTTGTCATATGTAGATTTAACAGGTTCTGGCCCAAACCTGAGGCTCTACACCAACATATTTTAACCTTTCGATGCCAAATTGCAACATTTACTTATGTTCCACAGGATTTCTTATTTTCCAATTTGACATTCAAACAGAAATGGAAAATGTTCTTAATGAGGTTCCATGGTTTTGGGGTAAGGCGAGCCTTTTCATTACTCCATCGTTTCTGGAATTTCGTGCTATGACTATGGCAGTTTCCACCATGCTGGTTTGGGTGAGACTACCAAATCTTCCCCTTCCTTTTTGGTACCCCAAGGTCATAGAGGACAATGGGAACACTCTTGGAAAATTTAATAAAATGGAAAATGAAAGGAAAAATAAATGTACCTTTAATTTTTTCAGAATATGTGTTGAGATAAACCTTAGTAAATGGATTCCCAGACATATTCTCTTGAAACACAAGGATTTTTGTTGGACACAAGTTTCAGATTATGAGAACACGAATTTTTGGTGTTGAGAATGTTTGCAAACCAACCATTTACATAACACATGTCCCAAGAAAATAAGAACCCAAAAAGAAGAAGATATCGACAAATAAACAAAAAGAATGAAAATACACTAAGCCACACCTTACAAATGATGAGGAGGAGGACACTCCAGAAAACCAACCAGTACAAATAGAAAAGGAAGCTCAGACATATTAGGGCTTACAGTAGAGTGGGGTTACCCTAGTTGATGTTACTCTTAAACAAAACGTGATAGATTCTGAAACTCTCATTTAAAGGCAACCATCGAAGTTGATGAACCTATTGTAATAGTGGAAGTGGAGATGGAAGAAAATGAAGATATTATTTTCAATTTGACAAAGGTTGACAAAATGTTCACTCAACAATTAATATTGGTAGCATGTGGACCTAAAACTATATTTTAAATTTATCTTAAGCATTGTAAGCCTAATGAAACATACGCAATAGAAGTCATAATTAAGGGGAGTATTGGGATATGTTAATCACTCTTGGTTGTCATAGACTTTCTATTACTTTCTAGTAGAGGCCAAATTTAGGAACAATTAATCATGCACGTGTTAGCTAAAATTATCATAGTCATAATTAGTATTTTAAGTATACTTCTATAAGCTTCTCCATAATGTTTCTAGATAATTATCCATGGGTTTTCTATCTGTTTAATCATGTATTATTAAGAAATTCAATCAATTTGAGTTAAACATCCACAACTTTATTACATTCTATCCTATTTTATTATGTGATATTGTGAATTATTTGTGAGTATTTAATTGTTATAGCAGTCATTTTTCCTCCTCTTTCCATCAAATCAGATGAAAAAAAGGCCTTAGTCTCTCTTCTTTGCAGTCACCTTGAAATTATTCTAGGAATTCAATAGTGTAAGAATCCCTACTTAATGAAATAAAGATATGTTGATATTTCAAATTTTTGGCTTGGAAATTCGATGAATATGGTGATTGTTGTTGGTTGTCAATCCAAGTAATTAAATTGCATATCTCAGTCAGGTATGAGATTTAAATTGCAAAAGAAGAGAAGTTATTTCCAACTTCACAATAATATTGGTAAGATTTATAGTACAACAAAGTGTTGTCATAAAGTAGCTCTGATGATGATTTAGAAATCGAATTGATCCAAAATTTCTAGAAATAAGGAAGGAATATGCAAAAATATTTCTTAAACCAAAATTATTCAACAGTCATGTCCAAAACATATGTGACAAACACAAAAAATTGGGATTGGAACACTGGAAGTTGGAAATACTCTCGATCTCTCTGACTGTAAATATGATAATTTTTACTTCATCAAGATCATCCATGGTTGTGATTGTAAGATCCCGCTTTCAAAAGTAGTTGCTACCCCTAAAGACTATGCATAATCCCAACACTTGGGCTCCTTGTCCTCCATTTTTCCTTCTTGCAGTATGTATTTTCTCTAGGCTTCAATACATTAATATCCTCATTGAACTCTTTAGAGGGGGAATTTATAATACTAATAATTCATGGCAAGAGAAGAAGTTAAAATTACCACCCAAGCACCTTACAATGTTGGATGTCTTTTCCCTAAGCTTCGATACATTACTTTCCTCATTGAAATCTTTAGAGGGGGAATTTATAATACTAATAAGTCATGGCAGGAGAAGAAGTTAAAATTACCACCCAAACACCTTACAATGTTGGATTTATTTGTTGGAACAACGTGCCATATATGTTGGAAATTATGAATAAAACACCAGAGGAATGCATTTCCCCCACAACGAAGAGAATGCCACAATATGCGGAAATAAAATTCATACACACAGACATACAATGATTAAACACAGGAGAGTAAATCTTTCTGAAAGTTATTCAACTCTTCTCTATATTCGATTCATTCCTTCACTCTCTCAAAACAAACTGAAATTACATTCTTTTTATAAAAAATTGGTCGGAGCCTACAATTCAATGCAATTCAATTCAGAACGGACGTAAAACAACCAAATCATCTTCCTTCTTTGTTTCGTTGTTTCTACGCGAAACATCATAAAAAAAAAGGCCAGACTTAAAATATTATGTTTTCTACCTATGAAACCACATCGCATCCTTCCCTCCATTGAAAATCGCATACCAGCGATTATAACATTTAACTTGGGCACTTACGTAAAAAAACATAAAACTTGTGATATGCAATGTGACGTGGCACATATCGCATCGTAACATAAACACTTTAATTTGCGGGTGTCGATATGCACTATCCTCCTGAGCTTGCCACATGCCATTTGTGATCGCATCGCAGCATAAATAAAACAACTTGCAGGAAGCTTAAATGGTAAGTATTAAATGTCGTGAAGTGCAAAGTTTTGGGTGGTCAACAACGGTAAGTGCGAAATATGAAAGGTAAGGTATAAAGCAAAGAACAAAGTTTTGTAGTGATCGGTAATATGGTGAGGTTTGTGGGTCTCGCCAATATCACATCGATGGAGAAATAAGTTTCGGTTGAAGCGCTTAAGAGTTAAACGGTAAATGTTGCGAAGTGCGGGTAGTGATGTGGTAAACCATGGTAAGTATGAAATGAAGAAAACAAAGGAATAAGCATAAATACAAAGGTTTTAATGGTTTGGTTAATGCGGTAAAGGTAAGGTGGGTCTTGCCGATATCGCATCGGCGGAAACATAACTTCGGTGGAAGGCTTAAGAGTTACAACTTAAAATTTGCAGGCTGTGAGCTGTGGGAAACAATAAGTCAACATAGAAGGGAAATAAACACAAAGAATGGGCTTAGGTACTCTGTTGTTGATTTTTCGTGGAACACCTTCATATTTTAAATCTTCGCCTTTTCCTTCCTGCCAAAAAAATCAATTCAATTGTGGGTTGCTACCACTCTTTATTCATGGTGGTGGTTGGGAGTATTTCGAACACTCCCCCTTAATCACAACTACTGCCATCAATCATTCCTAGACATTGTATGAGATAGGAAAAACTTTTATGTCCCAATGGCTTTGTGAGGATATCAGCAAATTGTTCCTCTGACCTGTAATTTTGCAAAACAATTTCACCATTGTTAACTAATTCCCTTATAAAATGGTATTTGGCATCGATATTCTTTGTTCTCTTGTGGAAAATAGAATTCTTTGACAATGAAATTGTTGAGTTGTTATCACAGAAAATTGTGGTTCCCTTGTCTTTCTCATGACATAAATCCCTCAACATCCTTCTCATCCAAACTTCTTGGCATGTTGTTGTTGTTGCTGCTACATATTCAGCTTCTATTGTTGATAATGAAACTATTGGCTGCTTCTTAGAATCCCATGAAATGGCTCCCGATCCTAAATGAAAAACATACCCTGATGTGCTCCTTCTGTCATCTACACTTCTAGCCAAATCATTGTCAGTGTAACCAATTAGCTTCAAATTATTAGTTTCGGAGTATAGAACACCATACAACTTTGTTTCATTTACATGCCTCAATATTCTCTTTCCTGATTTCCAATGTGTCTCCTTGGGTGTCTCCATGAATCTAGATATCAAACTTACTACATACATTATATCAGGCCTGGTTGTAGTAAAAAAAAAATAGACTTCCAACCATAATTTTGTACAATGTCGAATTGACATTTTTGCTGTAATCTTCCTTTTTCAACTTCAACCCCATGACAGTTGGAGTTGATGATTTCTTGTTGTTATGCATATTTAACCTTTTTAAAACTTCTTCAACATACTTTTCTTGGGAGATAAAAACCCCCTTTTCTGTTTTCTTTACTTCTATGCCCAAAAAATATCTTAACAAACCCAAGTCAGTCATTTCAAACTCGCTCTTCATGGATGCTTTGAAATCAACAATGAGAGAAACATCATTTCTTGTAAAAATAAAATCATATACATATAAAAAAACAATAAGGATCTTACCATCACTTTCTTTGATGTAGAGTGTGCGTTCACCATCACACTTGTCAAACCCATTGTCCACCAGGTAAGCATCAAACATTTTGTACCATGCTCGTGGTGCTTGCTTCAACCCATAAATAGCTTTCTTCAACTTACACACCTTGTGTTCTTGGCCTTCTATTTCATAGCCAGGAGGTTGTTCAACATACACCTCCTCTTTCAGCACTCCACTCAAGAATGCTGACTTCACATCCATTTGATAAAATTTCCACTTTTGTTGTGCTGTTATGGACAACATTGTCCACACTGTCTCCATCCTTGCAACTGGTGAAAATTTTTCCTCATAGTCTCTTCCTTGCTGCTGCTTGTAGCCTTTGACAACTAGCCTTGCTTTGTGCCTTTCTATTTTGCCTTCAATGTTTCTCTTGGTCTTATATACCCATTTCACTCCAATAATTTATTTTCCTTGTGGGAGGTCCACTGACTCCCATGTGTCATTCTTTTCTATTGCTCCTATCTCTTCATCCATTACTTCAATCCACTTCTCTTCCTTAACTACATCTCCAAAATGGATTGGGTCATCAACATGAAAAAATAATGCAAATAAATAATTTAGACCATCATTATCATCAGCTTCTTCTTGCTCATAAATTTCACTTAAATTTTTGAATCTTGGTATTCTTGTATTTGTTGAATATGTGCTTGGAGTTGCACTTGAACTAGAGGGAGTTTTTGATCCCTGTGGTGTGCTTGGAGAATCACTTCCTTGATTTCTCAATGTTGTTCTATTGCTTGCTTGTGGTGTGCCCTGATGAGCTTGTGTAGGTGGAGGAGCCACCATTGAGGAATTAATTTCTGCAATTGATTCCTCTTTGTATTCATTTGAAATACATGTCTTTGCATTGGCAGTCTTCTCTAAACTTCCATCCCAAGATTCTTCTTCTCTGGACTGAACATCTATGTTGATTATTAATTTCCTGGTAGATGGATTATAGATGATGCAGGGGCATTAGACACTAGCCAGCAATGTAGGAGGTTTTTTCCACATGTTGTGGCTAGGAGGGTTCAAAAAAAAATCATTTGAGTGTAACAGCAAGGTGTCCATACCTTAGTTGTCTATTGTATTTAGTTTAGTTAGAATCTGTAGAATTCGAATAGTTTAGCCCATCTGTCATGTTTCAGTTAATCGAATAAATTTTATTTAGGATTTTGGTTTACCGGAAATGGTCCTCACAGAGGAACCGAAGAGGCACATAATGATGTATATAAATTGTATTCCCCAAATGCATAAGGGATGAGATTTCTGCAATAAATTTTGTGTGTTAAGCAATTGCTTCCGGTTCAATAAATTTCAGTTCCCATTGATTACCAAACTGTCTTGAATTGGTATTTGTGAGGAAACTTGTTTAATTGTGAGGCGATTGAACTCTGCGCGTGTATAATTATTGAATTGAACTGTTGTACAATCTTTGCATCCCTCTGTCCACTATTTCTCTCGAAATTGTTTGAACAAGCTCTGTGAATTAAATCCCAACCGCAGACGAAGTCTGTGTATGATCATGGTCGACTAACTCTATTCTGATGATAGTGAACTCCCGTCGTACGAGAAATAGACTGTTTGTTGTTAATTGAATCCTGAACTGAGGTCTGACACTGAGTTAGCAAGCGGGAGAGCATAGGCAGGAAGGTGTTAAACCGTGGTCAATCACTGTTCCAAAACTGAGGGTGGATTTGCGAAACCAACCTGCCCATATTGCACCGCTTTTGCGGGGTAAGCGGTATTCCCAATTTGGGAGCGATTCCATAGAGTAGTTGACACGTAGCAAAAGTTGGGACCCCAAAAACCGCCTTTTCACGTGCCATCGCACATTAAAATTCGACTGAGGAGGTAGTGCGATATTGACGAACGCCGTCGATCTGGAGGAAGGCTCATCGGACGGAGATCGCATTCGGAAGTATCCCGGAGGTTAAACAAGGTATAGTTGTGTGTGTTTAATGGAATTTCCACCGATCGTAGGTGTGGTTCCAGCCTAAGTACATCAAATGCTCCATTGGTGATGAAATCAGGTGATTCTCGTAACCCCTAGAGTATTTAACCTTTACCATATAATTAAATCTTGAAGTTGGCATCGATTCTATATTGGAGATATTGCGGAGTTATAAGGGTTGATATGTTTAAATTTTTCTCAAGGTGCTGAATTCGTTATTTATCAATTTCTCTAAAATTGATAAATAAAATTACAAGAAGTTGTGGAAGACCACGTGGCGAGGAACCGATCAATTGAGTGGAAATGCTGACAGAGCTACGATAAGAGACCAGCTCTCCTTAGGGTCTGAATTTCAGTTTTGTTGCTGTCATTTATGGTATCATAGCGTGTTTTTTATTTGTTTTTTCAAAGAATTAACATGGCAATCCGAGTTGGTAGAGGTGCTGGCAGAAGGAGAGGCGGACTTGTTGCCAATGCAGAAGTGTTGGGGATCTTGCAGAGGTTTGAAGCCATAATGGATGCCATGGAGTGAAGACAGCCCAGAGATTCTGAAGACATCAGTGAACCTGAATTAGAAGAAGCGGAAGAAAATGCTGAGACTCCTCCTGACATGAGGCTCCTCAGAACTGTTCTGGGGTCTGCAGTTAAGCCCAGGATTGAAGTGACAAGTTTTGCAGGAGGAATGAATCCAGAGGAGTTGGTGTAATGGATTAATGAAATGAACAAGTGCTTTGACTATGAAGAAATGAGTGAGGATAAGAAGGTCAAGTTTGCAGTAACAAAGCTGAAGCGACATGCTGCACTTTGGTGGGATGGAGTGCAAGGAGAAAGAAGGAGAGTTGGCAAACAGCTTATCAGGAGTTGGACTAGAAGTAAATGGCTAAGTTAAAAGGTAAATTCTTACCTAGTGATTATCAGCTGACATTGTTTAGGCAAATGCAGAACCTGAGACAGAAGTTGCTGACAGTAAAGGAATACACAGAAGAATTTTATAGAGTAAGCATAAGAGCTGGGCAATTTCAAAACACACCAAAGAAGACTACCAAATATGTGAATGGTCTCAAGATGGAGATCCAAGATGAGATTGGACTTCTGTCTCCTAAGACAGTGGAAGAGGCCTACCATATGGCCTTGAAAGAAGAGGAGAAACTCATGAGGAAGCAGTCTGCCAAAGGGAGAGGTACTTTCCGTGGAAAGGGAAGTCACGGTGGTAGAGGAAATCCTACCCCACCCAGGGATGGAGCTAATAGTAGCTCACCTCAGAATTCATAAACAGAGGGTGATGCAAGAGTCAGAAGGGGTTCTTATAGAGGAAGAGGAGGCAGAGGCAGAGGCAGAGGTAGAGAATTGAGGTGCTATAGATGTCAGCAAGTGGGACACAAGCACTATGAGTGCCCAGAGAATGTGGGTGTTGGTCCAATAAATGATGTTGTTGCCCAGGCTGGAGAAGAGGTAGCAATTGAAGAATAAATTCTACCAGAGAGGGGAGAGTTCTTGGTGGTTAATAAGGTCCTGTTGAAACAAGCCAAAGAGGTCACTGAGCCTACACAAAGGAAGACTTTGTTTAGGAGCATATGCAAAGTCCAAGGGAAATGCTGCCAGCTAGTCATTGATAGTGGCAGCACAGACAATTTGTTTTCCACTAAGGTGATAGAGAAGTTGAAGATGAATACAACGGAGCATCCAACTCCCTACAGGGTGTCCTGGCTGCATAAAGGGCACCAGTTGATTGTAAAAGAACAGTTTGAGATAGAGCTTCAAATGGGCAAATACAAAGACAAGGTCCTGTGTGATGTAATTCCCATGGATGTGTGTCACATACTACTGGGTAGACCTTGGCAGTTTTACAGAGCAGCGGTGCATGATGGCAAGAAGAACACTTACAAGTTCTTCAAGGATGGAGTACATCATACATTGATACCCATGGAAGAAGGAGAGACATCAAGCAGAGTGGTTGATCCAAAGACCCTGTTGCTGAGCAGGAAGGAATATCTACAGTAGATAGAAGAAGAAGAGGTAATTTTTTCTTTAGTTTGCAAGCCTAAGGTAGTTCTTACTTCTACAAATATTTCTGATTTGCCAATGGAAATCCAAGAGATGTTAGACAATTATTGTGACATTGTTGTGAATTATTTACCTGATGAGCTGCCACCTGTGAGGAAGATCATCCATCAGATAGATTTTATCCCTGGATCAAATCTGCCAAATAAGGCAGCCTATAGAATGACTCCCACAGAAAATGAGGAAATCAGGAGACAATTATAGGAATTGGTGGACAAAGGATTGATCAGAGAAAGTTTAATTCCATGTGCAGTACCAGCAGTTTTGAGCCCAAAGAAAGATGGAGGCTGGAGGATGTGTACTGATTCGAGAGAAATCAATAAGATAACAATCAGGTATAGATTCCCTTTTCCCAGAGTTGAAGATTTAATGGATTGTTTGAGTGGTGCAAAATATTTTTCAAAGATAGATTTAAAAAGTGGATATCATCAGATTAGAATAAGAGACGGTGATGAGTGGAAAACTGCCTTTAAAATGAATGAAGGACTGTATGAATGGATGGTTATTCCTTTTGGGTTTTCAAATGCACCTAGCACTTTTATGAGACTTATGAATGAAGTTTTGAAAAAATTCATTGGTAAATTTGTGATAGTGTATCTGGATGATATATTATTTTTCAGCAAAACTAAAGAAGAACATTTAAGGCATCTTAATTATGTCTTGAAGAAGTTGCACCAAGAGAAACTATTGATAAACTTAAAGAAATTCTCATTCATGAAAGAAGAGTTGGTGTATTTGGGCTTTTTTGCTTCTGCAGAAGGATTGAAGATGGACCCAGAAAAGGTTAAGGCAATTTTGGAGTGGCCTTCACCCAGAAATGTTTTTGAGGTAAGAATTTTCCATGGACTTGCCAGTTTTTACAGGAAATTTATAAGAAACTTTAGTAACATTAATGCACCCATCATTGAGACAATAAAGAAGAGAAAATAGCCATTTAAGTGGACTGTTGAAGCAGAAAGAAACTTTAAACTTTTGAAACAAAAGATAACTGAAAAGCTTGTTTTGATTCTGCCTGATTTTTCTAAACCATTTCAAGTGAAGTGTGATGCTAGTGGGGAAGCCATTGGAGCTATGTTAAGTCAGGATGATAGGCCGGTAGCCTATTTTAGTGAAAAGATGAATGACACCAGGAGAAAGTATTCCTCTTATGAGAAGGAATTCTATGCAGTTGTTCAGGCATTGAAAAAGTGGAGGCATTATTTGATGTCCAGAGAATTTGTATTATACTCTGATAACCATGCTTTGCAGTACATTGTACAGCAGCCCAAGTTGAATCATAAGCATGCCAAATGGGTTGAGTATCTCCAAGGTTTCAACTTTGTTTTGAAACACATAAGTGGCCAAGCAAATAAAGTAGCTGATGCTTTGAGTAGGAGGCACATGCTTGTTCAAGAAACAAATTTTGAAGCTGTAGGATTTGATTTTCTCAAGGAATTGTATAAAACAGATCCATATTTTAAAGAAGAATTTGAGGCATGTTATAACCCTGTTCTAACAGATAGAAGCCAGTGGCTGGATTATTTCTTGCAGGAGGACTTACTATTCAGAAGAAACCAACTGTGTGTACCAAATTGTTCCATGAGAGAAAACTTGGTCAAGGAGAAGCATAGTGGTGGACTTGCTGGACACTTTGGTACTGACAATACGTATGAGCAGTTGATTCACTTCTATTATTGGCCCAAGATGAGATCAGAAGTGGGCAAGTTTGTAAAAAATTGCAAAATCTGTCAATATTCCAAAGGAAGGAGCCAGAATGCAGGACTTTACACTCCCTTGCCTATTCCAGACAGGCCTTGGGACATGGTGAGTATGGATTTTGTTCTAGGATTTCCCAAGACTCAGAGAGGGAATGATGCAGTCTTTGTTGTAGTAGACATATTTTCCAAAATGGCACATTTTATTCCGTGTTATAAGACTAGTGATGCCACCCATGTTGCTAACTTGTTTTTCAAAGAAGTTGTTAGGTTGCATGGGTTGCCCAAGATTATTGTTTCAGATAGAGACACCATATTTGTGGGCCATTTTTGGAGGACGCTATGGAAGAAAATTGGTACCAAACTGAATTTTAGCTCAGCTTATCATCCCCAGACTAATGGAAAAACTGAGGTAGTGAATAGGAGTCTGGGAAACTTGTTGAGAAGTCTTGCAGGAGAGCATCCCAAGCAGTGGGACCATATTTTTCCCCAGGCAGAATATGCATATAATGACTCACCAAACAGAAGCACAGGGAAAAGTCCATTCCATATTGTTTATGGAATGCATCCCAGAGGAATATCAGAGTTAAGAAATATGGGAAAGGCAGAGCCGAGAAGTGCTGATGGTGAGGAATTTGCTTTAGAGATCCAAGCCATACATGAACAAGTGAAACAACAACTAGAAGGCAGCAGCATCAAATACAAAGGTAGAGCAGACTTGAGCAGAAAAGAAGTCCATTTTGAAGTAGGAGATCTGGTTTTGGCACACTTGAGAAAGGAGAGATTCCCAAAGAAGCAGTATAACAAACTGAAGTTGAAAAATATTGGGCCATGCAAGATACTTAGAAAGTTTTCTGCAAACGCTTATGAGATTGAATTTCCTCCTGATGTTGGAATATCTCCCATTTTTAATGTTGCAGATTTGTACAAGTATGAAGATGATGGTGAAGAAGAAAGATCAGCAGACAAGGAATAGATTGAGTGGGAAAAGCAGCTACCTCCAGCACAACCATTACAACCAGAGAAGATATTAGAAAAAAGAGTGTTCAGGAAGACTAGAGGACAAGAGTACTTTCAGTACTTAATCAAATGGAAGGACAAGCCAGAGGAAGATGACACTTGGATGACTGAAGGAATGTTGCAGAAGATAGGCAGATCAGTGGAAGAGCTCATGGATAGGAGCCCATGAAGAAAATTTCCCTCGGGAGTCTGATGCAGGGGCATTAGAGACTAGCCAGCCATGTAGGAGGTTTTGTCCACATGTTGTGGCTAGGAGGGTTCAAAAAAAAAATCGTTTCAGTGTAACAGCAAGGTGTCCATACCTTAGTTGTCTTTTGTATTTAGTTCAGTTAGAGTCTGTAGAATTTGAATAGTTTAGCCCATCTGTCATGTTTCAGTTAATCGAATAAATTGTATTTAGGCTTTTGGTTTACCAGAAACAGTCCTCACAGAGGAACCGAAGAGGCACATAATGATGTATATAAACTGTATTCCCCAAATGCATAAGGGAGGATATTTTTGCAATAAATTCTGTGTGTTAATAAATTACTTCCAGTTGAATAAATTTCAGTTCCCGTTGATTACCAAACTGTCTTGAATTGGTATTTGTGAGGAAATTTGTTTAATTGTGAGGCAATTGAACTCTGCGCGTGTATAATTATTGAATTGAATTGTTGTACAATCTCTGCATTCCTCTGTCCACTGTTTCTCTCAAAATTGTTCGAACAAGCTCTGTGAATTAAATCCCAACCACAGATGAAGTCTGTGTATGATCATGGTCGACTAACTCTATTCTGATGATAGTGAAATCCCGCCGTACGAGAAATAGACTATTTGTTGTTAATTGAATCTTGAACCGAGGTCTGACCCTGAGTTAGCAAATGGGAGAGCATAGGCAGGAAGGCGTTAAACCATGGTCAATCACTATTCCAAAACCGAGGGTGGATTTGCAAAACCAAACCACCCATATCGCACCACTTTTGCGGGGTAAGCGGTATTCACAATTTGGGAGCGATTCCATAGAGTGGTTGACACGTAGCAAAAGGTGGGACCCCAAAAACCGCCTTTTCGCGTGCCATCGCACATTAAAGTTTGACTAAGGAGGCAGTGTGATATTGACAAATTTCGTCGATCTGGAGGAAGGCTCATCAGACGGAGATCGCATTCGGAAGTAGCTCGGAGGTTAACCAAGGTATAGTTGTGTGTGTTTAATGGAATTTCCACCGATCGTAGGTGTGGGTCCGGCCTAAGTACATCAAATGTTCCATTGGTGATGAAATCGGGTGATTCTCGTAACCCCCGGAGTATTTAACCTTTACCATATAATTAAATCTCGAAGTTGGCACCGATTCTATATTGGAGATATTGCGAAGTTATAAGGGTTGATATGTTTAAATTTTTCTCAAGGTGCTAAATGCGTTATTTATCAATTTCTCTGGAATTGATAAATAAAATTACAAGAAGTTGTGGAAGACCACGTGGCGAGGAACCGAGTCAATTGAGTGGAAATGCTGACAGAGCTACGATAAGAGACCAGCTCTCCTTAGGGGCTGACTTTCAGTTATGTTGCTGTCAATAAAGCTTGTAAGCCTTGGATTCATCATTGTATCCAAGAAATATACATTTCTGCCCCTTTTTTTCCAACTTATTCCATAACTAATATGGGACATGTGCATATGCCACACATCCAAACACTCTCATGTGAGTCACAAATTGCTTTTTTCCACTCCATTCTTCTTTTGGAACTCTGTTCACAACACTCTTGGTTGGACATCTATTTAAGATGTAAGCTGCACAATTGACAGCTTCTGCCCAATACTCATTTGGAAAATTCTCTTCCTTCAACATACTTCTTACCATGTCCATGATGGTCTTATTATTTCTTTCTGCTACACCATTTTGTTGAGGTGTATACCTTGTGGTAAACTACTTGTGAATCCCATGCTCCCTGCAGAAACATAGGAATTATTTGGAGATATATTCTCCACCTCTGTTAGTTCTCAAAACTTTATATAGTGTCCACTTTGGTTCTCAACAAGAGCTTTGAAGTGGTAGAATTGTTCAAACACGTAGATTTTCTGTTTTAGAAAATAGACCCATGTCTTCCTTGTGTAATCATCTATAAATGTCAACATATAGTGACTGCTAGCTAATGATGGTGTTTACATTGGTCCACATAAATCTGAGTGGACAATATCCAAAGTTTCCTTTGCCCTTATACTCTTTCCTACTAGAAATGATTCTCTTTTTTGTTTTCCCAAGATGCAGCCTTCAGATAGGCTATATGGTTTCTCTTTGAGTGGTAATCCCTTTACCATGCCTTTTTTGTGCAACAAATTCAAATCTCCAAAATTAAGATTTTCAAATATCAAATTCCATAACCAGTTCTCATCTTTCACTTCTTCTTGAAATACTTCTTGTGTGATAGCTACTACAACACCTCCTTCCTTTAAGTCTGATCTAATCTTGAGAGGAAACATCATATTTCTTGTCATATGCACTTTTGCTATGAGCTGTCTACTTGGAGGTATATCCATGATTGTGCACACATCATTCTTACAAAACACATTGTAACCCTTTTTCATGAATTTTCGAATGCTTAGAAGGTTATGTTTCAAGCCAGGGACATAATAGACATCTGGCATGAACTTCTTCTTTCCCTTCTTTGTCAGTATGTTTACTCTTCCTTTCCCCATGACAGAGACCTTGCTATCAGTCCCTCTTGTCACTTTAGATTTCATAATTTCATCTAGATAGGAAAACATTGCTATGTTTCCAGTCATATGGTTACTACAACTTGAATCTAAGAACCATACATCTTCTTGTTTTTCTTGTGCTACATTACAAGTTAGAAGCACACTTCCTTCGTTATGATTTTCTTTTGTAAAATTTACACTAGGTTTACTGCCCATGTCATTTTTCTTCTTTCTACATTCATTTTCATAATGACCATACTTTTTTCAATAATGACATTGAACTTGAGATTTATCATACCTCTATCCTTGCGCTTGACTCTGGCCTGAGCCTTGGCTTGGATTTTGATTTTTTCCCCTTCCACTTGTGTTTGCAGGGCTGCTTCTTCCACCTTTGTGTGGGATTCTTCCTATTCCTCGGTCGTTTGATCTTCCTTGACCTCTACCTTGACAAAAATACATTTGTGTCTGAAATGCATGCTCCAATGAGTATTTTGTTTATTTTTTCAATCTGTGCTCATGATACATCAGTGATGCATGAAGCTCATCCACTGAAAACTGTGAGAGATCCTTTGTCTCTTCTATGGCCACTACTATGGCATCAAACCTTAATGGTAGAATTCTTAAGAATTTCTCCACAATTCTCATTTCTTCAATTGTCTCTCCATGAGACCTGATTTGGGTAACCAACCCAATCACATGTGTAAATAATGAGTCTATGTTATCAGACTCTTTCATAGAAAGAGTTTCAATCTCTTCTCAACATTTGAATTTTGTTGTCTTCATCTTTTCCATGCCTTGATAGGATGTATGGAGGGTATCCCATGCCTCCTTATACTTTTTTGTTGCTAAAATCCTTTGGAAAATAGTCTCATGTACTGCTTGGAAAATATAGAAGAGGTCTTTGGAGTCCTTCTTATTTTATCTCAACAAATATCTTTGTGCTTGTGTCAAATTATTATATGCTGCTGCATCTACTGGTTCTTGGAAACCATTTTCCACCAGCTCCCAAATTTCTTGTGAGGAGAACAGGTCCTTCATTGTAATAGCCCAATAATCATAATTCTTCCCATTGAACTATGGTAGTTGAAGATTACTCAGGCTTGTGCTTGTTGTTGCCATCTTGATTGTGTAAACAAAAACCTCTCACTGTTGGAGAATCAGTTTCTCAAAAAACCTTTCATCTTCTTCAGTAAAGACTCGTTCTTTCACTGAGAGCCTAAAACTGCTCCAATACCATGTTGTAATAATGAATAAAACACCAGAGGGATGCATTCCCCCCACAACATATCGAATGAAACAATATTCAGAAATAAAATTCATACACACCGAAATACATCGATTAAACACAGGAAAGGAACTCTTTTTGAAATTTTTTCAACTCTTCTCTATATTTGATTCATTCCTTCACTCTCTCAAAACAAACTGAAATTACATTATTTTATACAAAATTGGCCAGAGCCTGCAATTCAATGAAATTCATTGTAGAATGGACGTAAAACAACCAAATCGTCCTCCTGCTATATTATGTTGTTTCTACATGAAAGCATACAAAAAACATAAAAGTTCGAACTCGAAATATTATGTGTTCTACCTTTGAAACCACATCGCATCCTTCCCTCCATTGCAATTTTCATACCGGCGATTATAACATTTAACTTGGGTGCTTACAGGAAATACATAAACTTGCGATATGTGATGTGACGTGGCACATATCGAATCACAACATAAAAACTTTAACTTGCAGGTGCTTATCTGTTGAAATCATGAGCTTGTGAGCACCGATATGCATTATCCTCCTGAGCTTGCCACGTGCCATTTTCGATCGCATCGCAGCATCAATAAAACAACTTGCGGGCAACTTAAATGGTAATTATTAAATGCTGCGAAGTTAAAAGTTGTGGGCGGTCAACAACGGTAAGTGAGAAATATGAAAGGTAAGGTATAAAGAAAATAAAAAAGGTTTGAAGCAGTTGGTAATGCGATGAGGTTTGTGGGTCTCACCGATATTGCAACGGTGGAGAAATAAGTTTCAGTCGAAGAACTTAAGAGTTAAACGCTAAATGTCATGAAGTGCGGGTGGCGATGCGGTAAACCATGGTAAGTACGAAATGCGAAAAACAAATGAATAAGCAGAAATGTAAAGGTTTGCATGGTTTGGTTGATGCAGTAAAGGTAAGGTGGGTCTCACCGATCTCGCATCAACGGAAACATAACTTCGACGGAAGGCTTAAGAGTTACAACTTAGAATTTGCGGGTTGCGAGCTGAGGGCAACGGTAAGTCAACGCAAAAAGGAAATAAACACAAAGAATGGGCTTGGGTACTTTGTTGCTAATTTTGCATGGAATGCCTTCGGATTTGAAATTTTCTCCTTGTCCTTCTTGCACAAAAATTCAATTCAGTTGTGGGCTGTTGCCACTCTTTATTCATGGCGGTGGTTGGGAGTATTTCCAACAATATATTCTCAGGAATTTGGGTTTACGATTTATCATATCTTCAGTATGATTGGAGGAATTATCCTGATCTCAATGGATAATTCAGCTGCCAGAGGAATGGAAGGCCTAGTTTGGACTAAGAGAAATGCAGAGGAAAACCTAGTGACTACAACCTTAGCAATCTAGAAAACAGAAACAAAATTATATAATGGATTTGAGTTAACATGAAATTCATTCTCTCAATGATAAATGAAACTAGATGATGCTTGCGCTTATGCCGCATTGTAGATTCAACACACAACACATATTTTAGAATCATGTGAGTAGGAACTTTTCTTAATCATGATCAATGAATGTCCATGATTTTTCTTTTTGCACACAACATTGCCACAGAACTTCCTTCACCTTTGCATACACTATTCAAAGCCTTTAGTAGGGACAAGATTCCTGAGGCTATACGATTCAATATCATTTCCCCTACGTGGAAATTCATTATTTTGTATTTTCATAAATAAATTTACATTATTTTATGGCTTTGTATTATTATATAAAACAAAATAAGGGAGGAAGATTAGTTTTGTCATGAATGTTAATGATTTCAATTTAATTTTAATAAAGGAAAGTAAAGGTTAATTTTGTTGTAATAATGAATCTCAAAATGGAAAATACATCAGCAAAATCAATTATAAAAAACTAAAGCAAAAAAAAAGAAAATTAATTATATTTTTATCTTTTGAATTTATTCATAAAAAAAAATATATAATGTACATTTTGGGGCCTCTTCGAATTGTAGCTTAGTTGAGCTTGGACACTCTTTAAGATAATTAAATTCCCTCAAAGGTGGGTCTCATTCTCAACCCTCCCCATGACATTTGAACATGTGACAGGGCAGGAACTAAACCCCACGCAAACCAATTGATATACACCTTATAGGTACATATTTTTTTAGTATATGCACAAGAATTGAAAATATATAATAATAAAATGTGTTTTTGTTTTCAATTCTTCTCTGTGTGGGTCTACTCGGTGTATGCATTCTTTTTATGTGGAATCTGAGTCCATATCACATAGAATTAAAATAGAAGGAAACAAATAAAGAAATAAGTAAAAAATACAATAAAAAATAGTTTTTTTTTTCATTTAAAAATTCAAAACTTAGACCCCCATAGGTTTACTAGTAGCTATGTGTTAGGCAGGCTTTTGGGTTCCTTTGGGATACAACAAAAAAAAATCATAACTTTTAATTCATTATTTTTACATTGATTTTTTTTTGTAAGTTGGTAATTTTTTATTAATTCATAATAGGATTCCAGTGTGATGAGGTCATTTTATAGCATGTTAAGGCCTCTCCCCTATAGAATTTTTTAGCCATCATATAAAAACAACATAAAATCGATAATAAATGAACACAACTAAAATACCACATGTCAATGGCCTAACATGCCCAAAACTGAGAAAAAAACAAAATGTGACCAACTCTCTTCATTACACATTAGCCTTTTTTAGATCTTGAGCAGCATTATCATCCTCGCCTAGTGGATGAAAATCATCATGAGCATGAGATTCCATATGATCAGTGTCCTTCAATGTTGTCCATATGGTCTTGCAATAACTTTTGGTTGCGTTGAAGAGAGTTTTTTCAGTCAAGGATGTGCCATTGATTGTGTTGGATATCATTAAGAAATATAATAAATTAATTTCGTCATTCTGGTGGTCTCAAGCCTGTCAGTCAACCACTACTTGCATAAGGAGAATTTGAGCTTCTATGGTGCCAAAAGGGGGTGGTAAATCTACTCTCTTGGGTGAACCACATAGAGGTTTATCTAACTCTCCTTCATCAAGTAGCGGGCCCACTTGAGGTCATTCTCCATGGCCCCTTTAGCCCCCACCATGTCGAGGTCTTCCTCTCTACCTTTACATGGAAGGCCCTCCAATGTAGCTTCTCGAGCCCACAACAAAGAACCCCCCCACTGTAAGGAAGAAAAACCTTTTCCCACTCCCTCACACCAACTTAGAAATGAGAGGTCATATTGTCACCTCTCTCCATCTTTGTGGGGAAATAGATAGCTTCCTAGGACTCCCCAAAAGACCTACATAGATGCCACAATATGCTACAGACTCACTTAGGTATAACAAAATCCTAGAATTTTCACTATCCACCCTCCTGGGCATGCAACACTGAGCCAAGAGGTGGATTACAAGAGCAACCTTCACACAAATATCATGCTAAGCCTTCTCAATAAAATTCCTCTTCCAGTAAAGCCTTCCCTTTGTACCTTAAATCTAGGGAGTCGCTACCAATATCAACATCCAACACATATATGAGAAGAGAGAAACACAAGACCCGTTAGAGGAAAAATATCGTGAAAGGGAGGGGCACAACCACTGGAACCTCTCACACCAAGAACATAACACCAATTCAAACGAGCATATATGACAAATGAACCATGCACCCATAACACTACACACAGAAGTTCCTACGGAATTGGTTAGAAATTGAATTACCTGAGACAACCCGCTAGTGGCCATTCTAACACCTCCTCCACTACATTGCTCAACCAGCTGAAAAAACTCCTCTTTGAACTTTCCCACACCACAGACCACTCACGCTGAGATAATCGAATCATGGAAGCATTTGTATCCCAAGTCCCAAATTACCACCTGAGAAGCAATTAAAAGCCACACTTCACCATCCTCATGCGTCTAGAACACAAATGAGATGTTGCACCAACTAGAGAACAAGTTAGGCTCTCCAGTGAGGCCACCTGTAAATCCGATGTAGGTAGTTACTTCTACATAAAAAATTCTCATCTCCTGAACCCTGAAAATGGTCATCATTACCAATGTTGTGGTAATTAAAACACATATGCCCTCGAGAATGTTCCTTTGTGAACCTTAAGGCTCTACTTGCACAACATGTCTCATTGTCATAATTTTTGCATGGGGGAGGGGGACAATTACCCTTGTCCTAAGGATTTTCCATGTCCTTCATCCCACACAAGTGATTTTTACATTATTTTAATTAAGAGATTCATTTTGAATTTTATTAATGCCAATATCCATGTCTATTTTGAAATACCATTATTACAAGTTTAAATTAATTATCAACCATTATTAAGTGGAGGGTAGAATATTTGTGCAATACTATATAATATTCATAATAATATACATAAATCAAAGGTTGAGATTTATCTCCAAACTACTTATACTATTTTTTTTTTAATTAAATTGATTAATTTTAGAAAAAATGTTATATGAACAAGCCTCATATAAATTAGTTATGATTTTTTTGGCCATGTCCTATGTGGTATTGAAAACCCAGGGTATTATCCCATTGTATTGTAATAAAACATATTTATACATTAAAAATCTCTATGGTAAAGTGAGAAGTAAATCTCCATGGTTAAGAATTTTTTTCTATATATGTTTAACTCGTATATTAATTATTTTTATTATTTTATAATATAATAATAATAATTTAATATTTTTTTACGATTGTTTTTATTTACCAATTTAAATTTATAAACTTATTTGTAGTTAAATATAATTCTCTTTATTAAATTTTTTAATTTAATAAATATTTAAACTTAATTCATTTATGATATTTAAACATTTACCAATTAACATAAATCTATGTTTAAACGTACTATAAATACAAATTAATATACATTATATACATTTTTTAGTTATCATATTATAACATAGAAAATAAGAATTTGAAATATATTCCAACAATTTTTTCTTAGTAAGGCGTTCTCCTTTGAGAACAACTCCCCCAATTTCCACTGTGTATCAGTCTGCACCATCCGATAGAATGTTAGAAGATTGAATATTTTTAAACCGTCGGATTTTCCCTGTAAGTTCTCCAAAAGAGAGTTCTCAAAGGGAGTGTGCATTTTTCTAAAGAGAAAGTGTGACCAAGGTTAACACATATGCTTATTCCCCTATTAATTCTCTAGAAGAGGGTTCACAAAGGGAGCTTGCATATTTATGAAGAGAAAGTGTGGCGAAGGTTGTTTTTTTGAACCATATTTATGCCCTCGGGATATGGGTATGACGAAATTTAGTAAAATACATAAAATATTTGGAGCGAGAAACTTCTCAAAGTTGTTGTAGAAAGTGTCATTGGATAAACGACGTGATGTCATGGCCACCATATTTTTTAAGGGAGAGGATCGAATCAACACCCTATTTAAGGTTGCTTGGAAAATGTTTTTTCTCTCTGAAATGTTTGTGTATTGGATTTTGGAATAGTCTAAAAATCTAAAATCACATGAGTTCAGAAAAATGTACCTAAGACTTCTACTTTCCACAATTTGAATTCATAGCTATGTTCACTGCAACACAAAGGGGGGTTTTAAGACAATATTTAAGACAATTTTTGGGTAAATTGTCTTAAATTGAGACAAAAGAAAACGTCTGTATTGTCTTAAATATTGTCTTTAAGTGTGTTTCTCAAATCAAATTGCCTTAAAATTAAATTGTCTCAAAATATTGTCTCTATTAAGACGATATATAACAGAGGCGTTTTTTTCTCTCTAGAGACATTTTCATTTTTGCCTCTGAAAAGACAGTTTCATGTTTGTCTCTCTAGAAACAATAGTTGGGAATAAAGACATATTGTCTTTAAAAATATAATGTTTGTGATCCTAACTATTTTCTCTCTAGAGACAATAACACATTACATTCAAAGATAATACAATATCACTTTTGTCTCTATAGAGACAATATAAAATAATGAATCTAGAAAAATATCTCACCATTGAAATAAACCAATATTAAAAGTATTTAATTAAAAATAAACTACAATACCATTGATTAATTCATATTAGGACACGGTGGAATTGAACCACTGACCTCCTGTATATAAAGCAAGTGCTCTTCCATTGAGCTAGCACCCTTTAAAGAATTATGTGAGAGTTATGGTAGTCCTTGAAATTGCATATGTAGGCATTGATTTTTAAAAAATGCTCAACACATAATGGTCTAATATTTGTAAAATCTAAAAACAATGCAGCCCCTATTTTTAACTTGATAAAAATAAATCAATGGAGTTAGCTAGATGTCACACCCATGTAGCATCACTCACACAAGAAGCTAATATACAATAATTTACAAACTTCTGGGAAATCACATGAGAAATTTTGGAACCGACGCGTTTCGAACTACCAACTGTAGTTCATCATCAGGATAATGAAGATCGGCTCATCAGACTATCCATTTATATACCAGGAAGAGAGAAGCAATGGTCAAAACCCAAAGAAAATTTAAAATGTTAAAAACGTTCAAAAATAAAATAAAAATAAATAAAAGTATAAAATAAACCAAAAAATACAAATATCTCAACCTTAAAAGTTGTGAATTTTTCTGGGTTAATTCGTAGCTTTTAAGGTTGAGGTATTTGTATTTTTTGGTTTATTTTATAATTTTATTTATTTTTATTTTATTTTTGAACGTTTTTAACATTTTTAATTTTCTTTGGGTTTTGACCATTGCTTCTCTCTTCCTGGTATATAAATGGATAGCCAATCTTCATTATCCTACTGATGAACTACGTTGGTAGTGTTAATGTCAGTACAGTCATACTGCCATCAGTGATCAAAACTACTCTTTTGCATTTTCATATTAGGTGTCTCATACCGAATAAATTTCACCATTCCGCTAGGTCATGGATTCATTTGATGGTAGTAATTTTTATCAGTTTTCCCTCGTGAAGTACTTGCTGATTTTCCTTTCTATGGTCTTTAGTCATTAGTCACTTTTATTCTCAAGATCATGTCAGTAGGTCATAGGATGGGTCTCATTAGTTTCTAGGGTCTCACCATGGTCAAATTAATGAGTCAAATGTGAGTAATATCAACAAGGTCATGAGGAAAGCCAATAAACTCAAAGTCACAGCACCAGGAAGAATCAAAGAGACATTTTATTCATCTTGATGTAATTTTCACCTCAAAACCATGTTTTGAGGCGAAAAACATGATATTTTTCCTTTATTATTATTCATTATGTAATTTTATATCATCATGTGTAATAAGTCACAATTCAGAAGCTATCATCTCCACAAAGTGATTTCCCTACCTTCAGAGAACTTTTCCGCAGCATGTTCAGCACCAGATCATCTTCAAAGTAGATCCATCAGAAAGAGCCCAGAAAGAGCTTTCCAACGGTATACCACACTCTCAAAACTGACTTCTGGATTGAAATTTATGCTTAAGTGAAGTAAAATTCCCTAAACCTCCCCTATTTCCCATGTTCCCCTTTAACTTTATGTTTAAAGATTTGATATTCCCTTTTAAAACCCCTTTCCCCCCCTTTCCAATTATAAAATCGCATTATAAAACCTTTAAATACATATGCGATTTAATTATAAAAACACTTCCCCTCCATGCCTTAGGACTTTATAATAAAGAACTTCATATTACAAAGTCACGTTGTTAATAACCACTTCCCCTTTCCATCCCAGCCATGCATATAATAAAACTTTATTATAAAGTTTTATATTATATATAAACCCCACCACTTTAAAATCGCAATCGCAAAACGTTTTTAATCGCAACATTCATATGAAGTGTTCCGATCAGTTCATCGCAAATATTTGCGATGCGATTGATCGCACAAAACTCCGATCATCGCAATCGCAACTTGACTCCAATCCACCCAATCGCACCATCGCTTTGATTGACTCGATCACAATTCCTCTCCCGATCACTCCGATCGCACTTTCCCTCCGATCGCAAGTTCCCTCCGATTGCTCTGATCCTCCGATCGCTTTTCCCCTCCGATTGATCGCATCGCAAGTTTTGCGATTGTGATTACACCCACTCCTGATCTCCGATTGCGATTGACCTGTCGGGCCCACCGTACTATACATCCTCCCGTTCATATAATATAAGACCTTCCCCTTTGTAAATTGGAAATTTGTATTATTTTCATTTTTACAAAGGTTAATTCCCCTTTCCCAATCGCATCGAAGGTTTCATATGTACCACTCCGCTTACTCCTGATCCCGATTGTGATTGCGATTAAACCCCTCGAGTCCCACCATACGGTCTTTCTGCCATTCTTAATAAAACCCCTTTTTTCCTTTGAAAAAATTAAAAAGTATCCATTTTGTTTATTACAAAGAGGTTCTCCCCAATCGCATCGCAAATTATGTTATTGTATGCTATATCCCCTCCACCTCTCCATTCCGATTGTGATTGCACTGTTGTTTGATATATGATATCTCTCTGCTCCCGCTACGACTCTGATTGCGATTTATATGGGTCTCGTTTCCTCTCCCTTCCCTCCTATTCACTATTTTGCCCTTCACTGAAGGCAAAATTTTCGTTCAAAACCATTTTTATTAAAAAAAAGTTGGTTTTATTCAAACAACAAATGGAAAGCAAAGAACAGTCAAAAGGCCGAGAGCTTATTTAAAACAATATTGTTACAGCAAGCAGAAAAATAGGGAATCTGTTCATCAAATTACCTATTTTCTTTTATGCAGCCTAAAATAAAATCTCCAAAAGCAGTCAATGTAATGTTGTCCCTTATTTTCAGGGGAAGATTGTTGTATTACTTTCTATGATTGTATTTCAGTTCTTCAGTTGTTAGAACAGCTCCTCTTCTCATGGATCTATATTCCCACATTTCATCTTACTTATGGCAATTGTAAATCATTTGTAAGAAGTCTGAGAAAGTAGAGGAATAGTGTGGAAGACATCTCTGCACTACATTGTACAATTCGACAGGAATTAATAAGAGATGCAGCTCTGATTTGTGGGATCCATGTGGTATGAGATTTAGTATTTTTTTTTCTCCTTTGTTTCATATGTGAATTGTTATGTTTTCCATTCATCCATAAACATTTTCTTTGAATGCTTTCAAGATAGAAAGGTAGAATCCATTTATTATGCTCTGCCTTGGGAAATCATTCATGCTCTGTGATTTTTCTTTTGTTTGAAAATGATCCACTTATTGTGCCCTTTTCATCTCCTCACCAGTCTTTCAATCTCATCCTCATTAAATTTGAATTGCTAAGTTTCTTGCCTATCTTGCCCCATGAAATACCCTGTTTCCTGATTTAATCCCCGGTTTCAACTGTCCCTTTATATCCCACACATCCCTGAATTCGTTCATTCATTCATTTTATTAAACTCTTTATCCTTATCATTTCATCTAGCCTAATATCATTCCATTTATTGTGTTCCATTGAATATCTTTTCACAGAGAGAGCCCTCTCATGTCCTTGTAGGGCTAGCTACAAGGCTAAGCGTGGTTTAGTTGTTATTCTGATTTGCCTTTTGCGGCCTGGGGTCCAATTCAGGTGCTAACATCTCTGGCAACCATACTGGGGAACTGTTTAAGATTGTTTGTTTGTGAGTGTTATTTTTTTTATAAACTACAGATGGAGCCTAAAGATATGCCAAGTAGCCTTCGAAACTGCACATTGCTTTGCAGGTGCATAAGTAGATAAATGATGCTTCAGTCAATCTCCGGTCTAGTTTTATAAACATAACATCTGACTTGTAAGATTTTCCCCAGTACATCAAATAATTCCAAAATTTTGAAAGATGATGTTCAGATTTTGCTAGGCTACAAAATAAGATTTTTGTAAAATAGACATCCGACCACACTGGCTTGAAGAAGATACACCAGGGCTAATCTAGATCCAAATCCTCCCCCTGTGTTTGAAAATCCAAATCTTATACCAAGAATTGTTAGAAGACAAGAAGGATCATTAAGCCCTAGACCCATTTTCAGATCCTATACTTGGCCCAGTGAATGGCTTTTTGTAGAAGATCTTTCCTTTAACGAGAATTTTGAGCTTTATTTATTTAGGAATAAGTCTGAAAATGACATTGATGATACAGTTTTAGATCCTGACTTCCTTGTAGATATTGACGTCCAAAGAGCAAATACCTCCATTGACGATTACATTTTGAAATCACCTCAGTCCATCACTGTAACTAATCCTCCTGAGCCTTCAGAATCATCACAAACAACATTTCCCCCTCCCAATTCATCAGCATTCCCATCAGTCAATTCCCAATTATCATCTCCTCCATTAACACCTCCCTCAAATCCTACAAATCCTATCGTAAATCCACCCATAGTTATGGCTGCTAGGTATGCACCTCTGGTCTTACCCCAGGTCCTCAATGATATGCCTGCTGACTATCAGAGTAAAATTCCAATCTTTGATGCCACTCAAAGCATCACGGCGCAGCAACATGTTGATAAAATGAATGAATTTTTTTATTTCCACAAAGTAGAAGCGGAAAATGTAACGACAAGGTTGTTTGTTCAAAATTTCGGAGGAGAAGTTAGAAAGTGGTTCAGAGCCTTACCTCCAGGCACAATTCGCACTTTGCAAGAGTTTCACACTCAGTTCCTGGACCGGTGGGAGGTAAAAAAGAACCCACATCAAATTTTGTCTGAATATGAGAACATTAAAAGAAATGTGGGTGAAACCGTGCAGGATTATTGTTTGAGATTCAATGTTGTATATAATGTTATTCCAGCCAATTTGAAGCCTCCTACGGGACTAGAATTGTTGAAATTTCCTGATGGTTTTGATGTTGATATGGCATATCAGCTGCGTGAAAGAGATCCGTCTTTACTTGAAGACATGCAGAAGATAGCGGTAAACATTGAAGCCAATCTGCTGGCTAAAAGAGCACGAGCCAGAGCCAAGAAAAGAGTCGCAATAAAAGAGGAGGCCTCTAATTCAGACAATAAAATGGACACTCTAATCAGAACAGTGGAAAAAATGGTTGATATGTTGACCATTGCAGACAGACCAGAGCCTCAAATAAGAAATCCAAATTTCAAAGGGCAGCAGCCGCAATTCAGAATTAAACAGAGAGAGCAGAAAACACATGACCAAATTGCGCCACCACAGCAGCAAATTAAAACTCCTTTGCAGCAGAACTACGTGCAAGGGAAAGATTCAGACGATGATGATCCTGTGATTGAGGCTAATCATTTTTTCACAGCTGATGGTGCACCTATTTTCCTTACAGAAGACGAAGAATATACACTGGCGACTCCAGACATTCAAAAAGACCAAAATTTCATTTTGGCCAATGATACAGTACTGGAAGAAGAGTTTGATGACTATCAGAGAGGGTATATGAATGATCTGTCGGCTCAGCAAAGGTAGTACTCTCTAAGGAAAAAAGAGGTTACAGTCAGCCCCATTCAAAAGAGAAAGGAACTCCAAATGAAGAACGATGCATAAAAGAAAGGAAAGGAGCCGGCTGATTTTTCTTCTAGCAAAGCGCCTGCAGTGGCTAATACAGCAAACAAAAAGAACCAGCAGAACACAGTAAAAGAGCCAACATAGAAGAAAGACCTGCCCATCAAAGAGGTAGAAAATTCTCCCTCCTTTAATCTATAAAATGAAATCTCTAAGTTAAAGGTGTCTATGCCCCTCACAGAGTTGGTAAATAATAGTGTGTATAAAACCCAGGTGTCCAAAGTTTTGCAAATAGATTCTGTCTCTGATATGGTCAATGTAGAAGACGACTACCCTGAACTTATTTTCAGTCCAGCCACAGAAGAATCTGAAGAAAATGAAGTCCCTCATTTTTACTTGAGTCTTAGAGTACATGAGTTTATCCTGCATAATGCTATGCTAGACTCTGGGGCCTCACATAATTTGATGCCCAAAGCTGTCATGGATAAGCTAGGCCTTGACATCACTCGTAAATATCATGACTTGTATTCCTTCGACTCAAGTAGGGTCCACTGTATTGGTTTAATTAAAGATTTGGTAGTGTCTTTAGACCAGATTCCATCAAAGAATGTCTTGATGGACGTAGTTGTTGCTGATGTCCCACCAAGGTTTGGAATGCTTCTATCTAGGTCTTGGGGTGCAAAACTTAAGGGAACCATGCAGCTTGACTTCTCTTATGCCACTATCCCTGTATTTGGCCAGTTGAGGAAGTTATATAGGGAAAATAAAATGAAATATATGATTACCAGCAGATACAAGCCTGTAAATCATCCCATTAATGCTATCCATATAGACTTAGAGTCTTTTGTCTTGTATTCTGATGGTGGTTTAAATGATGAGAATGCTCAATTGGTACAAGTGGATGAAATACCTGAGATTTCAGAGAATTTCAAAGATGTTCTCAAACAGGAAAAGGAAAAAGCAGCAAAAACTTCTGAACCTCCTGACTGCCAGCAGAAAAGGGACAATGAACAGCCAGAAATCAGCCAAGGTAAAGAAGAGAAAGAAACAAATTTCCAGCATCTTCAAGAAGAAGAAGAAGGCCTGTGGAGTATGGATTTTGATGGAGCTATTGGTAAGGATGGAGCTGGCATTGGAATATGGATTAGGAGCCCTGTTTTTGAACCTGAGAAGGTTCTAAGTAATGTTAGAGTTTGTGCCTATAAGTTGGCTTTTGATTGCTCTAACAATGAAGCAGAATATGAGGCTTTGATTGCAGGCCTCAAAATTTTGAAGAAGTTGAATGCTAAAAGGATTTCTATGTATGGTGACTCCGAACTGATAATCAAACAAGTAAAGGGAGAATATCAAGCAAAACATCCAAGATTGAGGGCATACAAAAACGCAGTCCTGGACATTTTGAAAACATTCCCAGAGTATACTTTGACAGCAGTGCCCAGGATGTAGAACATTATTGCTGATTCTCTTGCCACTACTGCAAGTAACTTGAAGATTCCGATGAACTCCAGTAATAAGTTTGAGATCTATGTCAAACATAGGCCTGTTGTTTCGGACAATTTAAGGTATTGGAAAGTATTTTGGGATGACAATGAGATTAATGCATTTTTGCAGGGTGATGGAAAATTCAAGGCCACTCCCATAGAGGGTGAGTATGTGGTTGATGATCAGGAGGTAGAAGCAAACCAGATGGACATATTACAGCTAAAGGATAATGTAATTCCTAGAGGTCTCATACCTCTAGAGGAGCTTTTTGATCAGGATGATGTCGCAAATAAACCAAGCTTGGTGCCCACAGAGAAAGGAGTTGAAGATGTGAATATTGGAACAGCTGATCAGCCCAAGTTTGTCAAATTGTCAAATGCATTATCCCCTGAGGTAAAGGAGAAGTATGTTAAATTTATTTCTGAATTTTCTGATGTATTTGCATGGGATTATTCAGATTTGAAAGGGTATGATAAGAACATAATTCAACATACAATTCCTATCAAGCCGGATCAGAAGCCTTTCAGACAGAAGCTGAGAAGAATCAATCCAAAGCTGCTGCCATCAATTGAAAAGGAGGTAAAAAAGTTGTACAAAGCAGGAATCATAGTTCCTATTAGATTTTCTGATTGGATTTCAAATTTGGTCCCAGTGCGTAAAAAGACTGGAGAAATAAGACTGTGTATTGACTTTCGGAACTTGAATAAGGCATCCTTAAAGGATAATTACCCACTTCCAAAAATGGACCATATTCTGCAGAGAGTAGTTGGAGCATCTAGGATGTCACTACTTGATGGCTACTCAGGCTACAACCAAATCTTGGTGCATGAAAAGGACCAAGATAAAATTGCCTTCACAACACCCTAGGGAACCTTCCAGTATGCCAAGATGCCCTTTGGACTGAAGAACGCTGGAGCCACCTTCCAGTGTGCAATGGACATTTCTTTTGTAAATGAAAAAGACATTTTTCTTGTTGTTTATTTGGATGATTTGACAGTGTTTTCAGGTTCGGAGGATGAGCATTTGCACCATCTAAGAGTGGATTTTCAGCGTTGCAGAAAGTTTGGGATTTCTCTCAATCCCAAAAAGAGCCTTTTTGCCATGGATGAGGGAAAATTGCTCGAGCACATCATTTCCAAAGATGGCATCCGCATAGATCCAGCTAGAGTGGAGGAAATTCAGCTCATAGATCTTCTACGGAACAAGAAAGAGATTCAAGCCTTCAATGGTAAGATGAATTTTTTACGCAGATTTATACCTAATCTGGCTGAGCATTTGAGAGAAATGACCAATATGTTGAAGAAATACAGCACTGTTAAGTGGAGTGAAGAAGCTATCAAATCATTCAATTTGGTAAAGTTTGCTTTGTCTAATGCCCCAGTTCTGATCAGTCGTGACTATACTCAAGATTTTATTATATTTTCATTTTCATCTGAGCATACTATGGTTGTTGTTTTAATGCAAAAGAGAGATGAAGTAGAAAAGACAATTGCCTTTTTCAGTAGGACTATTAGAGATGCTGCTTTAAGAAATAATATTATTGAAAATCAGGCATTGTCTCTTGTCAAGGCATTGAAATATTTTAGGGTCTATATTCTACATTCACACACTACAGCATATGTCCCTAACGCAACAGTCAAGGATGTGCTCATGCAAACTGATCCAGAAGGTCGAAGAGGCAAATGGATAGCAGCTATGTTGGAGTACGATCTGGAGATTAAGCCTACGAAGTTGATCAAAGGCCAAGGTTTGACGAAATTGATGGCCCAATCAAATATGTGTGCTTTAGATATAAACCTCATTTCAGCAATGTCAGAAGAAGAAGATGAAGGTTTGATGGTTCCTATTTCAGATATTTTTCTGCAGTCCCCTTGGTATTCAGATATTTTGTATGTTCTTCAACATCTGTCACCTCCTCCAGGAATGTCTAAGAGTAAAGGTAGATCCTTGAAGCTTAAATCTGCAAAATATTTCATTTTAAACATGCTCTGTTCTGGAAGGATCCGGGAGGTGTTTTACTAAATTTCCTGGTTGAAGAAGAAGCTCAGAAAGTAATGCATGATTTCCATAAAGGTGACTATGGTGGTCACTTGTTTTGGAAAACTACAGTGAACAAGGTATTGAGAGCCGGGTATTATTGGCCCACATTGTTTTCCGATTTATGTTAAGCTGTGATGAATTGTCATGAATGTCAAATTTTCCAAGGGAAGAAGAAATTGCTTCCACTCCCTTTGAAACCTGTTTCAGTAAACGCGCCCTTTCAACAGTGGGGACTCGATTTTATAGGAGAAATTCATCCCGCGTCCTCAGCACAACATCGATGGATATTGACTGGGACAGATTACTTTATGAAATGGATAGAGGCCATCCCTGCCAGGAAAGCGACTGACACGGTAATTATTCAATTCCTTGAAACAAATATTTTATCTCGTTTTGGTTGCCCATGTAAAATTGTGACTAAAAATGTAGCCGCGTTCAGATCAAAGAAAATGGTCGATTTCTGTGATAATATAACATCATGCTGGGCCATTCAACAACATATTATCCACAAGGCAATGGCCTGGCAGAGTCATCCAACAAGTCGCTGGTGAATATAATTAAGAAAATGTTGGAGGCAAACAAAAGAAATTAGCACCAGAAGCTTATCAATGCACTGTGGGCAGACAGAGTCAGCAGTAAAAAATCCATAGGTATGTCACCTTTTTAGCTGGTTTATGGTACTGATGCTGTCTTTCCTACTTCTTTTACAGTCCCAGTTATGAGATTGTTACAAGAATTTGGTAGCGAAGATGATGACAACCAACGAAGGATCAACTAGATGATCCACCTTCAACCAACAAGAGAAGAAGTTTCACAGAAAACGAGTCAGTTGCAGGAAAAGATTAAAAAGATCTATGAAAGGAAGACTAAAGTAGAAAAGTTTCAGTTGGATGATGTAGTGTTGAAATGGGATGCAAGAAATGAAGAGAAAGGGAAGCATGGTAAATTCAACAACCTTTGGAAGGGACCATACAGAATTACAACATACAGGGGTCAGAATGCCTTCTTTCTTTCAAAAATAAATGGCCAGGATTGTCCTGGAGGAGCAGTAAATGGTAGGTTATTGAAGCACTACCATTGTTGAAGACATGGATCAGAATATATCTCATCATCATTGTATATACCATTTTATTTTTCCAAAATCAAAGTTCAAAATGCACAGTCATTCAATTTTGGGGCCCAAGGTGAAGGCTATAAAACTTGGATGATATGTGTAAGGTTTGGTTTTATTTCATGTTTTCAGTCTTAGTCTAGAGTCAGAGTCAGTTTGCATTTGTGTCAGTTTTCAACATTATTGACTCCATGCCCAATGGATAAAGGCTACTTGGTCTACGATTTTCTTGGCACCTCCAAGCAGCTACCATCCCCATTGGAGCCAATGTTAATGTCAGTCTAGTCATACTAACATCAGTGATCAAAACTACTCTTTTGCATTTGCATATTAGGTGTCTCATACCGAATAAATTTCACCATTCTGCTAGGTCATGGATTCACTTGATGGTAGTAATTTTTATCAGTTTTCACTCGTGAAGTACTTACTGATTTTCCTTTCTATGGTCTTTAGTCATTAATCACTTTTATTCTCAAGATCATGTCAGTAGGTCATAGGATGGGTCTCATTAGTTTCTAGGGTCTCACCATGGTCAAATTAATGAGTCAAATGTCAATAATATCAGCAAGGTCATGAGGAAAGCCAATAAACTCAAATTCACAGCACCAGGAAGAATCAGAGAGACATTTTATTCAGCTTGATGTAATTTTCACCTCAGAACCATGTTTTGAGGTGAAAAACATGATATTTTTCCTTTATTATTATTCATTATGTAATTTTATATCATCATGTGTAATAAGTCACAATTCAGAAGTTGTCATCTCCACAAAGTGATGTCCCTGCCTTCAGAGAAGTTTTTCGTAGTATGTTCAGTGCCAGATCATCTTCAAAGTAGATTCATCAAAAAGAGCCTGGAAAGAGCTTTCCAACGGTATACTACACTCTCAAAACTGACTTCTGGATTGAAATTTATGCTTAAGTGAAGTAAAATTCCCTAAACCTCCCCTATTTCCCATGTTCCTCTTTAACTTTATGTTTAAAGTTTTGATATTCCCTTTAAAAGCCCCTTTCCCCCCCTTTCCAATTATAAAATCGCATTATAAAACCTTTAAATACATATGCGATTTAATTATAAAACCACTTCCCCTCCATGCCTTAGGACTTTATAATAAAGAACTTCGTATTACAAAGTCCCATTCTTAATAACCACTTCCCCTTTCCATCCCTGCCATGCATATAATAAAACTTTATTATAAATTTTTATATTATATATAAACCCCGCCACTTTAAAATTGAAATCGCAAAATGTTTTTAATCGCAACATTCATATAAAGTGTTCCGATCGGCTCATCGCAAATATTTGCGATGCGATTCATCGCACAAAACTTCGATCATCGCAATCACAACTTAACTCTGATCCGCCCAATCGCACCATCGCTCCAATTGAATCGATCGCAACTCCTCTCCCGATCACTCCGATCGCACTTTCCTTCCGATTTCTCTGATCCTCTGATCGCTTTTCCCCTCCGATTGATCGCATCGCAAGTTTTGCGATTGCGATTACCCCCGCTCCCGATCTCTAATTGCGATTGACCTGCTGAGCCCACCGTACTATACATCCGCCCGTTCATATAATATAAGGCCTTCCCCTTTATAAATTTGAAATTTGTATTATTTTCATTTTAACAAAGGTTAATCCCCCTTTCCCAATCACATCGGAGGTTTCATATGTACCACTCCGCTTACTCCCGATCCCAATTGCGATTGCGATTAAACCCCTCGGGTCCCACCATACGGTCTTTCCGCCATTCTTAATAAAACCCCTTTTTCCTTTGAAAAAATTAAAAAGTATCCATTTTGTTTATTACAAAGGGGTTCTCCCCAATCCCATCGCAAATTATGTTATTGTATGCTATATCCCCTCTACCTCTCCATTCCGATTGTTATTGCACTATTGTTTCATATATGACATCTCTCCGCTCCCGCTCCGACTCCGATTTCGATTTATATGGATCCCGTTTCCTCTCCCTTCCCTCCTATTCACTATTTTTCCCTTCACTGAAAGCAAAATTTTCGTTCAAAGCCATTTTTATTAAAAAAAAAGTTGGTTTTATTCAAACAGCAAATGGAAAGCAAAGAACAGTCAAAATGCCAAGAGCTTATTTAAAACAATATTGTTACAGCAAGTAGAAAAATAGGGAATCTGTTCATCAGATTAACTATTTTCGTTTATACAGCCTAAAAGAAAATCTCCAAAAGTAGTCAATGTAATGTTGTCCCTTATTTTCAGGGGCAGATTGTTGTATTACTTTCTATGATTGTATTTCAGTTCTTCAGCTGTTATAACAACTCCTCTTCTCATGGATCTATATTCCCACATTTCATCTTACTTATGGTAATTGTAAATCATTTGTAAGCAGTCTGAAAAAGTAGGGGAATAGTGTGGAAGATATCTTTGCACTACATTGTACAGTTCGACAGGAATTAATAAGAGATGCAGCTCTGATTTGTGGGATCCATGTGGTATGAGATTTAGTATTTGTTTTTCTCCTTTGTTTCATATGTGAATTGTTATGTGTTCCATTCATCCATAAACATTTTCTTTGAATGCTTTCAAGATAGAAAGGTAGAATCCATTTATTATGCTCTGCCTTGGGAAATCATTCATGCTATGTGATTTTTCTTCTGTTTGAAAAGGATCCACTTATTGTGCCCTTTTCATCTCCTCACTAGTCTTTCCATCTCATCCTCATTAAATTTTAATTGCTAAGTTTCTTGCCTATCTTGACCCATGAAATACCCTGTGTCCTGATTTAATCCCCGGTTTCAACTATCCCTTTATATCCCACACATCCCTGAATTCGTTCATTCATTCATTTTATTAAACTCTTTATCCTTATCATTTCATCTAGCCTAATATTAGTCCATTTATTATTTTCCATTGAATATCTTTTCACGGAGAGAGCCCTCTCCTGTCCTTGTAGGGCTAGCTACAAAGCTGAGTGTGGTTTAGTTGTTACCCTGATTTTCCTTTTGCAGCCCGGGGTTCAATTCAGGTGCTAACAGGTAGTTCGAAACGCGTCGGCTCCAAAATTTCTCATGTGATTTCCTGGAAGATTTAGAATTTAAAATGTTATGGATCATAGAGGCTTGCACTCTCAAATTTAAAAACTATTTAATCTATTCATACAACAAAAGGAAACTAGAATTATCACAAGCCTTTAATATCTTGTCACAACTATTGAATGGTTAATGTTTATCATGTTTCCACTCTTCATATATTCCATAAACATGAATATTTTCAAGGAATTTTTCACATCAACTAAAGATAATGTAGAGAGAAATTGGCATAGCCATCCTCTTATCTATCCCTACCTATCTATCCATAAACTTTTTGCAGCATGTTAGATAATCCAACACGATTATCATTAACTATTAGTAATGATAAAAAATGAGACTCAACAATGTCCTCATATTTAACTTGCACCCTAGAAGAGAACGTTGGTGAATAAACAACATTTTCTTGGCAAATCAATGTAACCAATGCTAACAGCCTGCTATGCATTTACACTTCCAAAGATGCCATGCATAGCTTTGAAAGCTCGATTTAATCCTACTACATTGAAGTCAAAAGATTATGGTATATTTTGTTTTACCACATATCCAAATTACACCCTGTAACAATAAAGGTTGGAGTCCTAATTAAAAAACAAAGTGATCAAGTTGCCTTAAATTCATCTTGAGGAGTTGCAGCACAGTCCAACCCACAACAATTTTGGGGTAAATTTGGAGCTGCTTCACCCAAAAGTCTCTTTGTTGGAACCTGATGAGAAATATAAAAAGATCCTTCCTCAGAACCAAGTTAACCACCTACTTCCTCTGATACATAGACTTGAAACCATAAATTCTGACAAGAGGAACTACACTCACTCCAACCTCTTCCACAAGTCATTTACAATTTCTAGCATTTCATACTTACATTTAACTTCTCCAAGACTGCCTTCATTCCAAGTAGAATTTCACTCTCTGTATAGGGCCAAAATATCACCCTTTTGGGAAAATATGCTAATGGTTCCTTTAGGACTTTTCTCCCATGCAACAATATGAGAAAAAATATTTAGCACGTTGTTGTTGGCACATTTTCCATGCTTAAAATGGCCACAACCCTTGTAGAATCCATCATCCATCCAGTTATTGATAGTCATACCTTCAATGAAATTAAGATCCATTTTAAAATAATTACAATCTAAGAATACTAGCTAAAAATTCTCAAGGAGGTCAGGAGGAAAGGAATTAGCTTAGATGGGAATTGTTATGATTCCCTTATCAAGTCACGTTTTAGAAATAAGGGCTTGCCTTGTGCTCTAGGTCTCTTCAAAGACAAAGGGGAAAAGGTCTCTCTCTTCAGTAAGTGTTGTCAAAGACATACCAATGGAGTTGCAAAGGAAAGTAAACCGATTTTCATGGCTTGTTTAGATGAAACCAATGACAGCAAAAAAAACAACATTTGTCCCTGAATTTGGAGAACGGAGACCATGCTGGAAAGGAATGCTACAGCAGCAACAAACCTTGATTGAAGTAGAGAATAAATTTCTGACTCAGTTTCCAAAATTTATATTGATATAAGCATCTAATGTCATTTTTATGTGCATTGAACCTCATGTCTACATTATGGACTTATTTGGATGTCAACTAACTGTGTGAATTTTCTCATGTTTGGATGGTATCCAAATTGCTAGCATCTGAATTTTTGTTCCATATAATATAAATAGAATTCTTGAATGTGACTGTTAAAATAGAAGTTGTTTTCTCTCTCAAGGAATTTTCAGGGTTATATATCTACTTTCATGCTTAACATCATTGTGGAATATGAACATGTATGAGGTTTGCGCGAATTGATTGATTTTACACTTAACCTAACTTAGACCCCAATTATTTAATTGATTGTAGGCCTAGGTTGTAGGGCTATGACTCTGTGATGGATGAGCTAAAAAAGAGGCAGCCCTAGTCTCCAATGCCCATCTTCTACTCTCTAATTATTGCTTCACTGGGAATTTGTTAAGAGATTTATTTTTGAATATCTTACAATGTACCAATATATCTATGAGGACAGCAATGAGATTATGTAAATTTATTCATTTGAATGGTCATTCATCCTTCACAATATTTAGTGACAATTATGCTCTAGATAGGATAAATAACAATATTAAGATCCTTCCATATTTCAGAAATAAGGCTAGAGACAATCTATATATGTGACAATGTAAAGGCAAACTCAGCAATGAAGTTATGTGTTGGTGAAAACGATAATCCTTGGCTATGCATGTAGTCACAGTTGAGTTTGTAAAATCCCATATATCAAATTAGATGTGCCAAGATATGGGTGTAGAATTATTGAATGTGACTGTTAAAATGGAAGTTATTTTCTCTCTCAAGGACTTTTCAGGGTTATATACATACTGTCATGCTTAACATCGTTGTGGAATGTGGACAGATATGAGTTCTATGTGAATTGATTGATTTTACACAACCTATCTTATTTCCCCATTATTTAATTGATTGTAGGCCTAGGTTGTAGGGCTATGACTATGTGATGGATGGGATGGAAAAGAGGGAGCCTTAGTCCCCATATTCAACTCTCTAATTATTTGCTTCAATGGAAATTTGTTAAGGGGTTGATTTGAGAATATCTTACAATGTACCCAGATATATTTGAGGACAACGATGAGTTTATGCCCATTTGGTCATTTCAATGATCATTCAGCCTTCACAATATATAGGATAGTTATGCTCTAGATAGGATAACTGACAATATTAATTTCCTTCAATATTTTAGCAATAAAGCTAGAGACAATCTATATATATGGAAATGTAAAGGCAAACTCAGCAATGAAGTTGTGTGTTGGTGAAAACTATAATCCTTGGTTATGCATGTAGTCGCAGTTGAGTTTGAAAAATCCCAGATATGAAATTAGAAGTGCCAAGATATCAGTGTAGATGGGTCTACTTCTAGGTATGGAATTTTGGGCCTTGTACAGACTTGTTTTGGGGCCAAGTTAAGTTAACTCATGGCCCATTTCATGATCATGTTAGTTCTAAAAAAGAACCCCCAAACTAGGGAAAATTTAAAGAACCCCCCTAAATTTATATGTATAATAAATGGGCGAATCCCCATGATACATAGGAAAAATGGAAGGTGATTTTATTAATAATATAATATGTATATATAATTGTTTTGGCCAATCACTAGTACAAATGGCGAATCACTAGTACAAAATAGAAAATAGTTGTCTAGTGGAGGTCGGGGTGTTGGTTCCAATGAATATATGGTAGTTGAGCCAGGATTTGAAGGAAGCGAACCACCAAGACCAAACAGGTACATGGTGACTCATGAGGAAAGTAGTTCTCATGCAGTTTGGAAAAAGCGTTCTAGTTCTACTAAGCATAGTGTTGCTGCTCATGCTACTACTAGCACTGATATTCAGGTTGGAGAGGAGTTTGAGGAAGCATGGAAGGTATGAGTGGTGGATAATTACAAAGAGAACCCCATGGTGGGCTCCATTTTTCCCTTTGGTATTTAGGCATGTAAGATCTTGTGTCCATTGAACCAACAATTAACCGTTCAACCAACAATAAAGTTGACTGAGTTGATTAGGTATGAGTCAACTTAGACTAATCTTCAAGACTATGCTTTGCACTATCCCATATTTATCACACTAATGCTACACAAAATTGAGCATTTGCACCCAACTCTCATGCATGCACACAAAATTTTCATTAACATCTATAACCCTAACCAAGTGAGAATTGATCAACAATTTGCACCAAAGTTTGTTATAGTGTTGAAATTTCATAAGAAATTTAGATCCATGGTACCTTAAATAAATTTTTAGATAACATCCACAAATTCAACCACAATAGAGAAAACTTGTGATAAATTTTAAACCTACAAAAATTAGGATTCATGTTCCTAGGAACGATCATAAGAAGTAGTTGACATATAGGTCGAGTTTTGAGCCTTGACACATTGATAATGCAATGGCTTAGGTCAAAACTCACACATTGAAAAGTCATCAATGAAGAGAAGACAATATCATTATGAATTACACATACTCCAAACTTCCTACCAAATTCTACTTAGTTGTCTGCAACTTAGCTATACATAATCTTATAGTAAATACAAATTCCACAAAGCCTTCTTCACATAGCTAATAAATGGCCATTGGAAGAGCACCCCTTATATAATAGTAATAGTAGCAATCAATAGATTATTTCATATTGAACCTCATAGCCATAGCACTCCTATGTATTGTATGATGTATTCAACTTGCATTATCAAATATAGATAAAATCATAGTTTTGATTGATACATGTAAATCATACTTGTGCACAATGTTGAATGCAATGTTAGTCAAGGAGTAAAGTCGGTTTGACGTGTAATGATCTATAAAATAGTGAAGAAACTTAGTAACATTATAGCCTATGGAACTTAACTTTATTATACACCAATGACCACATTTTATGACCAGTGAGCATGTATAGATGTGTGTTGAAATAAAAAGCGCATCTCCAGATCATGTGCTCACTACTCACTACACCTAGTTATAAAAGGAGGGAAAGCACGATTAACGTTCTAGTCAACAGTGAAGTTTGAACACATAAATTAATAAACTAATTACTAAATTACCAAATAGTGTATATTGAATACTAAATAGGTATCATCATGATTCATATCTATATGGATCAGATGTTATATTTCGGTATTATATATATATATATATATATATATATATATATATATATATAACGTGTCCCATGTAGAATACTTGTATTTACGTGTGTCCTCATGCCATGTGACTTAGCTTCATGCCAATTAAATATATGAAATCCACCATCCAAAGAAGGATGCCTTTGAATGTTCATATAGTGTACAAAAGGTTCCAATAGAGATAAGGATACCCTTCGAAGTTCCTATATTGTATAAAGTCAGAAGATCCAATAGCATTTCATCAAGTCCATTCTTTTGAAGATTGATACCTCCCTTTGATTGTTTTTTGCTTTTTGGGCATTTACATTTGAGGATGGATCATGGTCACTTACAATTTTGGGGAGGCCAACTCAATGAAAAGAAAACAGTTGGTTTGTGATGTGTTATTATACAGTTATTTCCTTCAACATTGAGGGTTATGTTATGTTATAGTATCGGCACTACTGTCATTGATATTATTATATATCGAAAACAAGTAACAGTGATCTGGTTGTGGTGATGATCTTGAACCACTGACTTGCTGGATCACAACTAGAATCTCGGCTTAAACAATTGCATTTGTTAGTTACAACAGATGGCATGGATGAACCATCAAGACACACTGTAGTTCCATCTTCCACCTTTGCAGATAAATGAAATTTAGAATCTGACATCATGCTCCATTGGGTATTGTCACCCATACAGAACATACCCAACCTCGCTGCCTTTCCTAGTCCAACGGCTTCCACGCGGAAAATATTTCCTTTGAGGACGATGTTGCCTTGGGGAGTATAATTCCATGACTCAGCTTCTGTACAGGGGCCAAGTGTAATGTCTAACCCAAGTAATTAACACCTTTAGAGGCACAGTCTTATAGAGGGATGATATATCATTTGATAAGGAGAATCTTGAGACAAACTTGGACCTGCAGCCACAAAACAGGGTAATTAATTAATCATGGAAGAGGCAGCTTGATCTTTGCAAAGGGAGGAGAAAATGATAATTATATTCTATAGATATTACAACATAAAATCATTGGACTTGTAGTGAAGGACATGTTAGAAATGGTAAACATTATGTCTTATTTAGATATGAATACCTGCTCGAAATTGCTTGAATTTCCTACGTTTTCACAAATAATGTACGATCAACCACCATTATCTCTTGATTCTTGTTTAGGTAGTATTTCATCAGAACATGCATCCTCTTTCTTGTATGGAATTTATTTCCAATGGATTTAACTAAGGTTTTAGGTGTGCCTTTTTTGTATATACTGGTTAATTAAAAGATTCAAACCTTGAAATTCACAATTTACATAACATTTCATATCACAACATATTATAATCACCTCCAAAATAAACTGAATAAAATAGATATGGGAACACCTTGATTAATTTAATAGACAAAATACCAAAACAAAGATGCCGCTGAAAAATGGACAAAGGGCTCCTTTCTAGGTAGTCCTTGTTGGAATTCAATGAAACAAAAATTCCTGATTTGGTTTTGCATTATTCAAGTTTTTTTTCTTCAGATTTTGCATTATTAGCTACCCTGCAGACTTCCCTCTCAATATGCCTTATTTATGGTAAGCTAAAAAAAGACCACCTCTCAAGTTTTTCCACTAACTGATAACCATCAAATGAAAGGGAACTCCTCTGGCTTAATAGGAATTGTTAAAAGAGACGTGCACCCTTACTGGAAATTTTTGGCAGCTTTCAAATATAAAATTTAGTTGATACAAAAGGCATACAAAACCAAAACATGCAAATTTTTGAAAGGGGTAATACATATGGCGCACACACAAATATATTCCAATTATAGGTATGCCAAATATGCTTAGTTACATATTTGAGTTTAACAATCAACTTTGGCACAATCCCAACCACAACAGAGGGCAAGTGTAACGTATTTTTCTTGCATTTCCCAAACAGTGTAGTGTTGTTCCCTTCCAAACAATCATCTTCCAATAATGTAGGACTGGAAGAACATTCCTTGGCTTGATTTTGTGAAGGATTCACAACCTAGAAAGAAAACACTATTACACATATATCAACGATGTGAAATAATATACTTAAAACTCAACCATCTAAAATTATCATAAATGGATGAACCTTCACTGAAAAAAAGATTGCTTGTTCAAACCTTTGCAGGGGTTTTTCCTTTCTTGATTTGCAATCCCTCTCGTAGCCATAGTTCTGCTGTGTGCAGACTCTGGACACATGTTCAAGGATAGACTAGTTGTCCAGCACAAAAACAAAGTACATGGACCTTTGGATAAAGTTTGATATTTCATGAGCCATCTTTCAAGTGCATAAATATGATGACTTCTATATGCCAAAAATAGATGAATATTGGCTTCTATCAACAAGAATAAATGGTAGTATTGTTTCTTACATGCATATCATTACCAATAAGTAAAATTTAAGACAGAAAGGAAAAAAAAAGTAGTACATGCATACTTTTGACATAATCAATGCAAGATTAAGAGAATACAACCTATAGGTTGTTTGGAAGTGGCTCAGTAAAAGTTCTTGTCTCTAGCTCCATGTCCTCCAGAGAAATCTGATCTGCTAGTGGGGTCTTGTAATCTTGAGTCTCTAAAGAGATACAATAGAAAATATTTTTCAATTGATTTGTCACAAATCTATGATGCTTCCAATTTAACCAAATCTTCATATCCAAATTCATTTGAACACCCTTGATGATTTATACCAGGACTCAATGTAGATAGTTGAATTTCTTTTCTTGGGATGCTTTCATGTCCGATGCCTTTGCAGATGCTGCAACTTCTAACTCCTTTAAAGGACTCATTGTGAGTTCCCACCATTGTGAAGAAACCCGATGTGGTGCTATGGCTAACCATTTAGAAGCATACCTGAAAAGAAGAGCATTTTTATTTGCATATTCATTCTTCATCTAATTAGGAAATCATATGTCAATTAAAATTCATGATTCTAGCTGTTTGAGACATATTATCTTGGAGTACAGACAACCATATTGTTGAGGAAAATTAAAATATGTAGTTTATATTTAGATATTTTAGGACAAGATGACACAAGATAGGTGGACTAGCTATTGTTTCACGCTACAACATTGACAACCTGTGTCGGCTCTTTTATGCTAGGTGGCCTTTTTTTTTCTTTGGATTTTTCACTATTAACTACCCTGCAGACTTCCCTCTCCACATGCCTTATTTATGGTAAATAAAAAAAACGCCACCTCTCAATTTTTTCCACTAAGTGATAACCATCAAATGAAAGGGAACTCCTCTAGCTTAACAGGAATTTCTGAAAGAGATTTGCACCCTTACTGGCAATTTTTGGCAGCTTTCAAATATAAAATTAGTTGATACACAAGGAATACAAAACCAAAACATGTTAATTTTTGAAAAGGGTAATACATATGGCAAAAACACAAATATATTCCAATTATAGGTATGCCAAATACACTTAGTTGCATATTTTAGTTTAACAATCAACTTTGGCACAATCCCAACCACAGCAGAGCACAATTGCAATGTCTTTGTCTTGCACTTCCCAAACAGTGCAATGTTGTGACCTTCCAAACAATCATCTTCCAATAATGTAGGACTGGAAGAACATTCCTTGGCTAGATTTCGTGAAGGCTTCACAACCGGGAAAGAAAACACTATTACACAAATACCAACGATGTGAAATAATATAGACAAAACTCAACAATCTAAAATTATCATAAATGGATGAACCTTCACTGAAAAAAAAATTGCTTGTTCAAACCTTTGCAAGTGTTTCTCCTCTCTTGATTTGCAATCCCTCTAGTAGCCATCGTTTTGCTATGTGCAGACTCTAGAAACATGTTCGAGGATAAAATGGTTGTCTAGCACAAAAACCAAGTATAGGGCCCTTTGGATAAAGTGTGATATTTTGTGAGCCATCTTTCAAGAACATATAGATGATGACTTCTATATGCCAAAAATAGATGAATATTGGCTTCTATCAGCAAGAATAAATGGCAGTAGTTTTGCTTACATGCATATCATTACGAATAAGTAAAATTTAAGACAGAAAGGAAACAAAAGTAGTACATGCGTACATTCAACATAATCAATGCAAGATTAAGAGAATACAACCTGCTAGTTGGTTGGAAGTGCCTCAGTAAAAGTTCTTGTCTCTAGCTCCATGTCCTCCAGAGAACTCTGATCTGCTAGTGGGGTCTTGTAATCTTGAGTCTCTAAAGAGATACAATAGGAAATATTTTACCATCATTTTCAATTGTTTTGTCACAAATCTGTGATGCTTCCAATTTAACCAAATCTTTAGATCCAACATCATTTGAACATCCTTGATGATTTATACCAGGACTCAATGTAGATAGTTGAACTTTTTTTCTTGGGATGCTTTCATGTCCGATGCCTCTGCAGATGCTGCAACTTCCAACTCCTTTAAAGGACTCATTTTCAGTTCCCACCATTGCGAAGAAACCCGTTGTGGTGCTATGGCCGACCATTTAGAAGCATACCTGAGGACAAGAGCATTTTTATTTGCATATTCAATCTTCATCTGATTAGGAAATCATATGTAAAGTAAAAGTCATGATTCTAGTTTTTATAGGGATATTATCTTGGAGTGAGGACAACCATATCATTGAGGAAAACTAAAATATGTAGTTTATGTTTAGAGATTTTAGGACAAGATGACACAAGATAGGTGGATTGGTTGTTGTTTCACACTACAACATTGACAATTTGTGTCAACTCTTCTATGTTATAAGACGTAGTAATAAGACCCGTAAACAACAACATCAAAATGCAACAATAAGACATCTAAATAACACACAATAATTGTAGAGATAGGACTTGCAACTGATGCAGGTGACATAATTAGGTGTTTGTAGTTGGGGGCATTTAAGATAGCCTTCATATTCAAATGTTAGAAAATGGATAGAGTGAAGAAAACAAACTACAATGAAACAATAGGATAGTGTGAACATAATGCAAATTCAAATTCGTTTTTTAAGCATAAATGTTTCATTGTGCTAACTCTGTTATCAGAAACGGACTCGATCGCAGGAAATGGATGACCCAAAAAAATGAAAAAAAAACAATCAAAGAATCTGATATGGACCCAAGATTTCCCAATTCTGAAAAGATTTCAGTGCAGGAGTTGGGTTTACCTAAGGTGATTCTGGTAACTGTACAACTACGTGATATTTCAATGATGAGGTAGATGGAATGTTAAGATAATCACTGAGATTCTCTCTTGGTTATGGTCTGCCCCCCTCCAACATGACATGAGTTTCAAGGGAATGACACTGATGCAATTCTCTTGAAGGAGTATATACTAGTAAGACTTGGCACCACAATAGAAGGGAGTTTGTTCTTTATAGTGCAACCATTAGGGGAATGTTACTTGAAGCTCTTGATGATGATACCAGTGTAGACATAAAAATTATAAATATAAGATTCTTGGTGTTGTTATAAATTATCCACTCACTGGGATGTACATAAATTATGAAAATAAGATTATTGGTGCTGCTAAAAATTATCCATGCCAAGAATATTACTAACCGATACCCATTTAAACAAAAATCGGAGTCTTGTATGCACATCAAGCTGTGAAATCGAGATGTGCATCCTTCAGCTTCACAACTTCAAAGTGCATACAGACCCAACTTTAAATGGGTAAGTTAGTGTCCATATTCAATGCACTCAGATGCACCGTAAAATACACATTAAAAGCTAATGGATCTCCCACTGGTAGGGTCGTAGAATACTCTTTTGAGAGTAAAGAAATTATTAAAATGTCAAGATGACAAGGAAGAGAATTGTATATATACATACCAGCTCTGGTTTGTCTAAGCGTGAGGGATTTTTGGGGGGCTTGGTTTTTCCAATGGGGATTTTTCCATTGCAACACTATTTATATGTGTAGTGGGAGAGACGGGCCTTTTGAATAGGATCCATAGTGGAGAGAACCGGGGCTCCCCACTCGGCAAGGGAAGAACATATATTCTCATTGTCGTTCTCATAATTCTTCTTGTGGCATGCAGTGGAAAGTGGGAGTTCAACAGCCTCCTCTGGACCTTTAGCACCCCACCTGTGATTCTTGTTCACTAGACTGCTTTTTCTCCATCCTAGCAGTCCCTGCCATTTGGATGCATTTGTCTTATACTGTCATGCTTATAGTGTCAGAATTATTGTTGACATTCTAAACTTACATCATATAGCATGAAAGATAAGGTTGTTTCAAAACATAGAGCTCAATTTCAATTATAGGAGACCTAATGATAATGAGCATAAGCAAGCTTTTATGAATCGTAACAAGAAGAGCAAGCATCAAACTTGTTGATGCCCTTGCTCTTATGCCTCCAAGGCAAAGTAATAAGAAAGATACTTCAGAAGTTTGAAATTTTGTGTCCATTAAAAAGATCACTCACTCTTTAGCACTCATTGGAGGACAAGCTATACAAGGTTAATAGGTCTGTATCTTTATACATCTTACAGAGACACAAATGAAATATATATATATATACTTGACTTGCTCCAAAGTCTTCTACACAATACTCTCTTGAGTCAGGAGATTGTTGAAGAAAAACTCTTCGGATCTCACCTGTGCTCATGTCTAATATAATATGCAAGTTTGGCTTTGCTTCAGACTAGTCCTAGTTACTCTCACCTTTGAGGTAACTACATTCACCATCAATACCCATAATTTTTACATCTAATTTATACTCCCCAAAAAAATAAAATTTAAGCATAGACTCCCAAAAGGAAGAAAAAGTTGTAAGCATATACAGATTATATATCTCCCAATTAGCTCTTGTGAGCAGAACAGGAAGAAAATACTTTAAAGGGTAGATTGAACAACATTAATAGGAAATCTCTCTTCATATAGGATCTATATGATTTTGTTCTCCTAAAACCTTCCCGAGAGCTCGAAATGGAGGGAGAGGAAATATATTAGGGCTCTCTCAATTATAAGCCATTTATTGCTACTGTTAGTGTTAGTACAGAGTCCAGAGTATGGACCTTCCAAGCCATGGTAAGGACATGAGTATATGTCTAAACCCTGTTCTTATAATCAAAACTAGTATTTCTGCACAAACTCATTCTTTTGTTGGATTAGGTTGTTTGAATCAAATTAGTTGCTCTCATGGAAGGATATCAATCTTGAAAAGGCAGTAGGATTTTCTTACAGAGCTTGCGAAGCCTTTCTTGAATCTTTAGCACCCTGTGTCTTGGGTTGGAAGGCCTTAAAAATCCCCCCACTAGTGATGGCAGATTTTGGCTTGTCCCCTAGGCCTAATGTTGTCAAAATTGAGCTCTTTGCAGCCTCCCCTCAATCATCAGTCCTTAGCAGCTTGGGAACCCACAAACACTCATCTTTAGACTATGGCCACTTACCTAGAGTAGGATAACCAGAATCCGTAGCAGCGGGATTATTAGAAGAAGTGGTGGCAGCGACGATGACCCATGGTCCTGAAACCCATGGTCTAGGCCCCCATCCGGCAGGAGGAGGAGGAGGAGGAGGAAAGTAGGATCCATGAATCATGGGCCAAGACAAACCAGGCCAACCAGGGGCAAGAGTAGTAGCAGCAGCAACGACATTCCATGTTGGGTTTGGAAAATTCCACCCATATGACCACGCACCTCCAAACAAAAGCAGCCCCAGCAGCCCCATTCGCCCAATTCAGTGGTGGATCCATCTGTGGCCGAGGGGTTTCTGGATTGATATGAGCATCTATCTCTTTTCCAGACCCATAAGAAGACTCCATTGTCAATTTATTAATGCTCGGATCACTATCCCCTCCAAGTTGTATTTTATTCTGAGCTTCAAACTAAAAATTGAGCATAGTCCCAGTGGAGGCACCAGACTCCAATACATCCACAGGTATGACTTGAATCCTTGAACCCGCCACCTTGAGTGGCCGCACACAGGACGTAGGCAGCGCAACACAAGGGATCATTACCTAGTGGGCACCTAATCTTATACTGTCATGCTTAAGCCTGAGACTATAGCGAGCACTTTAGGGTTTGTTATGTGTACGCCCTCGGCTCCTTTCTACATGAATGTGTACTAATCGTTCTAGTTTTTCTTTGAACCTCTCAATTTGTTTCTCAAGCTCATCCCCACAACATGATCAGTTCCATTAAACATTGAAGCTACTGAAATTAGGCCTTTAATCCAGGTATCTAGATGAAAATCCCTATCTCCAAAGAACCCATTGACATCTGTATTGCTGCAGCACCAGCCTGGCCTAATGATATGATTATCAAGGATAGCCATAACCCCCACCGCACCCGGCATCCGAGAGAGGTTCACTTTTCTCAATAATTTCCTAATTAACATGGCGCCAAGGGAAGAATCGTGGAACAGAAGAGGGATCATCGCAGAATGGGCTGAAACTCATCGTTTCGAGCATTTAGGAGCAAAAGCATTTGACTGCTTTTGAAGGCAGCCCTCTGCTGTCATTATGTTGGACATGTGCAAAATTCTAACTAATACAGTGCAAGCTTTACCCTGCATCCATACTGGATATTGGGGGTGAATGCCATTCGAAAACCCTCCAACCTAGTAAATCAGGGGTGAATGTAGTTCCAAAACTGTCCGGACCAGTGAATGCGGAGGTGAATACAACATTTCATGATTTATGCGCCCTTATTTTTTTGGGTTAAACCATAATAATTAATTATTTTTAAAATAATTTTGGGGTTAATTATACAAAAATATACAAAAGTGGTTTTATAAAAAAAATTCGCCCCTCTAAAATCTAAAACCCCTTATATTTCACCTTTGGGCTAAAATTCACCCCTAAAATTTCCCCGCCCCAAACTCACTAGGTTTGAAGGTGCCCACCCAAGTTATGTGTAAAGAACTTGACCTAGCGATACATTGCTTGGGAATTTGACACTATGTGTAACATATCACAAATGAATCCTCTTCACTAGTGAGAGAGAAAAGGGATGTTTTATATCATGGGGGAATCGTCTTTTGCAATGGAAAAGACGAGTAGAAAGCCCCATATTTCTGAAGTCATTAAAATGCTGTAACACCAAAATTTTGGGTATATTTAAAATTTCAGGTTCCCCCTCTGCTCGCTTAGGCGTTGAAGTCTTTCACCCGACCTGCAATCAACTACATCCCAGCGACCTATCCCCAACCCATCATGAGTTGTCTCGCCTTCATGATCAGATGTCGTTGTTGCAATCACACCATATGTGGGAAGGATCATCTAGTGTATGCTCGAAAATTCTTACTGCAGTTGCGCCATGTGTAATGAGATTGCCATGCATACGTTTGAATGGAAACCTTTTGTGTATTGATGAATAAAATCCCTCCCACTGTAGGTCATTAAGCATGTTGTTTGAATACTTCTCTTAAGCTTGTTAGTTTTATATGTTTTGTCTGGGGCCATCATTATCGAAGAATAACTGTGATGTTGTAATGTTCCACACAGGTCGACCCCACGAGTGACAAACCCCTCATCTTGTCATGACATCGAGGGAAATAAAATTGAGCTCAATAACAAGGCCAAAGTTGTAGAACAGGGGAGGAGGAGGAGCAAACGACCAGTACTGTTAAAAGGAGGATAGTGTGATACATGTTGACCAGAGAGAACCTTCTATGTCACTGATGCAAAAAGCTTTCTTCACTAGTGCGCACCAAATGCTTAAAAGCACTCCATTGGAAATGTCCAGATCCTGCATCATACCATCTCAATGTCGACGGGCGCACGCAAAGAAACACATTTTGCCACTTCGATGAGTCTAGTATAGCCCGGTGAACAAAGCGGACTCAAAATTTTTCTCTAGACAATGACCATCTCATTCGAGGCGTTCTCGTGCCAGGTAGCAGTGCGAAAGCACACATGTTGGTGTGGCAAGCCAAAGGCAAAGTTTTCAAATATGTGAGCGCATCTTTGAGAAGCAACATTTATGAATCCTAAGCTACATGGTGTGAAATTATTTATGCTGCAAGGTGTACAACGTGGAGCAAGGAAATGGCATTAAAACCCTAGTCTCCTTTGCTCTTTCATATCCATAAAGTTTGTCTATGCGGGACCATAAGGGATGGAGAACTTCAAATTGAACCTAAAAGGTGATGTTTAAACGCATGCACCTTTTGGTAGCCAGGCGCATTGATGCATATGCAAATAGTCTCTAGAACTACAAGGCAGAAAGGCTGAATATTAAAAGGGCCATCAATGTGGCTTGAGTAGCATATTTCAACTCTCTATCTTTCAAAACAAGAAGCCTTCATATTATGAGGTAAAGCAAATGATCGAATTAAGACCAGGTTCAAAAACATGTGGTTTCAAAACCACCAGAGATCGTGGAACCAAAACTATGGCGAAACTTTGTAAGTGGGCGCGCATCCATATATCCAATACAAGGCGCCAACATATGTTTTTAAGGCCGTATTAGAAAACAGATTAGAACCATATGAAAACCCATTGCAATTGAGCATGAATATTTTTCTGATGGAGTTTTCAAAGTTATGTTTAAAGCGTGAAGCAAAACTATGGAAAACATTATAGATGGGTGCGCATCTGGTGGACCAAGGCTATGGTTTTAAATGTTATGTAATAAAACCAAAGCGCAAACCCATGTGGTTTCCAAACCATATAAAATGTCAAACATTCGATGGCGCGTACATGGGGTGGCCTGAATTTTACGTTTGAAATGAAGATCACAACTGAGTATAGAAGACACGTTGCATGAAGACACGCAATGCATGGAGTCCAACGTTACATGGCCCAAACGTGCATGGACACGTTGCATGGAGTTCAACGTCGATGGCGGGATTTTTGTTTGACCGCAACTATATACATACAACGGTTTTATTTTTAAAATGTGGAGCGGGCGCAAAGGTCGATAGTGGATGTTTGGAGCCATATACAAATGCAGCTGTCAAAGTTACGTGGAAACATGGCGCAAATAATGCATGGATTGAATAGACATGTGTACGCAGCAGTTGTGTTTGAGCACAATCAAAGATCCATACATATCAACGTTTTAAACCTGTGTTAAAACATTTGAAGCAAATATATGGGGTGGTCAAATTTACGATTTCAATGGCGGATCAAAACTACATGGCCACGTGGCATGGAGCCCAACGATCGTTGGCTGGTTTTCCAGCTCGGTAAATAAATGGAGCGGATATATTATATAGTGACCAAAAACTTATATTGTTGTAACAAACCCATAGTGACGTGTTACCATGACTTCGGTGCATTGGAAACGTGGCGCATTCATGCGTAGACATGTTACGTAGAGCCAATCATTAGATGGCACGATTCAATCTATGCTGAAGCATTTGAGGCAGACATATAAGGCAGTCAACTATACGTTTAAAATGGTGGAACGAAACCAATGTTTACGTTGCATGGGCGCCAATGTTTGATTGGTTTTGACCAAATACATACATTTGGTGATCCAACTATAGTGCGATGTTAATAATCTACAATCATGCGTAAGCGCTACGAGAATAATATGGTTTTCGAAGCATGTAACGTTGGAGGAGCAAGTCATATAGACTAAAAAAATAAAAGGCATTACGAATGAGTTTGAAGGTTCGAAGTCGTTTCCAATTTCCGGTCAATGTTTTGGAGCAGATATATAAATACATATTCAGTGGTGCAAAATCGGGGTTTACACATGGCGCCGTGCAATCACTATCTCTGAACGTTCAATAGTCCAAAGTCGTGTTACGTTATGTGGAGCCCAACGTTCGGTTTTTACATTGCATGGAGCCAACGTAAATGTTATACATATACATGGCAATCAACATCGGGCAGAGTATATGACAAACCATGGTGATATATCATGATAACTGTGGTGTGTTACAACCAAAGCGCGGAGGGGATAAAGCAGAGTGCTGCAGCCATGTTCTAGCAGTGCAAGAACACATAAGATAGTGCAACGAGACCACGTGGACACGTGACGTGGAGCCCAAGGTTTCGATGGAAATTTTCGACCATGCTAAAAGGTTTTCGGCAGTAGTTGTTATAATATGTTGATTGGTCAAATTGCATGAATGAAATTCTCGATGCGTTTATCCCCAAGTCTGCATGGCAACTATCATAAACAGACCATGCGTTTCTGGTGAGCGTATAAAAATACAGTGCTGAAATAGAATCCGAGTGATTTATGCCGCCTTCTGTAGCCCCGACGGAAATATTCTAAGAGAGAATCACTCTTTAAATCCGCTGCGCTGGTCACATTTAGAAAGAATTTATCGCTACATATTCGCTGGGATCGGATTTTTCAATATTGCCATTACTGACCACGTCTAGCTGTCTCCACAGAGCTAATATTCGATGGCGCTTTTCTTGTACTCTATCCAAAGGCACTAAAAAACTTGATCATCACATCCCACGTGAATTCATTCAGTGCATTTCCCATTGCAGGATCATACCGGAATGAGCTGCTCACCATGGAAGCAGAATGTCAATAATCGAGCGTTGCACCAGAACGAGCCACAGTAAAAGAGACAGGTCGATGCATATGTCTGCATGCAGGTTAAGATGAAAGAGATGGTGATGCGACTATAACGCATCGCTGGACAGAGAAACGAAAGCGGAGTACTTGAACTTGCAGATGATTTCCACGATAGGTGCTGAAACGCACCACTCCAAATGTTGAGATGACAAGGAGGAGGTCGCAACCGTCTAGAGGTCGCAGAGTCACCCCAAAGTGCGACCTCCCTCGGATGGCAAACGCCCACGGCCATCTGAACATAGAGCTGCATTCTTGAAACGCGTATTGGACATCTTCTTATGAGTAGCTGGCTTCGATGTGGTAAAAGGTGAAATGAACCTGAAAGGTGCCCATATAGCACGTGGAAACCCCAGCTCAATAAACAGATAATTTCAAGCTGGATGCAACAATGAAATTTCGTCCTCTCTACAGCAAAGCGGGTGATATTGAGCACTTAGCAGCCACATTCCGATTTACTCATGGTGGTGTACCTGGAGACAATCCGAGGAAGCCTCCTGCTTTGCAATACCCACTTTATCCAGGACTATACAGGGGTCCAAGCTAATCTTTAAAATCTCCTAGTTTTATGTTCCAATATACCTTTTAGGCATCTATGTTTATATATTCATTAACTCCTCAACATGCATAAAATATTTGTATGAATAAGGCTGATTTAACAGGTTACACATGGCCGATTTAATTCGCTTATCTGCAGGTTATATGAGAAGATGTTGATCTACTCTGTTGTCTTGCAGGTAATACAAGGAAACAGTAATGCCCATCCAAATTAAGAAGACTGCTAGCTCTCTCCGGAGGATGCGAAGCTGTGTTTCAAATCAACCTCAAAACCTCGTGTTATGTGGATGCTCAACATCACCGGCAGATAGAGGCTGCTGTCTCACATGGCGAAGGCTAAGGCTGGCCTCCGGAGAACAAGGTTATGATATCGCTGAAAGAGAAATGCAGGAGGAATGACCGAAGGTCTAAAGTCGCAAACTTTCTCAGGTCGCCGAGTTGCATAGTTGCACTCCGTGTTAAAAGCTCGACGGCGCGACCCAGCGACCCAACGACCTAGTCGCAAGGTCGCACCTCTTCGGTTTTTTGCCTTTTGCGCCCCGCGACCCAGCGACCTAGTCGCAAAGTCGCAAGGTCGCATTTCTTCGGTTTTCCTCCCTTTTGCGACCCTGCGACCCAGCGACCTAGTCGCAAGGTCGCAAGGTCACATTTCTTCGATTTTTCTCCCTTTTGCGACCCTACGACCCAGCGACCTAATCGCAAGGTCGCAAGGTCGCACTTCTTCGGTTTTCTGCCTTTTGCGACCCTGCGACCCAGCGACCTAGTCGCAAGGTCGCACTTCTTCGGTTTTCGCCTTTTGCGACCCCGCGACCCAGCGACCTAGTCGCAAGGTCGCAAAGTCGCATCTCTTCGGTTTTATGCATTTTGCGACCCCGCGACCCAGTCAGGTCGCAGGTCGCGATAACAGCTCAGGTCGCAGGTCGCAATAACAGCTCAGGTCGCAAGTCGCAGAAAAGACTGGGTCACAAGGCAGTCCAATGGTCAAGAAGATGAAAAGTCCAGGAAGCCCAAAGGGCAGGTTGTGTATTATAAATACTCCTTCAGGAGCTTGTAAATAGGGATCTTTGGTTCGGGACTCGAGCTGAGTGCATTGTATTACCAGTAGATATACATTTAATGATGAATACAAGAATTTTGTAAAATCTCTTTGTGGATCTGGTGTTGTTTTATGTACGAGCACTCTTGAGTATTATATTTTCAGTTTCTGAACATCTTTAGATTAAGGGAACTGTATCTTTTAATTCAATTCATAGTTACATAACAGTTTGCTGAGTATGTTAATGGTGGTTGAGTTATTTCACTTTCTTAGCGAATGTTGATGACTTTGTTTATCTGCGTTTGTGTTATCATTTAAAGCTTTTAGGAAGTGAAAGGTGTTCTCGCCATGAGGAACTGTTTCTTTCATGGTCAGAACAGCTTACGGGCATGAACCTAATGAAGTGTTGCCAACAACACTTCCTTCAGTCTTCATGCTTTATTATTTTCTCTTGCTACTCATAGTGTCGTGTGTACATTTAATGCATCAAACATATGTCTTGTATCAGCCGATTAGGTGTGTATTCACTGTTTTATAGAGTTTAAGCGAGACCCAAAGCAAAGGAGAAATCAGTGGTAGCCGGACCCACACCCCGGACAGGATCCCTATTCCAAACGGCTCAAGGTCTAATTGGGACCTTTTACCGGGGAGATCCCCTGCTATTTGACGGGACATATTTTCCCGTCAACAATTTCTTAGAAATGATTTTTTCTTTGATACGGGGAAAAGTGGTCTTATTTAAGTTGTTTATCACCCATAAATCCTCTTTTGGGGATAATATGATTATCACATTCTCACATCGCTTAAGTAAGAACTATCGCAATGATACAGAGAGGGTTGTCCTCCTTTTTGTGCAATAATTCTCATATCCCCCAAATCAATTGAGAACTCAAAGAGACCTAAGTGTTGATTCAAATAGCCTACAATATGTGGTAGGTTAATAAGCACTCTATGAGTAAGGGTGGGAAATTTTAAACTTAAAGCTCGAACAGTAATACCATAACATCAATAAGTGGTATGCATGGCTCAAGCATTAGCTTGAGAAAAAATTTAGACCTGACTCCTTCAAAGACCATAGGTGTCAAGTTTCTTATAGGATTCTTCATTTTCCATTGGTCCTTTTACGATCGAATGATAGTAGCTTTGACAAGGGTCTCAAAGTCACTTCCAGTAATGTGATGGACCTATAATCTTCCTCTCATCATGAATTTTAGCATGGTAATCTAAGTAGTGTTTTGGAAATTGATTGAATTTGGAAATTAACACCAAGCAATAATTACAGAGTAGAATATGGGCATTGGAGACTAAGGCTCCCTCTTTTCCAAGCAGAAATAAACTCTCTGTACAGGGCCCAAACATCACCCTTTCGGGGAAATGTCCTAATAGTTCCTTTTCTCCCATGCAACAATATGAGAAAAACTATTTAGCACATTATTGTCGACAAATTTTCCATGCTTAAAATGCCGACAACCTTGGTAAAATCCATCATCCAGCTAGTTAGTGACAGTCATACCTTCAATGAAATTAAGATCCATTTTACAAGGATTACAATCTAGGAATACTAGCTGAAAATTCTCAAGGAGGTGAGGAGGCAAGGCTTCAACTTTGATGGGAGCTATTACGATGCCCTTATCGGGTCACGTTTTGCAAATAAGGGTATGCCTAGTGCTCTAGGTATCTTCAAGCAAATGAGAGGGGAGAAGGCCTATCTTTAGTAATTGTTGTAAAAGACTGACCAATGGAGTTGCAAATGAAAGTAAACTGATTTTGATGGCTTGTTTGTTAGATGAAACCAATGACAACAAAAAAAGCATCATTTGTCCTTGAATTTGGAGAACGAAGACCATGCAGGAAAGGATTGGTGCAGCAGCAGCAAACCTTGCTTGAAGAAGATAATAAATTTCCGACTCAGTTTCCAAAATTTATATTAAAGTAAGCATCTAATGCCATTTTTGTGTGCATTGAACCTCATGTCTACATTTTTTACTTATTTGGATGTCAACTAACTATGTGAATTTTCTCATGTTTGGATAGTATCCAAATTGCTAGCATCTGAATTGTTGTTCCACATAATATAAATAGAATTCTTGAATGTGACTATTAAAATGGAAGTTGTTTTCTCTCTCAAGGACTTTTTAGGGTTATATATGTACTTTCATGCTTAACATCACTGTGGAATATGGACATGTATGAGGTCTATGCGAATTGATTGATTTTACACTTAACCTATCTTAGACCACCATTATTTAACGGATTGTAGGCCTAGGTTGTAGGGCTATGACTCTATGTGATAAATGGGCTGGAAAAGAGGGAGCCTTAATCCCAAATGCCCATCTTCTACTCTCTAATTATTGTTTCAATGGAAATTTGTCAAGAGATTGATTTGCGAATATCTTACAATATACCCAAATATCTATGAGGGCAACAACAAGCTTATGTCCATTTGGTTATTTGAATGCCTATTCAGCCTTCACAATATTTAGGACAATTGTGCTCTAGATAGGATAACTGACAATATTAAGATCCTTCAAGATTTCAGCAATAAAGCTAGAGACAATCTATATATATGCATTGTAAAGGAAAACTCAGCAATGAAGGCGTGTGTTGGTGAAAACCATTATCCTTGGCTATGCATGTAGTCGCAGTTGAGTTTGTAAAATCCCAGATCTCAAATTAGATGTGCCAAGATATGGGTGTAGAATTCTTGAAATTTACTGTTAAAATGGAAGTTGTTTTCTCTCTCAAGGACTTTTCAGGGTTATATGTGTACTGTCATGCTTAACATCGCTATGGAATGTGGACAGGTATGAAGTCTGTGTGAATTGATTGATTTTACACAACCTATCTTAGACCTCCATTATTTAATTGATTGTAGGTCTAGGTTATAGGGCTAGGACTCTGTGTGATGGATGAGCTGGAAAAGAGGGAGCCTTAGTCCCCATATTCAACTCTCTAATTATTTTCTTCAATGGAAATTTGTCAAGAGGTTGATTTGAGAATATCTTACAATGTACCCAGATATCTGTGAGGACAATGATGAGCTTATGCCCATTTGGTCATTTCAATGTCCATTCAACCTTCAAAATAATTAGGACAATTATGCTCTAGATAGGATAACTGACAATATTAAGATCCTTGAAGATTTCAACAATAAAGCTAGAGAGGGTTGTCCTATCTTTAAAGTTAAGTTGATACTTCTTTATTTCTGAAATCTTCAATCCTTAAGAAAGAAGTATCATTGTGATACAATACGAGCATTGCGCACTTCAATCACATTATTCTCCGATAACCTTTCCCTCAGAATTTACACCATGGTGGCCTCCAACTTGAAGCTGATATTCTTCATTATCCTCTCACTGTAACTCTCTGTAACATTGTGAGAAAAGAACGAAATTAATGGAATTTCCATGACCCCCACATGAATATGAGAAAGAATATAAATTCTACAAAGAAGATCACTGTAGAGGAATCTCTATAACTTCTGGCCAGAGGCTTCATCGAGTATTACATCAAATTATCGGTGGGTAGTCCTGCATAAGAGCTATTTCTCATGATGAACATAGGAAGTGATCTGGTGTGGGTAGCCTGCACCTGAAATTATAGATGCAACGAGTGCAATGGATACAGGATGGTATTTCTTCGAAGAATTCATCCTCTGATGTGGTTGTCAAGTGCACAGATCCCAAGTGCAGAGTCCTGTGTGATAATGAAGGCTACATTGAAAGCTTCCAGAAGTTCTCGCGGATTTGTCCACATTTCATCCTTACCTATGGCACGGGAAATGTGATGGGGCATCTACTGACTGAAATCTTGACTTTTCCAACTAAAGACGAAGAAAATCGAGAAAAAAAGAACTTCGCAATTGGATGTTCAGTGCTTTTGTTGGGGGCTGTTGGTATTGCAGGATTTGGCAGAGGAGGACTGTTTATGCCTTCCCAGCTTGCTCCTTTTATTGGTGATAAATTTGTGTATTTCCTTGACTATGTAAGCAACATCAGCAAGATAGTGGTGGGTAACAAGGCGGTTCCCAGGGATATCCCTTTGAGTTATACTCCCCTTCTCACCAACCCAGTAATCCAATTTAACGACATTTGACGGCCAAGGCAATGGTGGAACCGTAATAGATTATGGAAGTTCTTTCAGTAACTTTCCCGACTCAATCTATAATCAGATTGTAGATGTATTTGCTTCTAAGATTGGATATAGAATAGCTCCCATAGTTGAGGCTAGTATTGGCTTGGGACTGTGTTACAATGTGTCTGGTTTAGAGAGTATTCAATGGTCTAAATTTGTATTCCATTTTCAAGGGTGGCTCAAACATGGTACTCCCTGATAAAAATAGTTTCATGGCTGCAGACATGGTACTCCCTGATAAGAATAGTTCTGATAAATTCTGCTTGGCATTGTAGAAATTGTCCTGGGACCTGCAGTGGTTCAGAGAACAATCCTTTGGGCTTCACTTTTTTTCAATATGAAAAAAATATTGTTATCAAACAGTTCATAATTCAAATAAAAAAGCCTCAATACATCTTAACATATAACCCAATAATTATCCCAGTTACAGTTATATGAGCAATAGTTGTGGTCAAGTCTTAACCCTCAAAACCGACCCAGTAAAGGCCATCCTGATCAAAGTCTGAACAACAATCCTCCAAAATACCTATCGAATAATATAACAAGAAAACTGATATAAAACTGATATCCCTGCAACCTAAAACCTTCCAGGTCCAGAAAAATTCATTATGCTTAAACTGACACTTAAACCTAAGTACACATAAACCATAAAACATTTGAAAAGTAGAGTAACACACTCGCTTGCTAGAGAACTAACTCGCTTGGAGTGTATCCGACTCACTTGATAAGGATCGTGGAGTAGGGAAAGGATGATTCCTCCCAAAAACCTAGAACCAATAATAAGTATCAACCAGCATAGTTTATCCTCTTTAACACAACTTAGTTAGAATGGTCAAAAACCAGAAACATGCCTTTGATGCCTTAAGATACATCAGCCATCAAAGGGTTTCAAGAGAATACTTTCCTCAGAGAGTATACCCACAAAAAAATATCCTCCTAAGATCTGTCAAAACATTGTAATACTTCCCTGCTAGCACCCTCGTGCCAACAAAATAGTTGAGAATTATGAAAACATAATCGATCCCTTCACTCCCCTACCCTCCACATCGAATAATTCATAATGAATTTATCTGAATCTGCCTTGAAGACCCTACTTTGACAATCTGTCAGCTTGAGAGTTTTTTTCTCTGTAGATGTGCCTGAAATATATATAAGAGAAATGCTTTCTCTAGAATTCAATATGGTTGAGCCATGAAGACATAAGAGTCTGGTTTATAGAGGCCTCTTTATGTAAATGATCTATCAGAACTTTAGAGTCTCTGAAGATGGATATTCTATCAATCCGAAAGTGGTCGGAAAACCACATTAATCCCCAAAGTGCAATCACCTTAGCCCTCATATTTGTCCCAGTGCCTCCAAACCAAGAGAGCTTATAGTGACAAGAAGGAGATATTAATAACGATGCTCCACATCCACATTTATGATTTTGAGCAGCCCCATCGAAAAGCCCCGCCGGATAGCTGATTTCATGAGGTCAACATCTAATGGATAAGTCCACTGGGGGCTTTTCGGATATTTTCAATTTATCCAGATCTTGTAGAATCTAATTGCACATCATTTCACTCAGTAGTCCTACACATCATTGGCCTGAATCATTGATGGAGCACTCTAAATATTTTTCGTAGTGTCTAATTTATTTTTGAACCATGTGTTTTTTATGCTCTATTGAACTGTTGGGCTCAGGATCTTGTGTGCGCTTTACAAATATTACAGTTGGATTTCTACATCCTTTATGCATTTTATGAGCTAAATAAAAGTCTGAGCATCGTATGAAGAATATTTATGGGCATCATGTCAAGAATTTGTCTCAAATATATGCATATAATAGTTAAGTTGACTTTAGGTTGCGATTAGTTTCTGCTTTTCGACAGAAAACCGATTTGCATATTTATAAAACTCTATTATCATGATTTTGGATCCATGCTAAAATTACTAAATCTAAACCAATTACGCATGTCCAGGAAACAATCACATATATACTACACGTAATTTAATGAAATGAAAGGATTTCGGTTACATATTTAAAATGTTTTTTTTCTTAGAGTGGATTATGTATATTATGGGCTGGTTGTCTTATCACTTCCATCGGTTTCAGTTTTCAAATTCTACAAGTAACATCGTGCCCATTATAGTAAAGTTGGAACCTCCATTTTTTGAAATCTTCAATCCTTAAGAAAGAAGTATCACAATGATACAGAGAAGGTTGTCATCCTTATTGTGCAAGAATCCTCATCTCCCCCAATTCAATTGAGGGGTCAAAGGGGCCTAAGTGCTAATTCAACTAGCCTATGATATGTGGTAGGTTAATTAGCACTCTATGAGTAAGGGTGGGAAATTTTAAATTTAAATCTCGAAAACTTATACCATAACATCAATAAGTGGTATGCATGGCTCAAGCATTAGCTTGAAAAAAAATTATACCCGACTGCTTCAAAGACCATATGTGTCCATTCGTCCTTTTGCAATTGAATGATTGTAGCTTTGTCAAAGGTATCAAATTCACTTCTAGTAATGTGATCTTCCTCTCATCATGAATTTTAACATGGCAATCCAAATAGTGTTTTGGAAATTTAATGAATTTGGAAATTAACACCAAGAAGTAATTAGAGAGTAGAAGATGGCCATTGGGGACTAACGCTCTCTCTTTTCCAAGCAGAATTATACTCTCGCCCAAACATCACCCCTTCAAGGAAATATCCTAATAGTTCCTCTAGGACTTTTCTCCCATTCAAAAATATGAGAAAAAATATTTAGCACGTTTTTATGGGCATATTTTCCATGCTTAAAATGCCCACAACCCTGGTAAAATCCATCATCTAGCCAGTTACTGACAGTCATACCTTCAATGAAATTAAGATCTATTTTACAAGAATTACAATCTAGGAATCCTCGCTGAAAATTCTGAAGGAGCTCAGGAGGAAAGGCTTCAGCTTTGTTGGGAGCTGTTATGATGCCCTTATCGGGTTATGTTTCGAAAACAAGGGTCTGCCTAGTGCTCTAGGCCTCTTCAAGGAGATGAGAGGGGCAAAGGTCTCTCTATTTATTAATTGTTGTCAAAGACATACCAATAGAGTTGCAAAGAAAATTAAACCAATTTTTATGGCCTGTTTGTTAGATGAAACCAATGACAGGAAAAAAAAAACAACAACAACAACAACATTTGTCCCTAACTTTGGAGAACGAAGACCATGCTAGAAAGGACTGCTACAACAACATCAAACATTGCCTGAAGCAGAGAATAAATTTCTGACTCAGTTTCCAAAAATTTTATTCAGATAAGCATGTAATGCCATTTTTGTGTGCATTAAACCTCATGTCTACATTTTGGACTTATTTGGATCTCAACCTACTCTGTGAACTTTCTCATGTTTGGATAGTTTCCAAACTGCTAGCATTTGAATTGTTGTTCCACATAATATAAATAGAATTCTTGAATGTGACTGTTAAAATGGAAGTTTCTTTCTCTCTCAAGGACTTTTTAGGGTTATATATGTACTGTCATGCTTAACATCGCTGAGGAATATGGACACATCTGCAGTTTGTGTGAATTTATTGGTTTTACACTTAACTTATCTTAGACCCCCATAATTTAATTGATGGTAGGCCTAGGTTGTGGGCCTATGACTCTGTGTGATGGATGGGCTGGAAAAATTGGCCTCTATTTACGTCGTACAAATTTGCAGCTCCCAAAATTTTTTGTGACAACACAAAGAACCATGATAATTTACAAATTTAGGTACATAGATTAAAATATGAATGTTTGTTCATGAGTGCAACTACAACAAAAACCCAAGAGAAAACAACAACTAATTATCAATCATAAATTCAAATATGAATGGTTTTTGTAGCATCTACAACAGAAACCCAAGAGAAAAAGGATCTAGAATATGAATGATTGCTATTTGAATGGACTATCAACATGGACTAGGTTCGGGCTACCCCATTCATAACAACCATATCACTAGCTCTAAAAGGAGGAGGCAAAAGGACACAGAGTGAAAATGCAATGTCTCTCATTTACATAGCCAATTAACTACGATTGACTAGGAGAACCACATCCCGATCATACCATTTGGAACCATGTCAAATCCGATCAGACCATTGAACCATGTCAAATGACCTAGTGAGGTAGACACCCAAGAGAATGGCGTCAAGACAACCAACCACAAGGAGGGAACCCATCCTTGAGATTTGACACCTTTTACCAACTACACCTACACATGCTCACTCTTAACTTTTGAATTTCCTTTTAACATTATATTGAGGTTTATTACTACAATGGTGGGATAATTAAATTGGCATTGAATGCACACTCTTTTGGTTGGAGTGAGGACACTAATCTCGTAAGAAACTTAATTTCTTTGTAGATTGTCTCCTAAAACATTTTCTCAAGAGATTTTTATTCAAGTTATTATTGGACTTTCAATTATGTGTAATGAATTTTCTTATTTATTGGTTTCTACATTTTTTTTGCATCCTTAATATCAAGGGTCTTGTTTTCTCTTAGTTTTCTATTGTAGATGCTACAACAACCCCATTTGATTGAAAGGTTGACTTGGCCATGCTATGGGTGCACCTGTTTTTGAACCATAATTAATTGATGTTATAGGAAATCATATTATTATATTTGTTGCATGTGGTAAGTACCACACACATGAAATTACCAAGACTGGTAAGTTGCGCACATGGGGTGATGATAGCCACCATGTTGGTCTTAAGGGGCATGGGAATAATTTTAGTTGTGGGATTCCTAGGAAAGTCTTTGGTTGTTTCAATTGTTCCAAAATCAACTACATTTCTTGTGGAGTGTGGTATATTGACTTCAACAAACTTTAACCCAACCTAAAAGCCATAAGAGACCTAAATATCTATTCTCTAGTTACCCATAAGAGGCATAAAAGCCTCGTTATTGCTAGTATGATCTTTCCCTTGTGCACCAAAGTGACCTTGATGAATTCAAATAAGGCAAGTAGAAGAAATAATTCTTGTTGCACCAATTTCCAATTTGTAGTGGAGTCATTATGTGCAGAGTTCATAGGCTCATAGAAGTTAATTGGAAACTCATAAGGTTCACCTATCTTACCATTACCATTCGTCTACAAGTGTTTTTCATGCATCATGTTAATGTTGTGAAACCATCTCCACAAATAGAAGAAAAGAGATATCAATGCCTTAGAAATAAGCCACTTCGAGGGGGAAACCTCTAATACATTACATGAATGAACAATTCTTGGATGATACAAATGATAAAAACTCCTTTCTATATATAGGACTCCATGGGGCCATAAAGTAATCCTAGTGGGGCCACAATGTAATCCTAGCCGACCTAACAATAATAATGTAAGGCACAATAATAACAACATAGGTTACAGGGTACAAGAATAACAACTAGGGGATCTACACTAACATAATAAGGGACTACACTAGTAATATAGGGGATCTAACATGTCTTCCTTCAAAAACAAGTGTTGTCCCACGTTGATTATTTCTTGATGCTTTTGTATAAAATTCTCATCCTCCTGTGGAATATTCTGCAGAAAGTCTTTCCAATGTAATGAGATATAATTTGAAATTGATTGTAGTTGCTCTAGTTCTCACCTTCGTGACTACTCTAACTTCTTTTCATGATGTTGATTCTAGTTCACTGATTATAGATTCTACACCAAAGTTAGGTTATCCTTTGAGAGTTGGAGAACTTTTTGTTGAGGCTCGATGTGATCTTCCACTAATTTAACATCCATATTGGCTATTATTTGATCCTTCAAAACATCCAACTTAGCCTCCATTTATGCTTTTAAACCATCTATGTCATCCTCGGAAGATCGAAATTTGTTGCACATGGTACTGTATTTTGATATATCATATTGCAATTACTCCTCTTCATGCATCATAGTATAGCTTTCTCGAGGGCTTAATAGGTAATAAATTATTCTTTGATGAATTAGAACCCACATCGATGTACCCTTCAATAAGGGTCGTTGGTCGCCAGTAAAATTCTTTTTTACACAAGACTTATGCAACGGGAAAAATATAAGAATTCTTTTTTTCTTTGAGGAGCTCGATATTAAAACTAAATGATCTTTCGAGATTTCACTTTCAATATCTAAAATTTGGTTTTGAAGTAGCCCTCTTAATCTTCTTCACCAAAGAATGCCAATAGCTCTGAATTGATTTGGATTCTTCAGGGCAAAGTTATTTCCAATCTCCCACGATGACCCAATTATGGACTGGTTCAGTATAGCGAACTTGTACGACTTGCCACGTGTCACTATTTCCTCCTTTGGCTCTGAAATTGATAGAAAAGAAACTAAAGTTTGTTTACTTGCAGCCACTTTTTACAGCATTCCAGTCCAATGCTCAGAGAGAGAGATATGAATATTTTCCCATGACCACCTCTTTGAGATGAAATTCAGAAGCCTCACAAAGCCCTAACTTCCACAGATCATATCTCTGAAAGTGTTGTGAACCAAGCTCTGAAATCTTGCGACGATGTTCCTAGGGATTTTGGCTTTTCACTCTAAAAATTTCAGAGTCTAAACCTTCGTAGAAAAGAAGTTATAAGTAAAATTCCACACTGACTTTTTTGGAGCAGAAAAACCCTAGAATCTCAAAGCTCTGATACCAAATGTTGTGAAACCAACTCCGAAAATAGAAGAAAAGAGATATCAATGCCTTTGAAATAAGCCACTTCGAGGGGGAAACCTCCAATACATTACATGAATGAAAAATTCTTGGATGATACAAATGATAAAAACTCCTTTCTATATAGGAGTCCATGGGCCCATAATGTAATCCTAGTGGGGCCACAATGTAATCCTAGATGACCTAATAATAATAATGTAAGGGCACAATAATAACAATATGGGGGTTACAGGGGTACAAGAATAATAATAAGGGGGTCTACACTAACATAATAAGGGACTACACTAGCAATATAGGGACCTAACAGTTAAGTGTAGTTGTTGTGCCTCCACCTAACTACATACTATACCTTCTCATCCACATGACATCGCAGGGATCTAAGGGACATCAATACACAAGGACACACACACTCAAAAAATCGTATAAGCCTACAGGATTTGAATGGCCATCACTGTATCTATCTGATTTTTGGTTGTTCTCTCAACTGTCATAATTAATCCCTATATTCTGTCATTGGACAACCAACAAGATATTTTACACTCTAACTTGAGATACCAGTATTCCTATAGAATTCCCACTAGTCCTTGTGATAAGTTCAACATCTACTCAAGACTTCAAGATGTAATACTCAGCACATCTTTGGAATGCAAACAAGTAACAATTATGGTCTGACAAGAATTACTATGTTTAGTAAATGCCTTTGTTTCCAGTCATTCTCATCATATTCCTAATAACCATCAAGGTCAGTTTTCCCCGTAGTAGGGACCAATATTTGTGCGTTAATTATGAAAATAGCATAACTGGCACCAAAAAGTTTCATAACCACAATACATATGGTACCTACCATTATATCATGATATCTAGCCTAGAAAGGGAACAAGGCTGCACATTTTAGGTCACTTTGTATAATACCCTGTATTGAGATATTGGCAATGAAAACCTTTAGGCAAGGTTCATTGCATCACTACCCTTTCGTGACACCCTACTCCACTCCAGTAAACTCTCGTCATACCAAAGGTACGCAATGCTAACACTAAGACATTTATAACACTAATATTTGTAATTACAAAAGTTTCACACAAACTTTAGTAGCACTTCACATAATTAATAATATCAGTTATACAATAATTCATCACAATTCTTGCTATAGCAACATATTATGGGAAGATATTGGACACGGTTGCATACATCCTTCTTTCTACAATCTAAAGGCTACAAGGACTGGCGCCTAATTCCTAGAACTTGACAACATGGATAATTTTTCATCAGTCATGCGTATTTACTTTTGTCACAAGTTTAGACTTGTTATATGGATTCACCACATAACTTCAAATAATCTGCCCCCACAAACTCAACCTAGTTGAGCCTACTTCCTAGTACGACTAATAATGACAAGCTTCTATGATATGTAACTTGATAGCATAGACTGTGTTGTAGTTATAGAAAAAATTGAGTGTCAAATAAAAGAAAACTTATACAATTTGTTCTTCGATAAAGTTGTTTGGGATAAATGAAATGATATATGTATCATTGATGTCTTTTAAAGACTAGCACAATATGGAAGGTAAGGAAATCAATAAAAGGGTGAGCCATCAACAGGATCCTAGAATTTAGTATTGATTTGAGTTTAACAACACTAGCATTTTAATCAATGAAGAAAGACATCACCTAAATCATTACAAATACAGACCCCCTTAAGATGTAAGCATTATTAAGTATTATCTATCTTATTCATAGGGTCTCATTCTTAGGAACCATTATCAGTGTGACCAGATTTGGTCTTCATGAGAGTATAAGGTGTTTATAAGCAATTATGTGGTGAATGAAATGGTTAATATATTTCAAAATCATGCAGTGGATTGTGTCACAAACCCGATAGGTCTTTCTTGGACTCGAGTCCTCATCGTTTTCATTACTTGTTGAACTAACTTAACTTTATGAGGTTGGTTCATGATAAATTAAGTGCATATGGGGAAAGAATTTAGGGTAAGTGGCACATAATATGAGCAAGGGATTGAAGACTGGACAAGTTTGTTGAGTAGATGCTAGGAGTCCGCACACACGAGACACCTATCTATGATAATATTCCATTTCTGGAATTTTTAGAACTTATGTAGTCCTCTATGACATCATGATAGGTCCACTTGGGAAGTTCAGTCCCGAACCATTCATTATTCGATCCTCGGTTAGCTGTTACATTTGTTATTATATGCACTTCAAATTTTAGAGCTAGTTACCTATGGGGGCTATGCCTTTTTGGGCATAGCTCTTTCTTTTTTAGCACGGATGGTTTCGAATGATTCTTTCTATGTTGTGAAGCCTTGCACATACATGTGCATGGGAATTTTCATGGTGGAGACCATGAAGACCATCCTATTTGCTAAGGGTAAGAGTTATCTACCCCCACACAATCCAATATGCAAACAGTAAAATATTGTAGGCATAGGGTTAATTAACCCCACACAATATGATATGAAAATAGCAAAAAAATTGCAATAGAAAAGGATTTGGTACAGCAGTAAGGAAATCTATTATCCAAACAACACAACTGCGGGGGATCCAGTACAATAACAAAGAAATTCGATGTGTAAATGGCACAAGATATGCAACATCAGGGGAACTAGTTACATACTTATTGCTAAAATCCTTCCCTACAGAAACATGCAAAGAAAACAACAACAGAGAGAGTTTATTGCTCTAAATTTTCTATAGGTTTTAGATACTAACCTGTGGAAATATATATATATATATATATATATATATATATATATATATATATATATATATATATATATATATATATATTCTCTGTTCTATTCCTCCTGATGTTGTCTCATCAAGACCATGCTCCCACCCTTGTACAATCGATTCCCTAGCTTCGTTCCCCAGTTGCTAACTCTCTCCTTGCATTACCTAGGTTTTTCTTCCTTTCTTCCCTTTCCCCCCCCTACACTTATGTTTCCTCTCCCTTTTCTATGGCTTGCTCCATGTTTCTAGTTAGTTAGGGCCTGGCTAACTGGCATTTTCCTTTCCTGTCATTTTTCCTCCTTCCCTTCCATCGACGATTTTTTATTCACCTCTAAAATATCTTCTCTCCCTAGTGAACTAGCACATATATTGGAGAGAAGCCCAGCAACATCCCATTCACTCAATGGTCTCGTTTTTGGACCTCCACTATTGGAATTGGAACTATGGTGACAACCACCACAGTAAAATTTCAAAATACCCCTTATGAATTCAATTAAAAATCGTTTAATATTATGTTGGTAAAACCCTCATCATGGATAACCATCAATCTGAAGGAAACTTGTACAAACCCAAAAATGTCCCATGCCATCTGTCAATGGTGTCATTGGGAGATCCTCGTTATCGATCCAGAGGGAAAATTGGGGAAACGAGCAACAGAAGTTAGATCCTTAGTGATAGGAATCCATGGGCTTATGCTCTATCTTTTGTTTTATTCTCCCCCTCCAGATACTCCTATTTCTGGAAAATATTGGTTATCAGGAGATGGAAAATATGGGTTATCAAGAGATGCAGATTTGTGCCCTTGCCTTTCATCATAAAGAATCACAAAGTGGGATTCCAAAGAGCAGAAGAAATTTGGGAAACACAATAGTGGGGGTTATTTATGCCCCGAGAGCACAAAAATAAGATGGAAGCACAACACAACAACATGATGGAAGCACGCACTGAGTTTCACATATTCATTAGTAGGTGACCTACGAATCTGAAACCTAACTAACGAAACGATACATTTTTTACTATACAAATTTTCATTGTGTTCCCGCCTCCCAATGGAAATAGTGTTTAGCTACTCCAACACCTACAAGGGCTCAGCGCAATCCATCTCAAGCTGGGAAAAGGGTGGAAAAATGGGTAAAACCAAAGAATAGAGGGGAACCAATAGTATTAACCAAGCTATACCTATGGATTTTATCATGTGGGGTGCACATATTTATATCACATTTATACCATTTCTACTCCACTATTATTATGTCGAGTTCCTATATGAGGATTACGTTTCATTTCTTAGTGATCTTGATGCACTTTCTCATTATCGTGGTACACCTTCTACTACTCAGAAGGATGAGTGTAGTCTTATCCCTTCACTTTCTCCCCTTAACTTTGAGCTATCTTGTGTGGTTTTTTGTTACACCCTTTCTTATTGTTATCTAGTAGCATCTCCTCCTATGCCTTAGCACCAACTATATATCATTATACTTTACCATTGAAATATGCTCCTAGCTAGCATCTACATTACTTAATATTGTCACTCTCTTGGATAAGGGTAAGTCTATTGTTCAGGACTAGGATCACAGCTCTTCTATCAATGCACTCCCCTTCATTAATGCACTCCCCTTCTATCATTGCATTTCCCTTCATTAATAGTGTAGAGTAGCACTTGATTAAGGATGAAATGGTTCTTCATATTGATCTTTGACCTAATGAGCCCAAGTGACTACTATCAGTACGTCTCAATATCCACATGGACTTTCACTATAAACCCTTGCCACTTGAAACATGAACTTGCGCCATCAACCTACCCTTGCACTATCAACATGGACGGGGTTCGGACTACCCCATATAGAATAACTATATCACTACCTCTAAAAGGAGGAGGCAAAAGGACAGAGAATGAAAAGGCTTCATCTCTCATTTACATATCCAATTACCTACGATTGACTAGGAGAACCACATCCCGATCATACCAATTGGAACCATGTCGAATCATATCAGACCCATTGAACCATGTTGAATGACCTGGTAAGGTAGACAACCAAGAGGACAATGACAAGGCAACCAACCATGGGGAGGGAACCCATCCTTGAGATTTGACACCTTTTACCAACTACACATACACATGCTCACTCTTAAATTTTGAACTTCCTTTGAACATTATATTGAGGTTTGTTATTACAGTGGTGGGATAATGAAATTGGAATTAGATGCACACTCGTTTGGTTGGAGTGAGGACACTAATCTAGTAAGAAACTTCATTTCTTTGTATATTTTCTCTTAAAACGTTTGCTCAAGAGATTTGTATTCAAGTTATCGCACTTTTTTTATTGGATTTTCGATTATGTGTAATGAATTTTCTTATTGGTTTCTACATTTTTTTTTGTCCTTAATATCAAGCGTCTTGTGTTCTCTTGGGTTTCTGTTGTAGCTGCTACAACAACCCCATTGTATAGATTGAAATATGAATGGTTTTTCATGTTTAAGAATTCTCGAATCTTCAGCATAGAGTTCCCACGTAAAAGTGTTTCTGGATCTTCAACCCCTGCTGGTACAGTTCCAAAAATTATGCCTGGAAAATAAGGCATGGCTACAAAATGCACATTTTCTCTGTGAGTAACTGTAGGATGATAATCTACAGGAGAGGAAGTCTAAGGAACACTCGAAGGTAATGGTTTCCAAACCCAGTGTCCAAAACAAGTGATAATGGATGGAACATGACCATTAGAGGAGAGTTTTTCAGGGACTTTATGCATTACACCACCAATCCTTAGGTGAGGAGGTTCATGAGGGTGTTGATTATCATCACTATTCATCCTTACACTCCCTAAATTATTACAGATAGAGGCACCATAATTTTCTCTTGCACTGAAATGAATATCATGTGTTAGTCTTTGTAAATCTACCAATTTGCCTCCAGTAGTCTTTATACCTATACTTGGAGCCACCGTTGCACCAATGTGGTTTTCCTCCCTGATTTCTGTTGCAGAAACAACAGAGATAGTTCTGGAAATGGAAGTTGGTTGAAGCAATGTACCAATGGTGATAGTGGGTACATAGGAGACCCAACACAGGTACCATTCATATAGCTGGGATTATTCTGCAATGATTGTGGGTTACTCACGAAAGAAGGAGGATTCCCCACAACCATCCCAGCTATTGTTGTTGGATAGATAGTTTGCAGAGATACTTTCCTCACTCGTAATGATTCCAGGGCCCTGCTTGAGAATATATAAATTAGAAAATTCCCTAATTTAGTTGAAAGAAAATATAATAAGGCATATTTGTTCCAATTAAAACATGAAAATCTAAATTTTTGTACGCTTCATAAGATTCTCCCATAGTTTAACTTTTAATAAAATACAATAAGGTGCAATTGTTTCAAATTTAAATGAAAAATTGTGAAGTAGTCAAGTTTTGTATATGTAAGATGTGAAAACTTTTAACCTACTGAACTGTAACACACCCCCTAAATGTCTTTTTTTTCCTTCTCTAATTTTTTTCACCTTTATAGCAAGTAAAACAACGATCTCACATTGGCACCAAAAAGCAAATGCAAGTGAGCCCTATGCTACACAGCGTAGCTAAGTTCCTAACTTTGACATCATGTTAGATTGTGAAATTGTATATTTCAGAGAACAAAATATAGGATAGATACAAGTGAGACAAAAAAACAGTGTCACATATATCCATTACAATTCATCACCGATGTTCATTACACACATGATATTTTCATTACATGTGCGGTTGCTAATTGAGAAGCAACTGTGAATTTTTTCTATGAACATACCTATGATTTGTACATGGCATTCATACTTAACTATTATCTATAATAGAATTTCCTTTCTTACCACTGTCATCTATTCTTTTTATGTGAACCAGTGAAACTATATGAAGGGGCATGACTTGCAAGAACCATCTCATAAGCCCTTCAAAATAAATGGTCGCTGAGTTACACGATCCACCTGCCAAGGGGGCCATACCATTTCACATCTGCACCAGATCCTTGGATGCAGAGTTTCACTCCTAATATACCCTTATTTTTTTATTGTGTTGGAATTTCCAACGGCTGGCATTACACCTACATCATAAGGGAGATGTGGCAAGCATTTCCTGTAGCATGTCTGTTTTTTAGCTCTACCATGCATATTTTAAGCACATAAGTTGTTACAGAGTTATGTTACTTACTATCTGATGCCTAAAAAGCTTTAAGGAAGGTCTAGGTCTGTGTCTATGGGTGCCCAACTATCTCTTACAGAGGTTGAAACCAAAATTTTACTTTCCCAACAAATGTTAAAGAGGCCCAGACCCCAAACACCTATTTTAAGCTACAGTAATTTTTTTATTTGAATTTATTTCATCCATCAATCATTTTTTGGCTTGCTTACCAACATATCATATTTTGAAAAGGGTTTTGGTCCATTTTAAAGTGGTTACATGAGATATTGGAGCTAGTATTTTAAATGCGGAGCTGCATGTTGCTGCTACGGTTGTAGGAGCTAGGATTTTAAATGCAAAGCTGCTTTTTGTTGCTACTATCGTATATCCATGACTAAAAACCCTTCTTCTTGTGTTTTTATAGCACTATATAGGGTTGCAGTCGAATATCCATCTGTCATTAAGTGCATACTTGCAACAAGCTTTCTCATCGCCAACATCTTGTTGCATTTACAGCACAATATGAAAGAGATGTCAAGGCTTGTCAGAAAGGAAAATCCTGCTCCAAGTAAGGTTTTAATGGCACACAATATAAAGGTTTGGCTCTTTATTATTTATGGGTAATGAAAATATAACCCCTATAGGAGAAATTCATACCAAAATTCAACTCAAGAAATTCCACGATTTAGACCATACCAAAAATCAGCTCAAGCAATTCAAGGATGAGCAAAGTGATTTCCCTCCATTAGATAGAGTGATAGTCAAGTCAACATATTTGATGACACTAGGGTTCCAAGAATTGATATTAACCTATCCAACACTAATATCTTCTATAGATACAATTCCCAAGAGCTTCAAGGGATTATGAGCAGGACAATAGAGAAGTTTCATCTAATACAGCAAAGAGTAATATCAGCAACACAAATATTAATTTCATGTTGTCTTTTTCATTCAAGGATCACATTCACCACACATCAATAGAACCTATGTGTGAGTAGGAATGCCAAGTAACTGTACAACAACCACTTCAGAGTTTTAACCTTCCTTTACTGCCATAAATACACATATATGTACAAGAGAACTTAACAACCACACAACAACTATCCATAAAACTTGGTACAGAGGTATAGTGAAAATATAACAGCCATGTGGCATACTTAGTGAAAATTCCAGGTAATGTTTAGTTAATTTCACTGAACCTCAGTTATCAAGCTTAGAGTAAGGAATCTATAAGTATTGTAGGGTCATCAGTCATTGCCTTGGGAAAGTTAACGATGGATGGTGGCACATACGTGAGACATTTTTACATGAAAGGTATGCCTGTATGATAAATTCTCATAACAAGTTATGTATGTACTAGCCTATACAAGTTTACTGTTGTCTTATGTGATGGAATGTCACATTATTTCACTACGAATAGGTAAGCACGGTAAAAAATTTCTTGCCACTGTTATCACATGCTCAAGTGAAAACTCTCTTTAGTGTCAATATGTGTATATGCAGCAACAAGACATATATTCAATTTCATTGGTTGGGTGGCCCTAATAACCATGCCAGAAAGGTAAAATTTTAAGATAATGAGGATCACAACATTGTCTTAATATCTAGGCATTAGGGATTACAGAGGTTTTGTTCCCATGCCACATGCTCAATTGAAATCTCTCTTTACTGTCAATATGTGCATATGCAGCAACAAGACATCTATTCAATTTTACTGGTTGGGTGGCTCTAAGAACCATGCCAGGAAGGTAATATTTTAAGATAATGAGGATCAAAACATTATCTTAATCTCCAGGAATTAGGGATTACAGAAGTTTTGTTCCCACACCTCCAACCTTCTGGATTTAGCCTGCAGACATATTCTAGGATTCCAGAGGAGATCTTCCTCCACCTAATATCAATGAGGGATTCCAGAGGTTTTAGTTCCACACCTCCACCCTTATATTTAATTAGGAACCCTAGATAACCAAGCAATAGCCATGCTTAATGAAAGGCAAAGGGCTCTAAAGTTATATTACTCTGTTATGGAACATGAAAAATATCCCAATTGTTTCCTGTCATATATGAATTTCACACTGTTATGAAACATAAAAAGATCACAGTCATTCTCCACCAAATAATGGGTTAAAGATTTCTGCCCTAGATGGATTAATTCCATCCAAGTATTGGAACGCTAGGATGTAAAGAAAAATCCACTAAATGGAATTGTTGAAGGATCATTCCTCACACAGAGAGATTAAGGGTTTTATCCTCCTTATGTAGACACAGAAATATGAGTGCCACAAATAGGACACGCGACAATAAGATTAATACAAGCGATTGAGATTGCGGGCATGGTTTCTTTTATCAGTCCATACACCTTTGTTGATATTTACCCTAGGTTTTTATTTGTTTTCAATGAACTGATAGATATCTAAAGAGAGCTAGAATGGATCTAACTCACCTTTGGTGCTACAACATTCCAAGTCTTGCAGCTCTATCCCACTACTATCTGGTCCTGAGCTCTGCCATCAGCACGCTTGATTATGTCCCTCAGTTTCTTCTCACTCTTTAGTGTTCCTCCCTATATTCTTTCCTCTCCCCCTCCATTCCCACTTGTGTTCTCTCTACTTCTTCCCCTCTTTTGTTGCGCTCCCCGTGTATTCTTCTGCATCATCCTTGATTAGTTTGGCCTTGCCCATGCAGCCCAACCTCAAATGGACCCACTGTCCTTCCTAACATCCTTTGAAGCTTCGTTTCCTTTGGCCACCCCCCTTTCATGCCATTTTTCCCTCTCCCCGAATTCGGAAAGGTGTGTGGGAGGAAAAAAATATTGTTCACTATTGCAAACCATCAGCCAACCCTTAATGGATGTGTTCGGTCCTCTCCATCAATGCCCACAATGTGCACCCCCAAGTTTACTAGGTCTAGGTGTTTAACTCCCCTCTACATCACCGAAATCCGTTATACCATATAATTAATTGTGCACTATACATACCAAAATTTATCAATTATGTATATTTCAACTTTGAATAATATTTAGTATAGTTCAATTTAGAGTTATTGTGGTTGACGTCCCACTATGTTAGTGGTTAAGTTCTTATTTAAATGTCATTTCTTAATTTTATTTATAGACATAGTGTATGTATTATTTTTAATATATTTATCATAACTATGCGAATGAATGGGCTTGGAGTATGCCCTAAATTTTCTTCTACTTGGCTAAGAGCTCGTCTTCCTTGGACGTGAGGAAACGGAGTTAACGGCCCAAGACCAGAAGCATCACGGCGGGAGTGAAATTCTGCCCCCTTACGGACCCACTAGCGGGTTATTTTAGGTGGCGTGGTTTTACTTAAATAACGATGATGAGTCAGCTTTGCATTTGCGGATAGCGACGAGAGATGGTTGTCTTCTTGTTGGTTTCAAAGCTGAGTTATGATAGGTTTTTTTTCCCACCATGTAGAAAGAAAAAAAAAAGCTATTCAAATGTATTCAATATTTATTTCCAAACGTAACAAAATATGTACAATATCATACTTGATTTGAGATGACTACGGAAATATTTACATTGTAATAAATGTGCCATCACTAAGACCCTTAACACACTATGTACTTGTTTACCACATGACCGGGGTCATTACATAAGTACCAATATGTACTTGTTTACCACATGACTAGGGTTATTACATAAACGATCAAGTAAATAAATCCAAATATCAAGGGACAAGCAAGAAGTATAAAGAAGAAGATACAAACCGAATTCTTGCGAGACTAAATAAAACACCTCGAAACAATTGGCCATTAGCAGAACGGTAATGAGATATCCGAGTCAAAAACTCCATTGACGTTATCACGAACTTCAACACCTTCTTGCATGTAAAAATGATCAAAGCAACAATACTTGTATGAAAATTTCTGTCATATATATAAATAAAACATTCAAAGCATTCTCTTGCACGAGAATTGAATAAAGCGATTTTACTTACCATATTGTAGATGCAACCATTCCTACAATTGCAATTCTTTGTGGTAGATTATTAGATAGATGTTGAGTTTTTGGTCATAGTTCAAAACAATTTTTGAAGTGAGATCTTGGGCAATATTGTTTGAGGCATGTTCAATTGGAGAAGGGTCCACGGGAGTGGTGTGAGACATTGTATGCGAAATGGCATTGTTTGACTTATAAGACCTACATGCAAACGAGAAGAACTTCTTTATATTTTTGATTTTGTTGCACTTAGGGAGGGGTTGGTGTTTGATGTTATTGATGAGGCATTTGATGTTTAATGTTGCATTGTTGTCTTTAACGATGATTCTAGTTTGTTGGTAAAAAATTCAGGGTTTGTGGAGGGAGACCTGGAAGTCGTGTGAAAATTCTCTTGTAGTGAATTGGTTTAGATTCTCCTACTTGATTTAATTATTTCAAGTTATTTTCAGAAATTAGATTCGGAAAAATATCGAAAATAAACAAAACTACGGCCTACACATGCAAATAGTTCTTGAATAATTTACTCATGCAACAAAGTGACACGGGGAATTTTTTCGACATAAGTCCTCGGAAAAACCCAAAGCGGGGAAAAATCGGTTCAGCGGATATGAGGAGTTTTTAATATTAAGTATTTTTGAGTACAACAAATTTGGGTTCCAACCTTGTAAAACCCAACAAAAAATAAAAGATATAAAATCTACGACTAACACCGAATCTAGAGCCAAATATATGAGCCGATCCACACCCTCAAACGAGATTTACGGGACTTGGCACAGATCTAGCCCTAGAAACCCTCGGCGCTACTTATGAATCCCCGGCAGCCTTACTGGAGGGACTATGTCGATCTGCGTGGCTGCAGGAGGCATCGTCACCCTGGGAGGGTCCTACGCCACCCTGTGTTGCCTCTTTCTTGGCCGGCGTCGGCTTAGTGTGGCCTTAGCGCTCCTTGTTGCTCTGCATGGCTCTGAAGCCTCTGCGATGTCCTTGTGGTTTCTCCTCTTGCCTCTTGATGTCTCTTGGCCCCCGAAATCGGAGAACGTTCCCTTGGCTTGATACTACCCCTCACTACCAAGAAATTCCTGCAAAATTCTTAGCAAACTCGCCAGAATTCAGGATCTATTCCTTGGTTCTATAGTAATTGTGTGTCTTCAGCCGACCCTCAAGCCTTTCTCTTATACTTTTTTGTTTAACCCTTCAACGAATAGAGATTAAATCATCCATCAACGGTTGAGATTAAGTAGCGATCCATGTGACTTAGAATGAATTTCGAGCGCATGTGTTAATTAATTCACTTCAATTATTTTATTTTCCTAAGTTAGACTTAGGAAATCCATTAAAAATAATTAATTATTTGAATAACTTGAACACAACTTGAAATTTCTCAAATCATTTCTGGGTCTTGTAGATCGGTGTACTCTAGTCCTTCCAAAATTTTGGAACCTAGGCACAAGCTGATGCTACCCGAAATACAAAAAAAAATCTCAACACTCCCTCTTATCATCGGAAGTGTGCTCTAGCAATACATCACACCATGCATCACAAGATCTTGAGTACTTGGTTTGTTGTTGATTCTTGGCCTGTTGCCACTCCATATACTTGCACTACCCCTCTATGTCTTGCTACCCATACCCACTTCCACTAGCCACTACCACATACGTATTGCGGCTCCTCTCAAATTGTTGCATCATGCTGCCCATAGCAACGGCAACGCTAGCGCTGCTTGTTGCCTGCCTAGGTTGCTAAAGTAATGGCGAATAGCTACGCAAATGTTTAACGAAAAATTCAAGTTTCCCTCCACCACTAAAGCTCCACGGATGTTGAATCACGCTGTCCCCTGGAGACAACATCATGTTGCAACAGCACCTTTGCGTGGGCAGGCTACTTTGTGATGCGAAGTCATCATTCTCTCTTTGCATTGTTGCCTCCACGTTGTTGTTTCCTCTGCATTACATTTCTCCTCTGACTCTTCGGCTCCCTCTTTTGCTTCAATGTGGTCATCTGCAACCATCTCAAGACTCATCCCTCTACCTTCTTAAGGCTCCCATAGCTCGTATGTGATCCAAGAGTAGGGTTGACTCAATGATCTCGCCATCTATTTGGATATTCTATATATCCTTGTCACCCCACCTCTTCTCTCGAGGTGCTTGTACTCATGGCTGCATCATCATCGGAGTCATTGTCATTTGTTCTTTGCCAACTTGGAATCGAGGCTCCTTTGTCCTTCTTCTTAGGACAAGCACAACGGCGAGATGACCAAGATCACCATAGTAAAGCAGGACCTTGGAGGGTCCTTCTTAATGTCCCTTGATGCAGGGTTTCCTCCTCTTCTTTCTTCACTACGGCTAATCCACTTCCTCCTTTGTTGGGCTGCTTCCTGGTGATTCTCTGATCTCCTCTTGGCAGAGAATAGCCCACATATACGCCCATGATGGTAATGATGCCCTTCCCGAATTCTCTAGACAAATGTTTCCTATTCTTCGGAGACAACATTCAAGGACCTCTCACTGGGAGCCCTTTCATCTTGATTAGAACCCTATACCAATCAACTAGTCACGGATAGCTTGAAGTCGAAGAGGAATGGATCTATCTCTTCACCCTTCATCCTCTAAAAATAAGCATCGATTCTCGAAGCATTCTTCTTTGCACAAAACCTCCTTGGTGCATCACTTCCAAAGTTTGGCCACATGTCATGTGTTTATTCTTACCGGTCGACATGAGGAATCACATGGTCCTTAACTCCGTCTATGATCGACCTCTTCATCTATTCTTGATTCTCCTTCCATACTTCTTGAGTGGACCTACATCGGTTGGTACAACAAGTGTCTTCTCTACATGATATTTGAGACCATACTCATCCGGAGACTAGGGATTCGGCGGTCTTCCGGATAACATAGTTGGACATGCCATCCAATCTATTTTGATCCCTCAGTCCATGTCGAGCCATCTTTGCTCTCGGTTGACGAAAAAAATACTTCTCCCTTGGATCTAGGTTTCTTGATGACTAGAAACCCTCTAGTAACTTCTTCTTTTTGCAAACTAACTTCCCTCTAGAAATATTCTACCAAAAATCAAATGGACGGTATTCTTCGATCCTCCGTCGAATCTCGGATACGATTTGGCTCGGATCTACTAAATGGCCTTCCTTCCACCTTTGTTGTAGTTAGGCAAAAGTACGCACTGCGGAGATCTCTACCCCACCAAAACTACTAAAGATCTAAAGCAATGCCTCTAGAAGTCAAATTTGAATTTTACCAACGGCAAGAGAAGTGGTGGACAACGTCCTTACGGCCCCAGCTCGGTCTTCGATCCCAACATTGCTCGAGAAGTAGACTATGTAACCCTAGACTTGGTGACGCGGTCCTTACGTTTCCCTAGGAAGGGTGCGTAAGCATAGGGGTATACTGCTGACCTTCAACATTATATTCCTCTAGATCTACACCCTCCTGCTATCAAGATGCCCCTTCCAGATCTGTTGCTTCTTCTGCCACCCTAAATAAAAATATTTCTTCAGCTCATTTGCTAGAGATTCAGCTTGATTTTCTACTGCTCTAATACTATGTGAAAATTCTACTGTAGTCTATTGGTTTAGATTCTCCTACTTGATTTAATTCTTTCAAGTTATTTTCAGAAATTAGATTCAAAAAAATATAAAAAATAAACACAACTATAGCCTACACATGCAGATTGTTTACTGAATAATTCACTCATGCAATAAAGTGACGCATGGATTTTTGGACATAAGTCACCAGAAAAACCCAAAGCGGAAAACCGATTCAACAGATATGAGGGTTTTATTATTAAGTAGTTCTAAGTATAGAAAATCTAGGTTCCAACCTTGGAAAACTCAACAGATAATAAAAGATATAAAATCTGCAACTAACCTGGAGATCTAGAGCCAAATATCTTACTGATCTACACCCTCAAACGATATTTATAAGACTCAACCCAGATCTAATCCTAGAAACTCTCAGCGCTGCTTTTGAAGCCCCACTGTTGCCCTGGAGGGACTACGTCAGTCTCTGCGTGGCTCTAGGAGGGTCTGCATCAGTCTATGTGTGGCTCTAGGAGGGCATGCATCACCCTAGGAGGGTCTAAACCGCCCCTGCACTGCCTCTTCTTGGCCACCGTCAGCCCAACGTGGCCCTAGCTGCCTCTGCGTTGTCCCTGCTGCTCTATGTGGCTATGAAGCTTCTCTATGTTGTCCTTGTGGCTGCTCCTTTTTCCTCTTGTTGTTTCTTGGCCCCCAGAATTAGAACATTCCCTTGGCCAATACTACCCCTCACTGCAAGAAATTCCCCTGGAAATTCTTAGCAAACCCACCCTATAATTCCATATCTATTCCTCAGTTCTACAGAAATTGTGTGTCCTCAACTGACCCTCAAGCCTTTCTCTTATACTTTTTTGTTGAACCCTTCAACGACCAAGATTAAATCATCCATCAACGGCTGAAATTAAAAGACTTCTTGATCCATGTGACTTAAGACAATTTCAGCACATGTGTTAATTAATTCACTTTAATTATTTTATTTTCCTAAGTTAGACTTAGGAAATCCATTAAAAATAATTAGTTATTTGAATAACTTGAACACAACTTGAAACTTATCAAATCCATTTTTGGGTCTTGTAGATCAGGTGTACTCTAGTCCTTCCAAAAAAATTGGGACCTAGAGCACAACTGATGCAACTCCAAATACACAAAAATATCAACAAATGAAGTTGGGAAGATTACATGGAGATGTTTTTTTTTTTTCTGAATTGTTTTATCTTGATCGGATTGAGAAGGAGAAGATTGTTGCGAAAGCGAACGTGACTATCCTTCTTATTCTGCTTAAAGATCTACTCATTTCAAATGGACCATCTTTTTCTATTTCAGTTGAGGATTGTCTGAAACATTAGTCCAAGAAAAATAGCTTAGGTATACCCACATTGTAGATAATATCGATAAATAAATAAATCTTCAATTATAGTATTCCATGATTCAGATGTAAGAATTACAAAGTATATTGTATTTATCTATTGCTTCCATTTAAAAATGTATTTTCGTTTCAAAGGAAAACTAACATTAGTTTATAGTTTGGCACTCTACTATGTGGAATACGACACAACATATTGAACAGATGGACAGTAGAGGATAGCCAATCCTAATGGCGGCATGCAGGATGGTTTATCTTAATAACCCCTAGCAACATGTAGGCATGTGCATCTAGTTGGCTATTTAAACAGCTTGCCATTTAAGCAAACCACCATACACACGGTATATTGTGGAAATTTTGATATTTGTAATATATGGATTCTTCTTTCATTCCATGCCAAGATTTAGCATTCAAATGAAAGGTATGATGTGATAATCAAAAAAATTTTAATTTGAGGGAACAAAAGAAGGCACTTTTAAAACTTTTTTATGGGTTTAATGCCCCTTAAAATATATATTACCATTTTGAATCACTTCATTTCCATTCCATACATAGAATGTATGCTTGAAATGGTTGTTGATATTCTTGAACTCTACATTGCTAGAAGATTACATCTTAGATAGCTCTGCATAAATTCTTTGTGCCAATTGAAAGTAGATTCAAAACTCATTTCAATCAGTAATATCTATAAATATCATTTCATTTCACTTTGTAATCATGCCAATCTATCATTGAATTAAAGTGTTTAAAGTGTTATTTCCAAAACAATGGTGTTAGAATATTCAAATTATGCATAATTTTATAATATTATAAGAAAACCATAATTTTACTAATTTAACACCATATGCATCATAAAAATGTTTAATCAACAAAATAAAGGAGACAAAAAAGGAGAGGATATTGCCAAGAGTAATGGTTTGAGTTACCATCACCAACCTAAGAAAAAATTTAGAACTGGAGATGCTCGAAAAAAAAGAATAAATTGTTGGACCATTGAGAGCTTTGACCAGAGAAGAAAATACATTACCTGATGGTTTAAGAAGGGGTTTATAGTATTTAACACATCATGCGGGTAACGAAGGACTATATCTCTCTCTTGCTTGTTTTATGAAACCAGCTCCAAAAATAGAAGAAAAGAGAGATCAACGCCTTAGAAATCAGCCACTTTAGGGGGGAAACCTCCAATACATTACATAAATGAACAATTCTTGGATGATACAAATGATGAAAACCTCCTTCTATAAATAGGAGTCCATGGGCCCACAATATAATCCTAGCCGACCTAACAATAACAATGTAAGGGCACAATAATAACAATATTGGGGTTACAGGGGTGAGGTGCATATAGGGGTGATGTGCACCAATCGAGAAGAGGTATTTGTGATACAACTATTGAGTTATGATCTATTGTGCATCTGTCAAATTCCCAAACAATGGAAAACTACTTATCAATCTAGCAAACTAGGTGCTACATTGAGTTGGAGACTTGGTTCATGTCGAGTTGGTTCATTGGTTCATCACTATGCGTTGTTTGTTATCATAAGTTTATTGCAATGTTGCGCTTCCTATGGTAGTGGCATTAAGCAATCCTTCATTGAATATGGTAAAACACCTGGTAAAGGGAAAGGTAAAGCACATGAATCTATTCATTATGTTGTGGCACATTACAATATGTCTGCATATTTGTATACATGAACATATTTGACCGCTTCTGGAATTAATAGATATCTACTTCCAAGATGAGTTGTGGAAGAAGACACTCAACTATGATCATATACCCTTTAGATTTTGAATATGTCATGAGTATAGACATTTATATCACCATTGTTTTTTGGTAAATCAGACAAAGTCCCCTGAATCAGTGTCGAATCAAGAAAATAATGGGTTTTTTGTTGTTGAGTATAGTCATTGTAACCCTAAACGTGGCTCCTCACATTAGAATACAACAAAAAAAAGGGAGCGAACAAATATACAACAATGCATACAGTTGATGATTACAATAAAAAATAGCTCACAAATGTAGGGATGAAGGAGTTGGTAGGTCCATCCTCCTCCATGGAGGTACCCATGTACTCAATGGTTGCCCCCATTTAACCGCATGAAAATTTGGTGACATCGATATTACCACCCCCTGAATCTTCAATTTAGCTACCATTTCCCCCTATCATGCTTCATACAATTCATGAGGGAGTCAACTCACTTCTAGACTAGGTTAAAGACATGGATTTATATGCTTTAAATGTACCATAAATTACGAAGGAATGGAAAGGTAAATATCCCTTCACTCTCCTAGAACATCAAGTTTATTTACTAGGGAAAAACTTATTTGAAGTATAAACATGTAGTAGCCAGATTGAACTCAAGTAGTGGAAATCATGGGTCCTTGGGGTTCACACACACTCATTAAAGGATTCAAGGAAGTTGCATGGGGAAGATAAGAAACAAGGTTAGGTAGTGTGAGGGCACCTAAGGAAATGCGTTCAGGCAGGGCGGGTCGGGTCGTGTGAGGGTAGTCGTATAAAAAATGCTAAGTTGTGGCTGCCCGTGTGCCTTGTGCACGTTCGTGTGACCCATTTTTCGTTTCCTCCCTCATGCCCGAAAGGATTCAAGTAAGTTGCATGGGGAAGAGAAGAAAAGCTAAGGCTCTTGAGAGACAAATGGATGGATGAAAAACCAATAATAATGATTATCAATGAAACTAAAATTTCAGGGGAGGCCTTAGAAAGAATAAACAACAACTTGAGGTAGAAATGTTAAACAACGGAAATATATGCCCATGGATTATCTAGAGCGTTATCTATTATATGCGATGATTCAATAGCTTTTATTCATCAATATGTTCACTACATTTCGCATTCTAACATTCAAGTTCTAGATTGCACTATCAGAAGAATATTATCACTTATCGAACGTGTTTGCCTAAATTTACTAAATGATAAGCCATGGCTTTTTAATTCTATATTGAAAATAGGTTCCCTAATATATCCCTCTCCATGGGTTATTGGAAGTGACTTTAATATTTTCAAGTTACTTAATGAGAAGAAGGGTAATATTTGAAGGTTGTATGCAAATGTAGAACAATTTCAGGAAATAATTGCTTCCTCTCGCCTAGTAGAGGTTGAAAATAGTATATTTACCTGGAATAATCAATGAGGGAATCAACAATAAGTAGCCTCATGTATGGACAGTTTCTTAATATCATAAAAAATATTGTGATGGGATGTGGTTATCGAAGCCTCTATCTTATTCAACAATGGATGTGTTTATCGAAGTATCTATCTTTATCAAAGCATAAAGTCACGCTATATGAAATCAACATAATATGTCCTCTTATGGAGTATGAGGTGGCCAACTATAATCAAGGAACTTTAATTGGAAGTTATTAAGAAAGATGTGTGATGAAAGGAATATATCACGAAGATATTCAACCATGGAGAAGCAATCAACAACCAAGAAGACCAATAAGATTTGACTAGAAAGATCTCTCGAAAAGATATGAAGTATCTGATGGAAGAGATAGAGACCTTGATAATAAATAACCTACGAAGATGTGTCAACATGTATGAAGGATGTTGATATCTACGGGAAGATGTCATGATGAAAGACCATCACAAAGGTAATTTTGATTAATTATTCATTTCATATTTTTGAATAATATATGGATGATCTTATGCAGGGTAGCCAAAGGGAATTATATGTCTTCCACCATTTATGACCATATAGCAAGACAAAATATCATTAAAGAAATATGGTATGGATATGGTAGCATGGCATGAAGCTATCCTAGATGAGAAGAGTGATGGATCACTCTATGAAGGAATGATGAAAGTGATGGATGGTATGTGCCCGATGAAGAAGTCCCAAAAGAAGAAGACTTCATAACATGACATCAAAGGAAGAAATATACTTCGAGTAGTTGGACATTCCATGAAGTTGTTGCAAGTCCCTATTTAAGAGGGAGCTTGGATTGGGTCATCCCTATTTAAGAGGGAGTGATAGTTGTGTTTTTCTATCTCATGTGTCATGCACTAGACCAGGACTAACAACCGTAAGTCTTAGTGAAGGCCACGAATAGAAATATAGACACATGGTGAATGGATCCTCCCTAATTGAGAGGGAGAGATAGACACGTTATTCCTTGTATCATGGGTTTCATGAGCAAGATGTTTTATTTATAGTTCAAATACTTCTTCTTGATGTCTTTAGGATTTATCATAAATATAAGAGTCATTTTACACTTGAAAGAAAACTTCCAAAAAGAAAACACACAATCATCCTTAAGTCGACCTAAACATATGCTTAAAGAAGTGACATGTCGGCTTCAATATATAAATATATATATTTGACCTGTCGGCCCATAATTGGAGACACATTGATTCACCTGTGTCATGTCGGCTCATTTATAGGCTTCAATAACCATATAAAGGAACCTCAACTCATCTCCTAACACATATAGTTCAGATCATCTTCTGAGGCTCTCGGATGGGATTCCATAGTTCACACAAGGAACTATAGAAAGGTGCAAGAAGGGTTCTGTTTTTTGGGTGCATAAATTAGAGACAATACAACAAGGGACAAAAGAAGTATAGCACAACAATAAGGGTTATCTGTTTGGGTCAAAAGATCTCGATCCAGGACAATATCTATAAATCTGAATTGCAGTAAGAGCACAGTGCGGAGAAGAGGACTAGGTCTCAGACTAATCCACATTTCAGCAAGGAATACAGTCCTTAAGTAAGGTGTCTTGACAACGAAGGAAGGAATATTACAAGGAGTGTTAAGAAGACTTTGATAAATGACAGAGGAGAGGTAGTGCTAGCCTATGTCATTTACTTCATCCTCTCGAATAAAGCTCAGTAATATAGAACGTTAAGAAGGGATACTCCAACAAATACAAGAGATTTGTCATGGTGTTGCTTAGTGCAAAGGTGATGCTCAGTAGAAGGATCAGTAATGATATATGTATCACAGTGCTACATGATAACAAATTAGTGCTACATGGTGCAATCAAGAGGTTTGTGGGATTTCCCCTCAAGAGGAGGGGTTTTAGCCCTGGCTTGGAGCCTAACTATTGTGTCATCGATGTTTTTGTTTTGATAACTGTTTGATGTATTGAACATAATAATAATAATAATGATGAACGAAGATAATAAGCAAATATATAACAAGCAGTTATCATGTAAGATAATTTGTATTAATTTTTTCCCTACCTAATTCTCAACACTTTGTTACATAATTATGAAAGAATTATGTATTCTTGTCTCTTACTGATACTCAGAGAGCATGAATTTTCAATCTCCACTCCTCTTCTAATTGCAGAACATCATTCTTCCTCTTTTTTAAATCCACAACTAGTAATTGATGCACCACTAAAATAATATGCATGTGAAGGATCAACCAATATACCAATTTGTTTATCAATAGCCAAATTTTCATCAATATGCTTCCATTTTTTAGTCTTAATCCAATTACTTGCAGAATTTTTAAGATCCCTCAACTTAATCCCAATAATCTCCAAAGGAAATGTGATCAAGGGGTCTGATTCTAGTGCCCAAAAAGTAATCACTAATTAATCAAATTCGAATGAGATACCACCCTAATCCCCATCTGAGTGCCACTAGAGTATGATAGGGTAATTGTCCGGAATTTTGGATGGAATAACCTAAGATTTCACAAACCCTAAGCACTCGACCAAATTTTTGTGAAGCATGAAATAATCAAGTCTCTTAGTGATGCCTACAGACCCAACCCAACCATTTCTCCATCTCGGAATAAAGGAGGCAAAAAAATATCCATTAAGTGGTTCCTACCAAAAGGATCGTTGAAGTATCTCGCCAATGATTCCACTCTGCAATGACCCCCCAACCCTCATTATCTTCAATGGTGAGGTTCGAATCCCCCGCCAAAATAAGGGACCCCATCTTTAAGAAGCCACAAGATTCCAATTTATCTTAGAAGTATCTTCTCTCGCTCCTATGTATTAAGAATATTAAATCTGTCTTTCAAGCCCCTCATGAAACCAAGTAGAAGGATAGCTCCAAAGGATTTATAGAGAAAAAAATTCTTGACTTTAGGATCTCAAAAATCTGTGAGACCACTAGATAAACCCAAAGCATCCACAACACATACCCGCCACCCAGGAGAGATATGAAGAAGAATGGGCCAAATTTTATCTCCAATCATCATCTTCTCTTGTAAGAGGATAATACAGGGGTGATTAACGCCAATCAAATACCAGGATGATTTTTGGGGAACTCCCCAAGCCCCTAGTCAGAAAACTGACTTATTAGCCAACCAGATTATTCCAAAGGCTTGAAAATCATTTTTTGTGAAACAGAAGTTTGGAAGTTTCATTCTTTGACGATTTCTATAAAGATTCTGTCAGAATCATTGTAACATGAAGTAACTATACTCCATAACTTTAATCATGTGAAAATTATGACCGTCACTCACTTTTTCTTCAAAATCATAACATAATTTAATAGCGTAGAAAGAAGTACTTCTAGAGATTATTATGCCACACATATCTTGTAATTTGTTCCTTGTCCAGTAATGTGTGCGTGGCAGAGTCTAACACTACTATCCAAACACAGTGAGATCAATATTTTTTTCAGAGAGAAAAAATGGTGTATTATATTAAAATATAAACAGTACATGAACCACATTGTCTCAGCTGCGATAGAACAACAGCGAGATTACTGAATAATTGCCAAATAGAGATGCTCATGCTAAGTAAGGAGCTGAGAATGAAAGACGGCATCCACATAACAGGGATTCGATCCCTCCCTTACAAAATCCGAGTCTGATAGAAAGAGAAGTAAAGGCAAAGTAAAATAGAGATGAAATTTTTCATCTCAGATCTTACTCAGAAATGAGAAGATTGCAAGGAGGAATAAAAATAGAGTAATATTAGAGGCGGTGATGGAGCATCAAAATCTGGATGACAATAGATTATGCATCATAATTTGAGATTGAAGAGACATTGTCAAAAGCTTGGAACATGATGGATGAAATGTCTCAAGAGATCAAGATTCTGGTAGTTACAAAATTGGCATGCTACAGATTACTTAGATAATCAAACAATAAGAACTGTAAGCCCGCTCGCTTGATAAGTTGTCACGCTCGCTTGAAAACCAGAAGGAGCGTGCTGTTTGGATGGAAGACCATAATATAGGATAAGGAACAACACGCTTGTAAGATCTCCCTGCAAAAAGATAATATAAACACGCTCGCTTGTAAATGATAACCAGGCTCGCTTGTATAGACCCGCTTGCTTGAAAAAGTTCTTTAAGAGATTATGAATCGGATCTACTCCACTATAAACAAAATTATACCAAAACAATAAGCCGAAGGATTCATGAGAGAGGAATTGAGAATTCAGGATACCGTCTGCCATCATGATAACGAGAAATGAACATCAAACCAAAATCAGCTGCGAGTCCCTTTTTAGATAAACTATCCGCCCGGGTATTGATCTCACGGAAAATGTGAGACATAGGGGGAGAGTTCATACTGCACCAAAGATTCTAAGTTCGATCAATCCAGCCCTGTAAAAGTATATTGTTCATATTCAATCTACGAGACATCCAACCAATAACCAGCTGAGAATCTCCATAAATGTCGGCCAACCGAATTTGATAATCGACTGCAATGAGAAGGCCACCCCATAGAGCCATAATCTCCGCTTTGTTGTTTTATCCAGGGCCACCATTCCAATAAATGAGAATGCGATCCCGATCCGAAATCTTGATCCAAGCGCCGCAACCAGTATTACCATCTGCAGCAGCACCATCAAAATATAACGCTAGGAGAGATATTTCATGAGGTATGAGACGATGGGAAGCATCACAATCATTAATAATCGGAGGAGGGTTGACAGTCAACCAAGCTTTAATGGCCAAAAATGAGCGCTGGATCTGGAATGAGCCCTGATCGAAAATGATTTTGTTCCTCGTGATCCAGACTTCCCAAATGAGATAAAAGGGGAGGGATCTGAGAGAACTGTTTAAACGATCCCATTCGTATGCAGCAGATATGAAGTCCATCGGCCTCCAGGATGGGTCCATAAAAAACGAGTTGAATAATTTCCAAAGTTTGATAACAGAAGGGCATGAAAAAAATATATGTTCAATGGATTCGTCAACGTTGTGACAAAGGACACAGCGGCTAGGACCCTGGTAATTGCGCTTTCTCAAATTATCCCAAGTAAGCACTTTGCCTTTCCAAACCAGCCAACCGAAAATAATGATTTTTGTAGGGATATTCCTCTTCCAAAAGGGCAGGAAGATGTTAGTCAGTTGCAGAGGAAGATCAGATACAATCCCATGATAAACATCCTTCACAACAATCATATTGTTCTTAAGGGGCCCATTCCATACAATTTTGTCACCTCCCAGGGCATAGCACAGCCCAGCAGAACGAAGATTATCTCGGAGCAAAACCCATTCATCAGCGTCCTGGTCATGTAGATCTAGTTGCTCGGCCAATTTGAAAATGGGAGCGCTATAAGACCAATAATGAATCACTTGTGAATAATACATAACGCCACTGCGGGCCAAAGCAATAATCAGACGCTGGGAAGGAGCCGTGTGAGGCGTCAATGGAAAGAAATTTTGTGATCCAATTGGAATGTCACACCCATTTTGAAATAGCCAACATAAGCGGGGCGCAATGATATGCAATATGATTTTAAAACTTCGCCATATGCATGAAATTTTTGAAGGAAAAGAAAATTCATTACAACTGATCTTCATCAATGCATCACCACTATAATACTTAGCCTTGTTTATACTGTGCCATATACTTGTGCAGTTAACAGCCCGCCAAAAAGATTTAACAAGAAGAGCTCGATTGAAGTTCCTGGTACTAAGAATTCCCCAGCCATCCATATTCTTAGGAATAGATATTGCAGATAACTTACATAGGGGAAATTTCCTGCAAAAATTAGCACCACACCAAAGAAATTGTGTAATAATGCTATTAATTTTAGAGATGACAACAGATGGAATATAAAGCAAGTGAGCCCAGAAAACAATATTTTCTGATAATACTGATTGAATCAGTATAAGACGGCCACCCATATATAACCACCGATGAGTCCATCACTGAATCCTATCTCGTAATCTGTCAATGATCCAAGCCCAATCTCTGTTCTTATAACCACAGGGTTTGATAAAATATCCCAAATATTTAAAGCCCTTTGACATGTGGCGAATACCAACTCCCAAAAAATCTGCAATAAAGTTAACTTCCTGAATGTCCCCAAATTCAAATAAGAGGACAGATTTGGAACCATTCATACCCAGCCCTGTAGCAGATTTAAACCTCAGAAACATAATATGTAAATAGAACCAGTGGTTTCTAATGAAGTAGCCAAATAATAAGAGGTCATCCACAAAAAGAGAATGCGATGTGGATACCGATTCTGAAAATGCATAGCCTTTGATATAACCCCTATGCTCAGCCGAATGCATCAATCTGCTGAAGCCCTCCATGACTAAGATAAATATTAGGGGAGATAGAGCGCAGCCCTGACGAAGGCCACGACCAACCTTGAAGAAACGGGAAGGAAATCCATTAACAATCACCGCATATCTAACATTTGAAATGCATGACATAATCCAACGGATGATTCGAATGGGAAATCCAACTTTGAGTAAAATAACCTGAATAAAAGACCAGTCAAGTGAATCATATGCCTTATGTAAATCCACCTTCATTACCAGCGCCTCCTGCTTTTGGGAATGCATTGAATGAACAACCTCCTGAGCGATGGAAATCGCATCGTGAATAGACCTGCCACTAAGAAAACCAAATTGTTCCATAGATATGTTAGCAGATAAAACAGCTTTAATCCGATTGGCAATAATCTTAGAAGTGACTTTGTAAATCAGATTACAAAGAGCGATGGGTCTAAAATTAGAAAATAGCTGGGGGTCCGAGACTTTAGGGATTAGAGCAATAAATGAAGAATTCAGATTTGTAGGCATAATGCCCTTCATGCGGAATAATTGCATTAACTTAGTGAGTTCAGTCCCCAGCAGATCAAAAAAGAATATAAAGAACTCCGTCGGCCAGCCATCTGGCCCAGGGCACTTATCATGAGGAAAAGACTTCAGGACCGACAAAACCTCATTCCCAGAAATGCACTGATCAATAGCGGCCACTGCTACATCATCAAAGAAATTGTGAACGTGTTCTAAAACCCAAGATTGGTTCCCTGCATTAATAGAGTGGTTAGCCATGTAAAACTTTGAAAAATATGATACAGCTTCCTCTTGGATCTCGGAACAAGAAAATGCAAAGCTATCATCATATTTTTTAATGCGCCAGATGGCGTTCCGGTTCCGGCGAGAATTTGCTGATTTGTGAAAAAAGCGAGTATTGTAATCCCCCTCCTTAAGCCATAACATTCGGCTCTTCAAGCGCCATGTGACCTCCTCTATCCTAAGGATTTCCTTTTTTCTGGCAGCCAATTCCTTCATGCGACTTATATCTGCAGCGATAGGGGGAGTAGAAGAGGACGAAGCAAAAAGAGCCGCCATTGTAGATGAAATCTCAAAAAATTCTTTACGGAGATTAGCCTTTTTCCTCATCTCCCATTCCTTTGAAGCCTTCTTGATCTTCTGCATTTTAAAATGGAAGTGCTCCCAATCTTTAAGATAATCATCCATAATCTCTTGATGCCAAATGCCATAAATCAAATTAGTGAAGTCCATATCCTCTAGCCATATACGATTAAACTTAAAAGGACGCCCCTTGAGATTGACATCAGCTTGCCATGAAAGCCGAATGGGCATATGGTCTCAAAATTCAGAGACAATAATATCAGAATGTAGCAGACTCCATTTGTCAACTAAGTTATCATGAACGAGAGCCCGATCAAGTCTCTTAGCAATGTGATGAGAGTCTGCTCGCTTGTTTGACCATGTTGGCATAAGAGGAGACGGTTGAATATCGACCAATTGGTGATCATAAAACATATCACATAGAAAAGATGAGAGAGGATCAATTCTGGCTGATAAACCCCACACTTCATCCGAGTGCAGAGTGGCGTTATAATCTCCGATGAGAATTAAATTGTGCAAGGAAAGAACACTGGAATCCCTCATACGCTGCCAAAAAGACTGTCTATTGTTATAAGGGGCATAAATATTAATAATATTAACTGAGTCATCCATACCTCTGAGAGAGCCAGATAACAATATCCCCCCAAAAAACCTATATGCCTTAAAAGATGCAAAATCCGGATTCCAAATCACAATAAGGCCACCAGAATGACCCATAGCGTCCACAGCAACAACCTTCCAACCTGTTTTGAAAGTCAGAAATAAATTGATAGCTCGCTCTCAAGCACACATGGTCTCTTGGCCTAAAATAATAAAAGGATTTTCAGAAAAGATCATGTCCCTGAGGCAATGAGCTTTGGAGGCATCGCCCAACCCCCTTATATTCAAAGAAATGATGTGATTCATGATGAATGCGGCTCCGGGTGGCATGCTCTAAGTGCCCGAGAATCACCCCTTGTGCTTTGACTGATGGAGATGGGGATGCCAGTAAGATTTTCCTCGTCCTATGTAAACAGGGCCACGGATTTGAATTTTCCTTTAGAGTGTTTATTGGCCGTCCTGGAAATATGTCTACCAGCCTGTTGAGTCAGAGAAAGAGAAGATGATCTAGAGACATACAATGTAGGTGGTCTATCAAAGACCGTAAGGGCAGTGAAATAATTATTGGGATTAGCCAAAATAGACTCCAGGTTGCTGCCAACAGAATTCCTAGGGGAATCCGGACAATAGACGGGGTCATCGGGCTCGGAAGATATATCAACAGTCGAGTGGGGACCAGTTGCATAGGAGGGCTTGGGCGCAGACGACTCACCAACATAGAAATTTGTATTAGGATGAATAGGAGGGTCAGCTGTCGAAGTTATATGACCAACGACCGAATCAGAGTGGGTCTGGTGGGAGTCCTGTAGGCTTAATGAAAGGGCAGTGGAAGTTCCAGAATCGCGACCAGGAAAGGATATGATATGATTATCCTCAGGAAGGGAATTATTCTCATTGGCCAGAGGACCAGACGATGTAAGAGATACGCGTTCATCATTTGAAACAACATTGTGAACTGGATCCAACACTCGAGAATTATGTAAAATCCCGTCCGAATGTTCTTGTGCAGTCACAAAGGCCTCATCGTCAGAGATATGGGGACTAGGAATACCTGAGTTAGAGCATCCATAAGCAGCATTCGTCCGGTGATCATCAGCAAGAGGACCAGTTGCATCATTAGAGCAAAACATGCGCATCCGAAATGGACAGTGCTCCCGCAGGTGACCAGTGCGATGACAGATAAGGAAATGGAATGGAATGCCCCAGAAATCAATGCGCTGCCTATGTCTTCTATTGCCCCATAAGAGATCAATGTCACCAGGCAGACCACCCGAATACTCGAGTTCGACTAAAATCCATGCCACCCGCTTATCACTGGAACCAACAATACTTGGGTCAATATACTTAGTAGAACCAATGGAGTTTCCTATTGCACGAAGTGCCTTAAGGGTGCAATATTCCAAAGGAAGACCCAGTAACTTCACCCAAATAATGCGATTCTGAGGAGCCTCCATCACCAAATTGAAGCCAAGGAACCATGGAATTAACTGCATGAAACTTCTCCCGCGCACCCAGGTTCTGCTTATAATCTTATACACATCGCTTTCATCCATGAAATGAACACTAAACCAGCCATTGATGAGCGTACTCACCTTCGGAGTATAGCCGATAATCGGCTGCCAGTGTTTACTTATCCAATTAGCAGAGTCGAATTCACAGTTATCCGGAAACAACCATCTGCCAATGACCTCCCGCTTCTGTAAGCTGGCAACGTGACCACAGAGGTCATCATAGTCCAGAGAGACTTCCTTGATTTCCATTTTGTGCTTAAAACAATTAAATCTCTTCCTGTGACGACCACCACGCTTCTGGTGTTTGTATCTACCAGGTAAACGATTCACTTTCGAAGATGAAGAATGGATGCACTGCTGAATAATGAGCTCGTCAACTTTGTCCCGCATAATATTATCAGAGTGAGAAGGATGTTTAGGTTCTGGAGCCTTCCGACTATTAGCGGGGAAATTGGGACAGTTGGCCCCTTTGTGTGCCATGTAGATGATGAGACCTAAAGACGCAGTAGCCGTCACTGCGAGACTCCCGTCAGAGCCTAGTGTGAGAAGGGTAATGATAGTACGCCTAAAAGACTCCGCGGAAATTACTGACGGCAGCTCAATACCTTAGGAGGAGAGCCAGATATAAATAGTGCTGACAGACAATGAAAATGGTAGATAGAATGAGATAAAATCTAGGAGACCTTGAGAGGGAAAGATTAATAGTTCGTCAGATAGTACTATGACTCTAGCTTGGAATAAAGAGTAAGAAGTAATGGAATGATCGATGACAGCAACGACCAGACGTAAGAATGTCAGCAATGGCACTTCGTTGATCGGGCCTAATAAAGGGAATAGCGTCAAAGTGGGAAGACCTGTTGACAACATATCCTAATCCACCTAACACAATCATATAAGATCCCAATGAACTTAATCCAACCTCGATAATGATAATACCCCTACAATTCTATTTGGGATCCAGGTATGATATTATGAAGGCAAATCTAGGACAAGGTGATCCATAAGCATGATCCAAATAAGGAATTGTAGATACGAAAAGGACACAATATCATTCCTAGTGCGATTGTGCTTGAGGAATGAAAAGACAAGCTCCAGAACGTAGATAATGTTCACAGAACAACAATTCAAATATTCCGACCAAATGCCATCGGTGGTACAGATTTTTAAAAAAACCAGTTGCTGGAATAACCAGTTCAATGAAGAAAAATCTATACAAAGCAGCAGCAGCATACACAACCAGGAAATGACCACCATTTTTTGTGAAATCTGATGCTAATGCTCTTACAAGGACGAGAGATAGTGAATAACTCCAACCAATACCTCCACCATCTTTGTGAAATGCAATGGCTATTTGATTCACGCAGGACTGATTCAGAAGTTAAATTCTGTGATGAAGAAGTCAAGCTAGTATCTTCAGCAACGAGAGCCACCATTGGATTTATGGATGTTATAAGTAGAGGCAAGGATAACGATTGCAACCATGAGTAATACAAGGATAAGAATAATGTCAATTAGTTCAGAATAACTGATAAGCACTTCTGTTGACATATTGCAATCTCATCGACAAGGAAGCGAACCTCCAAATGAGTCGGAGTTTGACACAGCTTACGACAAGACACAGCCCGCATGTCGCGAAAGCCACCAATAGCAACAACCGAGAGTCCACAATAGGTACCAGCTAAAAACATAAACCACCAATAGTATGTATGAATGCCAGTGGGGGTCTACTTAGTCAATAGCCACTATAGGCAACAACTGATTGTTCTCATTAAGTAGCAGCTTTACCAAAACAATGGGGAGGCCACTGTCAGAAGGAAGTCAAAAGGAAAATGATCTCTAAAGGACAAATGATACAACAAAAGCCACCATAAACAACATCCAATTGTTCACATTGAGTACCAGCAATATACATGTCCTAATAGCCACCAAATACAACATCATATTGACATAAATGGGTAAACATAAATGGGTAAACATACATAAATAGCCACCAATAGCAAACAACCGAAGGTCGAATGGAGTACCGGCTACGAAGAATCAAGTACATGCTTAGAAAATCAACCAACCAACAATGCTAATGAACTAAGAACCCTATTAGACCGCAGTCTGCCTACGGGGGAGCATACAACCTAAAGCATGAACAATGCAACGCATGTTAACCACGTCATTTGCAGCTCGACGCATCCCTGATCACTTGCAGCTCGACTCACTGGTCGATACTCTCCAATTGAAACCCTAAGTAAAAACCCAAAATTGTCATCATACCAATAGTAAAAAAATTATTTTCTCAAATTACTGATATGATAATTAGTCAATACATAACCAGTTACTTCTGAAAGAGCTAGTGAGGATGGATCGTAACACGATTGAGATCAATCGGAACAGATCAATACTCTCTAAGGAGAAATGGTGAAACTGTGAATCACTTGTAAAATAATGATGGTTAATATAGACTTCCTTGAAGACTTAATGGTAACTTTAATGATATGCAAATAAAATTTGAACCTTAGGATGGGTAAGCGTTTGACTTGGTATACAAATTACTCTCGAAAATTTGAACATTGTAAAAAAACCATGTGGGATGAGTTGGTCATGCCCTGGTCCACAAATAGTTAAAAAATGTTAAATGATTTTTTTAAGCTTGGAATACTTAGCACATTTCAACGATGGTAGAATTTCGTAAACTATTGACTCTAATTACACAACCTTGCATAAAGAAAACATTTGAAGGATATTGAAAATGGTTTTAACCCAAAACTTTCCTATATTTAGTGGATGGTAAAGCTTTTTGTGATTAGGGGTATCTCATGATAAGAGAGAAACATTTTGTGGATGGTAAAATGGATAATCAAGTGGCTCTAGGCTTAAACCCAATATAGGGATGAGTGTAAATATTTAAATGTTGATTACAACATGCCAAAAAACCATAACTTATTTCACAACCAAAATATTTTATAATAGTATGACATGATTTTTAACATAGATATTCACTTACTTTATTAACTTATAGTTATATTATTATAAATTAATAATAAATAGTGCTAGTTATGATATATTTAATAATTGAAAAGGGAAAAAAATAAATGGTTATCAAAATATTAATTTTTGAATCTTCAAAAATCAAGACTTTGCCTTATTTAACGTTTTTTATTTAATTAATTTTCTTTTTCAGTAGTTTTCAATTTATTGTAGGAATTCATTGAAATCACAAGTTTGATAGGTGAACTCTTCACATTCCAAGTGCCCCAGGGGTTTTTGAGGGTGTTGAATCTATATATGAAATACCAATTTAAACAACACAAATCAAGATTTGTCCACAACTTTTTTCACCGGATTCCACCTAGAAATCGGTTGGAAACTGCAAAAAGATGCACTTAAAGACTACTTCTTTAATATTTTGAATAAATTTCAGCACAAAAATAAGTAAAATAACTTGGAAACAAGATGATTATTACAGAACACCTATATAGAAACTTGACAATAAGAATAGAATGTCATTATGGTCAATGCAAGTCATTAACCCATTACATAATGACAATAAGATCAATAAGAACATTGATTGACAATCTCCAAGTAAAAATTGTGAATCACTTCTCCAAGTAGAAATATTGAACCACTTGTAAAATAATGAGGGTTAAGATATAGGAAATTTGAATAAGAGGTTTTGCCTTGCTTATCGACTTAAGCACTGTGCTTTGAAAAATGTGAATGTTGGAAATGATTTTAACTTATTATTAAGCTATATTTTTACGCTGTAAGTTATTTCCTTTGAGAAAGACTCCCCTCTTGTACCACTATGTTCCATAATGCTCAGTCAAATCATTTGAAAAATGTGAATGTTGGAAATGATTTTAACTTATTATTAAGCTATATTTTTACGCTGTAAGTTATTTCCTTTGAGAAAGACTCCCCTCTTGTACCACTATGTTCCATAATTCTCAGTCAAATCATTTTATTAAGCGATCACAATAATACGATCCATTGGAATTATTATATCAACGACTCGTGACATGCACTATCATATCAACCGCCATTCACAAGATTCCATGAGATACGGATGCAGCTGACATGTGTCGAATTATACAAATGAATTATCAAACTCCACTCCATTGTGATTGTCATTGATTTATTGTATTCCACGGTGGGTGCCATGAATTGAGAGGTCGTGGAAAGAGATAAAAATCATATGAAGTCATGTGCGCCCGCTGAGCTCTCCTCATTTTGCTAACATAGCCCTCAAGCAGTCCAAACAATAATTGTTGTTTGGGATAACCATTGGTTTTCCCCTGAATGGTCACTAATAGAAGTTGTAGTGGCATTGTGATTATCCGAACTTTCATGAAGGTTGGGCCTGTTAAGAGTTACCTCTTGGATTTCAATGGCACTCTCATAACCCACAAGTATTTTCAGCCTCTGGAAACCAATTTTGAACACCATTTCAACATTTCTTTATGGATTTGTTTGTGTATATGAACATTGTCAAATTTATGAGATTTTTTTATGTAAAGAGATTACTATTTATTCAAAAAAATTCTCCATTTCATCCACACAATTTTATCTAGGTTTTCATCCATTCATTTTCTTCTTCAGTTTTTCTATTCTAAGAAGTGAAGGGTTTGCATAATAGTCAAAGATGCAACCATGGCATCTAAAAGGATTATGAAGCATATCAAGGATTTGTAGAAGAATCCCCTAACATCTTGTAGCATAGGTTTTTTTACACCCTTTCGAGATTTTCCCCCCTTAAAATATTCTTAGGTACTTAGGGTTAAGGGTTTTTCCATGATTCCCAAGCTTCAATAGAATACTTCCAATTTATTTGTCTAGTATGAAAGGGTTTATTAATGATACCACCAAGGGATTACACCATGAAATTGTCATTTTGGGTTTTCACCTTTCAAGCAAATTTGTGTTTTGTTTTATGCAGGTTTTGGATCATAATTAAGGATGTTATTGAATTACAATAGTCGACTTATTTCAACATTCATTGAAATCAGTTGCATAGGAGGGTGGAAGAAATTTGTTTGTTTTTTTTTTTGTTTATATGGCTTTTATTATAATTTTGATCCCTTTATGATTTCATTTTGTTGATTGTGTAGGGTTTCCTATGCCTTGAGTTTTGAAGGAGCTCAAGTATTTGCAGAAGTATCCCTCGATATCTTGCAACGTAGGTATTTTTACACCCATTCTATATTTCCCCTTTAAAATTATTCCTAGGTACTTGGGGTTAAGTGTTCTCACATTTAAGTTTCATCAAAATTCTTCGAAATGATTCATCTAATATCATAGGATTTTGTGTTAATCACCATGGGGGATTACAACATGAATTTGGTATTTTTGGTTTACGACTTTTTTGGCTTAACTCTTTGTTTTGTTTTATGTAGGCCCTAAATCACAATTAGGGTTTTTATTCAATTGAAACAATTGGTTCATGTTAACATTCATTACAATCATTTGCATGAGATATTTGAGGACATTTGTTTGTTTTTGTGTCTTTATATGGCTTTACTTGGACTTTCGAGCCCTTTATGCTTTTGTTTTTCTAATTGTGTAGGGTTTCGTACGCCTTGAATAACATGCTTTGGTTTTGAGGTTAATATGGACCATTTTTTCCATGCTTCTGTTAATATACTAGTACATATGGTCAATTTTCCAACACTTGTCGGAAAGTTCCCCAATTTTTCTCAATTTTTTAATCCCACCATGGAGTGTCACTCTTATGACCCCTATGGCGATGTTGTCGCTCTTGTGACACTACTAAAAAGTGTCGTTATTGCAACCCACCTGGTTAGGGTTACACAATAGTGACAGTAATAGAAGATGTGTCTTTCCTAGTTTGGAAAGGTCTTGAAAGGTGAACGACTACACTAAAGGGTAATGGAAGACATTTTTTAAGTCTTCATCAGAAAAATAGGGTAACTATAAGTGAAATATAATTTTCTTTAAAAAAAATTGGCGGAAGACGTTTTATTGAAAGAGTTTCTTTGGCGCCAAAAAAAAAAGCAGAGAGGTCTTTGTTCACTTTTTCCCAATCATTCCCTTGTAAGGGGGATTCTATCCTTTCCTTCATTCTCTGTGATGAACTAATGGAGGGTTTGTATGGCAGCATAAGCTAGGTTCTTATGCCATTTTCGACCCATAGTATATGAGACCTAAGGTTAAGAAAGAACCTGAGCCCTAAGGATTTCATGAGATTCCTCTCTATAAACAGTAAAGATGCAGACTATCAATGTTGCGAATTTGTCCATGCCCTTCCAAGTACACAAACCACTCTCTTATAAGAACTTGATATTCTTCGTTACGGGGCATTCGAGCCTATTCTTCTATTGGGACACCACAACCGGCTGGCAGATATCGAATCGAGTGAGGAGGCACACTTACGAGTTCCACGCCATTAGGTAGAGCATTACGTTGTCATGGAAATGAGAATCAAAGTTAAAGGTGGCACACTTGCGGATACGCACCTTAGGAAAATCATTATGAAGGCCATATTTTCCTTCTACCAAAAATGTGTGGATGGGTACATTGAAGGATATGAGAATATCCTAGTTACGTATTACGGGACTCTGTTGGTGGTTGATCCAAGGTGTTGTGAGCCCAAGAAGTTTAGAGGTTGTGGTGCTCATGCTCATTTCGAGAACTCCTCTAGTTGAAGTCTTACATGTCATGGTATTTTTTTTTAGGGTTCTTTGAGTTATTTTTTTATATTATGGAATTCAACTTCATTATTTTCATTTAAGGTCATCATAAAGTTTAAAAATTTTGGATATTTGCATGTTTTACTTGCCTTTTGTAAGCATACTAGGTTTTGAACTTACGAGAGCCGAAATAAATGCTTATTTTTGTTTGAGAAAAAAATAATGATGTCATTTTCATGACCTAGAAAGGGATTTTTTGGATACGGAAGAAAAGGGGAGATAGATGTGCTTTTCTTGTGGCTCATAGTAGATGACCTTTCGAGGCAATTCTATTATTAAAATATACATTGCTAAAGTATTGTGCATATTACAATTAAGTGTAACATTGTAGAAATGTAACATCTAAGATGCGTCCTCTAGCGGTAGCTCTCTCGACTTCTTATTATCTATAAAGGTATGTGATTTCTCCAATTTCATGATTCTTCGTAAACTTATTATTCCACTTGGTCGTACAACGATCTAACCATTATTTTTTAGGCGGCAAACATATAAACAAAGGTTTATCATAATACTAATTGTTGGTTAATCAAAACATAACATAGTTCTAAGTTGTGTTAACAAGGTTGATGCATGGATGATGTCGTGCTTTTATGGTTACGATAATTGGGAAAAAATGAGATAAAATCAACGAGAAAATCGAGGTTTATGAAAGTGGAATGATTACAATGAAGCTATCATATATAATTTTTCTATATAATATACGCTGATGTTTTTGATTCTGTATTTGATTGCCTTTGAAGGATTTCCCTTTTAACATTCCATGATAACAAAACACATAGATACATACATATATAGCCAATGCATCTACCTTTCCTTTGGTTTCTCTTAAGAATCTTTGGTATGACGAATAGAACAAATGGAAATAGACGAGCTTCGACATGTCTAATTAGATAGATTTGTATATCATCTTGTTAATTAAGATCCTATTTTCTATTTTAGCACATTGATGGATTGAGGCTGGTTGGCTGTATCGAAACTGTGATATGATCCTAGCTATCAAGGACTTAAAATGTTCAAATGTCTACTATTTCATTACCATTCAATAAAACCTTACAAAGTAGACCATATTTTGTTTCCTTTGATACATACATGCATGTAATGAATATTTAAAGATGAGATAAATAATTTCTGTTTCTACGTTGCGCAACATTATGAAATATAGTAGCATGAATTAAACATTTGACTAGGCAAGGACAATTCATTTTCGAGGCTTTGGGAACTTATATGTCATATTTGGTTTAATGATTTCTAATCTTTTAATCTTAGCATATGTCGGATCTCTATAACATTATTTGATTGTGAAGTTTTAGATCCAACTTTCGAGTAAATTATGTTGATGGGAATTATATTATTTCCAGGTTGTTGTAAAAATATTAAAAATTTGTAGTATCAAAGCTGAAATAGAGTTTAAGGTGGAAGTCGGGTGCGAGGGCGAGGGTATGTGTTACACAATATTTTGTCATCGTCCTAGATTCCCCATTTTTGAATCTTTGGAGGACAATTATAGTGACCCTTTGTGTACTATCACACATCATCATGAATGACATTGCATCCCTTAACATGTTAGGAACACAATCTATGTTGACCATTCTCGAAGTTGACCCTTTAAAACATATACTTTTGGTTCGAGCGCGGTGTGCGGTTATGACCTTCATAGCGATGGCTAGAATTGCAACGGGCCTCGCGCCATGGTCACTGCACGTATCTGAAGAGCCCCTATGTTGAACTACTTTTGGAAGGGTTTTTTAAACATGGAAACAAAGCTTCTAAGATCTAACAACTTCGTGAGTGGATTCATGGATGTTTTTATTTGAATGTGGTCGAGTTTCTCTCTTTGGCTTTCTAGCTCCTACAAAAAATGAAACTTCCCAAAGAGATAGACCTTTCCTACACCATATGTGGATCCCAAAGCTCTTACTCCACTCTTATAAATTCCTCTTCATTCTATTGATTCAACTAGCCAAATATATCTAGAATAGACCAAGAGATGATAGCCGAGAGAATAGTCCATAGTTGTGAGGGAAAGTTTGAGCCTTTCGCCTCTTTGAGTCGATCAATGAACGGATGCTTTGGAGATGTGCCCGGCGAACCCGTCAAAGGAGGTCTACAACATCAAGGTGTAGGTTGTAAACTCCCTTTTTATATATCAATATGACATGACTAATTTCGAGTTCCATCTTTGCCTATGTTAGTATTCAAAGTTTCGACTCTCCTTGACTAGTTGGATAGTTGTAAATGAATATTTATGTTTGTATGTGTATCGTTTTCTTGAAGTCTTTGTTCAGGTGTGTAAACATCGCTACCAAAGGAGTGAGAGGATTGAAGGAAAAGATCAAGGGATCGGCTGCAACATATTACGTCAAGAGCATTGGATTGAGGTAGGACATATATTCCAATCCACATTTCGTTTATAAACTAGGAATTTAAAAACCCGAGCATGTTCCCTTGTTACTAGACCCACCCTAGGGCTAGAGGGATCACCTACGGCTCCACGAGGAGGATTTTCCTTCACAAGAGGTTGGTGACTCCAATGGGGATCTCAATGGCTTGTTGTCTCTTATTGTTCATTTTTGAATTTTTTATTGCGTCAGCTTTGTTCGTTTGTCATTTCTCTGTTATTTTTTTGGCACGACTACTTAAAGCCCATAGCCTTTTTCCTAAATCTATAATTCTGGTTTTGCTCGGCAAGTCCTTTATTTTTCCTTCCTTTCTAGCTCGGCACTATTGATTGTCTCATAATTGGCGCTTGTTTTTGCATGCTGGAAGTCTTTGAATCTTTGTTGAATAGTCATGTTGATTCTGTAGGTCGAATTTGGGCCTTTTTGCCCGAGTTTCCGATGTGTCTTATACTTTATCTTTAGTTTTCTCTCCTTCAGTTGATCCATCTGGCTCTTTTTTACCAGCTTTCTTTGTCCCATTCATTTCATTTGTGTGTTATATCTCATTGAACAATGTGACTTGTCCATCCTAGGGTTTCTAGGTGTTTCGAAGCATTCGTTTGATCGCATGTTCGTTGGGTCCATCCTGGTCTGTTTATCTGTCGGTGTGAGGTCATTCATTGTTGAACCTTTTTGTGTGGTTGATTGGTCTTTAGGTTGTTTTCATGTGAAGTAGGGTTGTCAAGATTTCATTATGTCTGTTTGATTCTCCTCATCGCCCCACGAGCATAGATCACATTGCTCATTGAGTCGGCTTTAAAGTCCTTTATTTTCGATATGGAAATGCATGCCTAGTTTTGAGTGTGTGTTTACATTTTCTTGGAGTTGATCTCTTCATGTTTTGACAATCTCGTTCGAAGCTACTCAAAGCTATTATTTGTTTTTTAGTGTGGCATTGCATTATTTCTCATCACTTATACAAAGAAAAGAATTTGCATTCTTCCTTCTCATTTGGAAATGAAAAGTACTCTTTTGCATTATTAGTTTCTCTTTCTCATTGAAAAGTGAAGGCAAAGAAAATTTTTCGTTTTCTACTTCTGGTTGTGTTAGTAGCATGGCGGAAAGTATCATTCTTGTATTTGATTGACTGTACTTTGTTGCAAACCTCTATCCTTCACTTATTAGTTGTTCATCGAAATGAAATGGTATCCTTTCTCTCACATAGTTGCATATTAGGGATTTGAGATAATAACATTTGGTAGGGCCTTGAAATTGAAACTTAATTTCAAGATAAACCATAAAATTGACTCAATCAACCTAAGGAAGCATTGAAACATAACACTTACGCATTTAGAGGTCTAGGCTAGTGATGTGTTCGCTTCATTAAACCTAGCAAATGTTGCTCGCAATATTGCATTAGACGAGCGCTAGTATGGAAATTTTCTCCTCGTACCATCACATATATAAAGGAGACCCTTATAGGTTGCAATCCTTTATCCATAGGAAGTCAAGTCTCCCGCCTTATGCTTGTGATACAGAACACATCATTCGAGGAGAGTACACTTTTAACACCGTATGTTAAGTCCTTGGTCATTTTCTCTTTCATTTTATCACCAAGGTGTATATTATAGTTCACGGGAGCTTGGTACGCCCCACTTTTGACTAGAGTTTTTTAGTAGTCATTTTGATCTTTTAGTGCATCTTTAAATTGAAAATATCATCGACACTTGTCACTTTCTCGTTCAAACTAAAAGTGACTAGAGTCACCTTTTGTCCTTTTCTCGACTTTTAAAATATGAAAAGGCGAATCTTGTTTCCATGTTATAAGAATTAATTTCCCACGATTACATCACACACCCATTAAGTTGTTCTTGGCCCGGATCATGAGTAATTCCTTAACTATTGTTGTAAAGCCTCAGAATTAATCATCTCTTCTCCATATTCATCGAGACAAATTCAATGTGGTGAAACCACACTGTTTCATCCTCCTCTTCACCGCTTGCGGTGAAGAGACTCTCACAGAGTCTCTTCTAAGACACCTACGTCTATTGGGACCCAAGAACTCGAGGGTGCCATTATCTCCAATTCAACCTCTTGCCACTCGGTTTCCCCCAGGAGTCGTTTGACATCAATTGGCGACCCCCGAGATCCTTTTTTATTTTTTTTAAGAGAGAAGATCCCCTCGACATTTCCAACTCACACAGGACACCATTGTCCGATTAGCACTTTCCCCTCCTTGCTTGCCGGCACTTCTCCCTTTGTGACATGTGTTTGTCGCGACATGGATGCCTCGTAGTCCTATTAGTAGTGAAGAGACTCTCGTATCTATAGGGAATATCCAATTCCCTCCTGAAAATTTCATATGAGACGACTCAACCTTCCTCTCAGCCTTCCTCTCAGCCACTCTTGGCTAGTTTCTTGTACTTTAGGATAGTTGTTTTATGGTGCTTCATATTTCTACCAAAAAATCTGTTATGGTCAAGTATTGTGGCTTTTCATCAGGGTCGTTAGTCAATAGGGCCATCCTCTTCGATTCCCATTGTTTTGATAGTTGTCACAGGTTGTCCCAACCCGGCCCACTATGTGTGTGGCTTCTTCGCACCATCTTTTACGGTGGTTACATCATTTCCGCTAGTTACTACTATATTAGGAATGCATCTAATGTTCTGTGATGTACGTGGACCACATTGTGAGTGCATCATAACCTCATGTTTCGGGAGTCAATCAACCTATTGGTAGTGTGCTTATCTCTTCTAATCCTATTTGAGAGGCTTTCCATACGACAATATATTATGATTATTCAATGTTAGAACTACCTCCCTCGGGGTTCTTAGCAGGTTCAAGCTTCCGTCAATCCACTACATCTTTACGATGAGTTCGGGAATTACATATCTACCATGGGCACATCCAACAAGGTCCATTGTATGTCCAAACCAATCAACCTATGATTCCTCAAATTCGGTTCACATACCAACAAGGAAAACCCTATGGTCCACAAGGACAACCCTACCATCCATAGGGACAACCTTTAACCCAACCGGGTCCAGCCCTACGGCCTTCTAGGTCAACCCCATGTTCATCAAGGAGTGCCTCATGTTCCTTAGGGACAAACCTGCCCACCTCAAGGAAAAAATTTTTGTACAACATAACCCACCTTACGTTCCATAAAGGCCCGCCTATTATACGACAAGGTTAACCCTCCATTAGTGTACTCCTCAACCTAGTCTTCGGGGACATCCTTGCTCATCTAAACCATCGGGCCAATGCAGTTTTTAGGGATAGCCCTGTCAACCTCGGTATCGGGCCAACCTGGACCCACGGGGGACAACTTGTTCCGGCGGGGCAAACCTTACAATTCCTCGAGGCCAACCATTGTTTTCCAAGGTCAGCCTTTGATGCTCTGAGTCCACCCCGAGCATTACATTCATCCCGCAACAAAATCCATACGTTGCTCAAATTGGACCCAAGTGGTTCACTCAGAATCAATACCATGGTCCCCAACCAAGATATGTGTTGGAATTTTAAAAATTATACCTAGATAAAATCCTCCTGGATAGAACATGTAGACTCAAAATTTCTCTGACACCAGATTTAAAACTAACAGGAGTCTTTATCGAAAGCTTTGTGATGTATACAACATTTCCCATTCCTTGCTACACTAGAACTTTACGATGTGTCGAAGTTAACCAATGATCCCATTCTTCATAATCTATATTGGCCCCAGTTCCTACCAATTCTAGCAATTGTCCAAGTTTGAACGAAGCCAGAAGACCCCTAGGCGCATGTTATGACATACCACCTGGTGCTCCTATAGAGATCCTGAATTGATGATTCTACTAATTTACATCTTTTCCAAAGGACTCTCATTGGTGCCTCCACTACGAAATGGTACATTGAACTCTCTCGTGGAATCTTCCAAGATTTCCAATTCTCTTACTTGATGGTATTTCTCTCACACCTTTTGTTGTATTTCGCTATGAAATAGGAGTGTACCTTCTTACATCCTTGAAACAAGATCGGGCAACGCATATCCAATGCATTCACGAATGGAGATGACGTCGATCATTTGATTAAGTTTGAAATCACGATCAAATTACGATTGATTGATTTCACTACCTCTTTTTTCGGCCAAAGAGCTAAGGACATTTCTATGGAGGCATGTGTTACCAAAGATGAAAAGCCATTGCACACGAGAACAACGGTCTGGTTCTCCTAGTTTGGCATGATTTTTGATCTCTTGCCTAATGCTCCATGACACGAAACTTCCAAAGCCACGAGTGACGCCATACATCGACGTGTCATTGGTTCCATTTCAGAGTACTATAAGTCTTCTCCTAATTCTGCGAAGCATAAATCACACCACTTCTGCGATATTGCTTCTCGGCCACCCTCTAATCCTAGTAAAATCTCGAAGCGAATGCCATCAAGTCTACCAGTTGAGATAAAGCTTCCCAAAGGTAGAAGAAGAGATAAGGCAAGGCCAAAGCCAATACCCGAAATAAAGTTACCTCATAAAACCAATATTGATTATGACTTTGAAATGTAAACCAAGTATCATTGTATTATATGTAATGATGAGCATTACACAAGGATTGTCCATGATGAGACGAAGTGAGTTATTTTGCTCAAAGGCACCCGGGGAACTCCGGTTGTTGCCAGGCCCATTCCATCACAACAAACTCAAATGGTGGAGCAGCCTCGGTCCTCCACCCTTTTTGTGGCATCTCAAGTTTTCGTATATGAATGGTGTTGCACATATCCGTTTGCTACCGGATCAAAATATTATACGGATCCGCGTCAAGTGGTGGGAAAGGAATTGCAAATGCTCTACTCCTTTTCCCCCACCTACTTCTGACCTCTTCATATTGAAAGGCCTAGTTCCAAGCTTAGTTGTATGACCACCTTCGAAGGCGTACAAATAAGTCCTCCTATAATCCAAACACCCGTGCCCTCCCAACTTATTAATATTGTTGAGAGTTTGGCTCCAGGCATCATCGACTATGTCTGTACTTTGGAGTACTTCAGAGTTTTGTCACAACGAAAGGCTTTGTTATACGCCTATCGAAGGGGTTGACCTTGCGGGTTGAGCCTTATCACTTTCGATCCTGAAAAATTTGTCCCATGTCTCCCTCGCCAACTTGCTTTGATCATCAAGTTGGGTTTAATGTAATAATATCCATCGAGTGGTCATAGACAAAGGTGCATCTACTTGCATCATGTTTGTTGCATGTTGAAATCCGTGGCTCTCCAGCCCTTAAATAGTCTCCAAATGCTTTAGAGGCCTTTGATGGAAGGGAATCTCACCCTCTTGGTATCCTCACCAGCTTACCTATAACGTTGGAAGGAAAAGCAATTAATGTCGATGTTGAATTTGTTGATGCCAAACTCAACTATAATATCCTCCTCAATCGCAGTTGTACTCATGCCATGCTATGCGTACCATCCACTCTCTTTCGTGTTCTTCATTTCCCGCACGAACGAAATATTATCATTGTTGATTAGTTATCCTTTTTCACTTCCAATTCTTGAGAGAGCAATGTTTGTATGTAGATCACATTCCCACGCCTTAGGAAAGTGTGGGGCCAAGAATTTTCAAGATCTTGCCCTTATGGGTCTCTCTTCTCTTCCTCAGCAACACTACCTAGAGTTAATATGACCTCCATGTCTTCTAATCCTTGGATCATCTCTTCGTTTGATCGGGTTGACTCATTTGGAGAAATAACTTTGTTAATCCTGATAGAAATTGATTATTGTCGGTCATCTAAACCAAATTCTCCTTCTAATCATACTTCTTCAAGTATGCCTCTCGACACATTCTCAATCCCCTCGGCTCGGTGCTTCAGATTCTCCAGTCCTTGAGCAGGAGACGTTTCCAATGTTGATGAAGGCATCGTGGAAACCATGTCTCTTGAGGATCCTCCCTAGGACAATACTCATCATCATTCCTCCTTTTTACCTAGTCTTGGGGCAATGTATGCTTGTCTTGAGAATTTTGCTTCCTGAGCTCCTTCCCAACAGCTTCAAATGCCTATTTTGATACATGAATTTTTGTGGAAGGCAACATGGGAAATATCACTCAGACGATGCCTATTGACATCTCCATTAAACCGGGGGTTGTCGAGAACATCCACATTGGGGTGACCTATTCTCTGATGAGATCGAGGTCTATACTAGTCTCTTTCAATAATTTTGAGATGTTTTGCTTGGTCCTACAAGGAAATGCTAAACGATGATTCGAGTATATTCGTGCACGAATCCCTACTTACTACGATGCAGCTTGTTCACCAACATCTTCATCCCGTGCACCCTAGAAAGGGAGATGCCATAAGGGATAAGTTGAAAAACTTCTCAAGCAGCCATTTCTCAGAATCCATTTGGCCAAGTTGGGTCTCTAACATTGTCCCCATGTAGACAAAAAGCAAGGCACTATTCGAGTTTTATGTCGAATTATCATGATATCCGTGTGCTTGTCTCAAGGATAACTATCCCACTCCCTTTATCAACAAATCATTGTTGGAGTTCAACTGAGGTGAGATTTTCCCCCTTACGGACGAGTTCTTTGGTTGCTTGATTAATATATTATCGATCGATCAACATAAAACCGCCTTCATTTGTCGGGTAGGGCACTTTTGTGTATAAGAAGCTCCCTTTTGGCCTGAAAAATGTTGTTTACTTACATTCCAATGAGCAATGTCACATGCTTTCATGACATTGAGCACATTGTTCAACCTTACCTAGATGACCTCTTGGCTCGTTACGCTAAGCGTCGGGACCACCCGGACCACCTCTTGTCAAATTTTTCTTCGTTGTAGATGCTATAACATTCGGCCAATGCGCACAAATGTGTCAACCTGCGTCGACTCTCGACATTCTTGGGTTTGTTGTTTCTAAAAGATAGTATTCGTCCCGATCCTCTTAAGGTTTAAGCTATCATTAATCTCCTCCCCTTCCTCTTTACACCGGTTGTATAATTTGGAAGGGAAAGATAATTTTCTGCATCGTTTCATACTAAACTATCTTTGAGGTAGCAAAGGTTTTTACGCGATTACTTAAGAAAGGCATCCCATTCCTATGGGATGAGATTGCTCAAAAAATCTTTGTTTGGGAGCCATTCTCGTTAATGCTCCTCTTTTGCATCCACAAATTATCATCGCGATTATTCACTCTATGCGTTTGTCACTTTTAGAACTATCGCCATGGTTACGATGCAGAGACGATGATGATGGTAATGAGCATGTCATTTATTATCTTAGCCTCGATCTTCTCGACAACTGAAACACATTATGCTTATGTCAGGAGTCGCGTTGGAAGTTTTTCAAGATGTCCAACATTTTCGCCATTATATTTTACTCCACACTACGACCATGATTTATGATTGCAAACCCATGACCTATATTTTAACTTGATAATTAATGGGGGAAAAATACTCTAAGTGGATAGTCATCCTCGAGTTCGATTTGGATTTCACTAGCTGCCAAATCAAAGAAATCGTTGGTTTTTTGCGCTGAGTTGATCTAGCTGCTTACCCTCACACTCTACTCCCCTCTAGTTGCGAGGAATGCATTCTAGACGATACTCTTTTTCGATTAGGACCCTCGATCCATGGTATGGTGATATCATCGTTTATCTGGAATTCTACTTTGCGAGGGTCCGGAGTTGACGAAATATCCTCATTGACGTATTTGTCATCATTCGCAACCCTATCGCATGATCGGATATCTTTATACCACATCGAAGTCGGTTGTTCTCCGTTAGAGTTTAACCCTCGAGGAAGTTGAAAAATTCAGCAATATTTGTCATTCGGCACATGTGGTGGTCACGTGTACGGGTATCCTACTACTCAAAAAATCCTTCGTGTCGAGGTATTTACGGCCTACCATTTTTCAAAAGATTTTATCCTTATTGTTTGTAAATGTCTGAGTGTCGAGATCTACGAGAACAAGATGTGCGCGCCATCGCTCACCTCCATGTTTGTCATTACCATTGGTCCCTTTGCAAAGTGGGTGTCGATTTCATGACGTGCAACCCTCGCTCGGCGAGGGGGGCAAGCTTATATTGTAGCCATAGACTACTTCACCAAATGGGCCGAAGCAATGCCTACACTCTGGCGGTAGTGAAGACCACACAATTTCTCTTGATCACGTGATTACTAGGTTTGGAGTCCCTCAAGCCATTGTCACTAACCATGGCTCCCATTTTCTCATTATATGATGGTTGAGCTGACTGTTTGGGTTGGGTTTGCATCATGACAACTTAACATCATACTACCCCCGAGGCCAATGGCAGTTAGGCAGAGTGAAAAAATTTTAGTCACTAAGCTTCGGTGTACTATTGGGATGCACAATTCCAATTGGCATCTCAAGTTGTTCTGACTCTCGGGCTTACCGAATCTTGGTGAAGGATGCAACCGGATTCATGCCATTTCCAACTTCTTTATGGTTTGGAAGCTACCCTTTTGATTGGATGTCAAATTACTTCCCTCAAGATAGGCTTGTCAAATTACTCCTAAATGCCTCGCCGGAAGGGAAGAATCTTGTATATTTGGAGAGGCTCGATGAAACATGTCACTTTGATGCTCTAGTCATATAAGCACGGAAAAAGCGGTTCAAAGCTCATTTTGATCAGACAATTTCCCCTCGTACTTTCATAGAAGGAGACTTAGTCCTCTTATGTGACGAAGCCCATGATAATTTGAGAATGATAAATTCGAACCCATGTGGCATGGGCCCTATATTGTTAAACGTGTCTTGAAAAATGGGGCCTATGACCTTATTGATTATGAATGTTGTCTCTTGGATTAGCCCGAAATAGGGTTGAATCTCAAGAAACCTATTATGCATGAGTTTCTCTTGCATTTATTTTGTACATAAGTGTGTTTTTCATTTTTGGCTTGGTGTGATTTACGAGAACTTTCCTACTTATTATGTCTTTTCTTCTTGTACGGATATACATCTCACTCCTTATGTTAGTTTTGTGATAGTGCCTACGTGGTAAGTAACCTATCTCAGCGGCTTGGGTGATTTATGATCCTAATGGTGAGTTAGTGGTCCTTCAAAGGCATTTGTCTAGGGGAAGGCAAACAATGCCAACGAATACGATGCAATTATCTAACTTCTAACTAAAGCTATTGCCCTCGACATTCATGAATAAATTGTAAAACCTAGACTCTCTGACTTATTTTTCTCCGGCTCAATGGGTGTTATTTTGTCGAAAACCTCGGATTTGAGGATGTATTTATGTGTTCATTTGTTAGAAAGGAATTTTGATTATGTTACATATAAACATATTTTCGGAAAAATTGAATACGTTAAGCGATGCGGTAGCCAATATTGTATTAGATAGACATTTGTAGAATTTGTAAAAAGCAATCATCATCACATAGTAAGATTTATACAAGAAAATAAACATATATATATCGATTGTTTGCATCGACTTGTACATCACGGTTCAAAATATGTGTTTTGATTTACATCACGAGACACCATGTCTCTCAAAAAAATGCATAAATGAAACCTATGAGTCTAATCAATAGTTGCTCATGATAGCATGTCGATGCCCACATGACACGTCTGTTGATCGATGGATGCGGTTAGAAACTCCCGTTATTAATGCTGCTTCAATCGCCACGAGGAATGTCTTCAAATCACACATAATCTAGGATCTCGCTTGTGTGTCCCTCAAGTTACGTGCGATTTATTCCTCATCACTTCCCTGTCGCAGAAACCTCTTGAAATCTCTTGGGACCCTTTGAGCTATCGAACATCCGCGGGTCCATTAAGTCAACATCTGCAACACATGAGAAAAAAATTAGAACACACATATATAAAAACAAAAAAAATTGCAATACTTGTAAAAATAAAAAATAAAAAAGAGTTTTTACCTAACTCCTCATCCGAGTTGTCTCCTTCCTAGAAGTGGAAGATCCGGATCCCTTTTGAGATCGGTACTAGTATATGGCCGATCCTACCACCATGATGATTTGTCGGTGCAACTAGTCGAAGAACTACTGGTTTCCATGACATGTGATGCCCACCTCCCCCGATCGAGGCATCAACTGCACGCGGACCATATGTGGCTCTCGTGCGGTGGCATAGGTACCATCACCTCACGATGTTGGAATATCGGTAAAGTTCCCGGAGATGAACAATATCAAAATGGAACTATATCAAAGCTTGCTTGAGCCTACCATTTTTACATTTGCTCGGTGAAATTTCGTGTTGATTGTCCAGCACATACACTTAATTGAATATTGTCGGAGCCATGCAATCTATGGCTAGTGGAGGCGGAGTCTTTATGGCTTCATGAGGAGCACGATATCCAACGGCTGAGTAATGGTATGCAACACTACCCTCAAGGGTAAGTCGGGCACTATGCGAATGTCTAGCATACCACTCTTGTGTGCTTTCCTCGCTCCATGACAAACTCTATCTATCAACATTTCCATGCTCTCTCCAAGGGCCCAAGTACCTGTCATTAGTGGTCACTCTCCTCTCCACAAAAATATAGTTATGAAGTAGATATCAGAGAATTCTATCTCCAATTCTTGGTCATGGATGTGAATCTCTCTCGATCAATGTCCCATACACTGATCAAGTATTGTAGCAGCTCTAGTTGAGCTCTCAAACATGGGGTCATGAAGAATTTAAGGAACCCACAGTTCCTTAGAGAATCCATGCATGCGTCATTTTCCATGGCCTGTTCATCCTCTACCCCATGCTCCCACTCTTTCCACTCTATTACCATTTTAACTATTGATCCTTCCTGCAAAGTCAAATGCAAAGATTCTATTAGCCACATGTTAAAATTTGAATCAATTTGGTCAAGAATTTTGAGGAAAAAGTTGAAAATTTTGGGCGCGGCATTTCACGCTACTATTTTTCAAACAAAAGTGCCAAGCGGCACCTTCCCGTTTAAAAATATGGAGGTCGGCGCGACACCGTGCCCGAAACTGACGTCAGCCGTCACGGCCACGATTTTTCAAACCCTTACACAAAAGGCCTCAGAACATGAAATCATATAAGAATTGGATAGAATTGTAGGAGAAGTTGATGGCTCTTACTTGGAAGAAGAAGATTCGTCAATGACCTCCTGGATTGCCTATAGTCAGCTCCACAAATTCATAGTGGAAACCGGTAAAAATGCTCACAAGAAGGTGAAAAGATAAAAGTAAATTGTTTTTACTATTTGAGTTATTTTATAGCCTTTTCTAACCCTAATTATGTTTTTGGACACCTTTTTCGATTATTTTTTATTATTTTTCTTGAAAATGGGTTTTATTTTTGTTTCTTTTGTAACAATAGGTCATAAAATTGGCAACGATGAGGAAACAAGTTGTATTTTATCACTTTTCAGACTCAGTAAAAACACGAAAAAATCACCCCCTAGAGTCATCTTTCAACTCTTTTCTGACTCTAAAAAATTGATAAGATTTTTGAGAATCTTATCATTTTGAACTCACTAAAGGCTGTGAAACATCATATTCCCAGTATACGTTTACCCCTTTTTCGGGCTAGGAGAAATTATTTACGAGAAAGGAATACCTTAGTCGAACATGGCTAAGAGGTTCTCTCGGGTATTGTTTTCTACCTTTTTGGATCTGAGAGACTACCTACGAAAAGGGACCTTCTGGAGTTTTATTTTCTGCTTATTTTCAAACTCTCTAAACATGAAAAGGTGTCGAGGCCTCCCTTTTTCGGACTCCTTAAATCTAAATGACATTAGAATTCATCGCTATGACATTGCCAAGTTCCTCCTTCCTAGGCCTCATAAAATGTACTAGGATGGATTTGTCCGAAGGAAAAACTTACATGACAAGAATATGCTATCCCCTTCAATATTGTTTCCAAAAATAATTGGGGTACTTGGTAGAAATGGTGGGGGAAAATGGAACTAGTTATCAGTTGTGTCGGCATTATGTCTCTCTTGAACATGACACTTGTCTATAGTTCATGTCGAGTTGGGGACATCCAACATTTGCCATTTTTCCTCCATGGGTTTGGGTTATCTATTTTGACCTCTCATCTGCTCTTTGCCTTGTCACCATGACCTCAGATCCCTTGATGTCAAACACTGCGAAATTTTGGAGTTGTTTCACCAATATGTTCAAGAGAATTCCCTTCTGCAGTTTTCAACCCCCGACCCCCTGTTCAGTCTTGATTCACTATCATCTTATTCCTATGTCTCGTGTTGATGATGTGGGAAGAATTATGGCCCTCCTTTGACCGATCACTTCCTGTCGACTTTAGCTCATTATCTAGGAAGCTGATCCAGAGACTCCCTTATGGTACCTTAGAGCTTGCCTGCCTCAATGACATGTTCTTCACATTTGACGATAGGTTCTCATCATTGGCCTTCGATCGAGTGATTTCGCGGGTGTTTGACTCTAGTTCATTGTTCACATTCCGTGGATTGTAATAGAAGTACCTTGAGAACCATTTTCATTATTAGTGGTTTCTCTCGCGCCTATTAACAGCTTCCATCATTGGCTGGTAATCAGGCGACTTTCTTGCAAGTTCGACTTTAGCTCATTCATTCACATGCCTGAATTTGTACTTGTTCGGGTCAGGACGGAGCACAAGACCCTGGGTTTTTTTTGATGAAATCCAGGTTGTGGGAAGATTTGGTTTATCATGGCTGTATACATGACTCTTCTGATTGGATGGCTGTGACCATACCTGAATCTATTTTATGATCCTTCTCAATGGATGGCTATGTCCATACCTTGGATCTTATTACATGTTCTCTATTATGGATGGTTGCACCCATACCTTGTATTCATGTATCAGAGATATTAGTCATACTTGATCTTGCAGGTCCTCCAGCGATGGTGTTTTGGTTTGGGCATGTTCTCATAAATCATTTCACCCCTCCCTCTCTCTCGAAATTCATGCTTTAGGGAGCATCTGTTACATATTATTTTTTCACTGTCCCTGGATTCCCTATTCTGAATACTGGAGGAAAATCATAGTGACCCCCGTGTACTATCACACATCATCATGAATGACATTATATCCCTTAAAATGTCAGGAACACAATCTCTGTTGACCATTCTTGAAGTTGACCCTTTAAAACATATACTTTTGGGTCGACGTGGTTATGTAGTTATGACCTTGCACCAATCGCTAGAATTTCACTGGGCCTCGCACCATGGTCACTCTATCTCTGAAGAGCCCCTGCGCCTAACTACTTTTGGAAGATTTTTTAAATATGGAAAAAAATCTTCTAATATCTAATAGTTTCGTGAGCGGAGTCATGGATGTTTGTTCGACTGTATGTGGTTGAGTTTATCTCTTTGTCCTTCTAGTTCCTACAAAAATGCAACTTCCCAAAGAGATAGACCTTTACTCCACCATATGTGGATCCCAAAATTCTTCCTCCACTCCTATAAATTCCTCTTCATTCCATTGATTCATCTAGCTAGAGATAGCTAGAATAGACTAAGAGTTGATAGTAGAGAATAGTCCATAGTTGTGAGAGAGAGTTTGAGCCTTTCGCCTCTTTGAGCCGATCGATGAACGAATGCTTTGGAGATGTGCCTGACTGAACCCATCAAAGGAGGTCTATAGCGTCAAGGTGCAGGTTGTAAAGTCCATTTTTTATATTAATATGACATGACTGATTTCTAGTTCCATCTTTGCCTATGTTAGTATTCAAATTTTATGACTCTCCTTGATTATTTGGATAGTTGTAGATGAATATGCATGCTTGTATGTTGTTAGTGTTTGCTTAATATTTATGCAGGTGTGTAAACATCGCTACCAACGGAGCGTAATGCTTGAAGGATAAAGATTGAGGGATCACTGCGACATACTAAGTCAAGAGCGTTGGATTGAGGTAAGACATCTATTCCAATATGCATTTTGTTTATAAAATAGGAATTTAGAAACTAGCATATTCCCTTGTTGCTAGACCCACCCTAGGGCTAGAGGGATTGCCTTTGTCTGTAGAGGGGATTTGCCTTTAGAAAAATATGTTGATTATAAATGGAGAAAAATGTAAGGGAATTTTTTGGCCTAATGTTGTAACCATATATCTAAACTATATTACTCAAAAAAATGCTCATGAAAGTGAAAAATATCACTATAGGCACCCCCTAGAAGAGGGGTAACCTATCCCATAAGCATCCGTGATCATGCTGTAGACTTTAGTAGGAACCATAAACTTTAAAAATATGAAACTTGTTTTACATCCTTTTCACTCTCCACTTCTTTGATCCTTCCACTAAAATTATATTGCTTTACTGTGTTTTGATCATCCTGAAACTATGTCACAAAGAATGTACTTGAGTTAGTTGATTTTATTTTCAGGAGCATGCTCATGAGCTTAAAATTTAAATAACTGTGTATAATTTAAATTTTGAAGCAACAAACAATTTTACCCTAAAATGTCGATGGTTATAAACTTTTATTTTATGTTTATTTATGGAATTGACCTAAAACATTGATTCTTATGACTGTTTGAATTGTGATTTTACAGAAAAGAAAATTGAATAAGAATTTTCAAAGGCTTATGCTTAAATTTTCATCCCTTATTTCCCATCATAGAGTTGACTATCATGCTTACACAGGAAGCTGGGTTGTTTCCTTCATTTGATATCTTAGGTCTATACAAGAGGTTGCATCCAAATTTTACATTCTATTCAGTTCTGGTAAGCTTAGCTATATAACATTACTTATAAAAATGTACATGTACACACGGTGTTCCCTTGGAAGTAAATTGCAAATGTTGAAGTTGGTTTAACAGATCTTGTTTTACTCGTTATAGACAACATAACCTATGGAATGTATCTTAACAAGCATCGATTAACGCACTAGGAGAAATAACATATATATAATAGACCATAAAAAATCACTTGGAAACATAAAGTACTTAAACAAGTGATTTTTAAGGTGTAAATTGGAATACAACAAAAGTACACAAACCGGGGCTTCTAGACTGGAAAACAATAGCACAAGTTGGCATCCATTGTTCGCATGAGAACCCTTATAACTGTTATAACTTATGTTGTCTCCAGGAAAAAAATATCAAAGAAAACCATAGCACGCAACTTTCATGTAGGTAGAATGAATCCCATATAACTACATGCAAGAGTCTAAGTCATATACCAATAACTTTAACTAGGTTATTCCTTAGAACTAAAAGAAATATTTGCATGCCTGCATTTTGTGAATATTTGCTACATACATGGTTGGTTTAAAAGAAAAATGTCCCTAATGATATACCTATGATGTCATTGAGATCAAGATATTGTTTTTTGAAGGCCCCACAAGGCTTGCTACCTAATTTTCAATGTACTTAGCCATTATTTCCCATTTGACATAATTTACATAAATAGAATATGTTGACAATTAGGTGATGTCTGTGCTAGTAATACACACATTTTCCTAGTGAGATTTAATTCATCCTACCATACTCCATCATGGTATATTTAGAGTTAGGGTCCATGATTCCATGCACATGTTGTTTCTCAATATGTGTTTCCAACAAAGTCCACATTCACCTTGTGACTAGTTTGGCAATACCTGTGACCATGTTGCTCAACCTTGCCAAGTTCCTTGCACCAATATGTTGGCATCATGACAGTTTATTCAATGAATTTTTGAATAACAACAATATCATCAATTCATAGGATTTCCAAGGTTAATTGAATGCACATCCAACCTCGCTATTTGACTGGGAATTGTAGTGACTAGTTCATTATTCGGTGAGAATCAACATTCCCACAAATCATTGGTGTAATTGTGTCAAAATTTCAGACCATTTTCATTGGTGAAAATCATCCACATTGGGCTTTAAATCATTTTTTTGTTTCTTGGTGTAATTCCGTCACACTTCTAGTGTTTCATCCATTCATAATATGCTAGTTATGGTATATTCATCCAGGCAATTTATGTAAACTATATTACAACACTAAAAATAATTTGGATGGTTTGATGACTAGTGTAGACATCACTTTAGTGATCTCCTATAAAATTTCTTAAATATTAAATTTACAACTCATACATATTCTTGTGGTATTTACTGTTGTCGGAAAAGCTTGTGCTCTGTTTCCCAGGCTAATAATCAATTGTGGGAAAATCTTGTGCTCTGTTTCCCAATATAATAATCAGTTTACTTTTTCTCCCAGGCTAATAATCAGTGCACCATTGTGTAGTTTTTGGCATCAAATACCAAGGCATGTGCATGGGAACTCATGAAAAACCATTCATATTTGAATCTATGGAGCTAAATTTGTAATTTCACGGTTCACTGTGTTGTCACAAGAGATTTTGGGAGCTACAAATTCGTAAACAAAAGCCTATTTATCTAGTTGGCATTGTAAACACTCTAACCTTGAACACAAATTGGAAGGTATATTTCTGGTGCAATTGTCATATGAAATTAGAGTGCATTGGCGTTGGTGGTTAGCATTGTTCTTGGATTTTCATAGTAAGAAAAACAAGCCTTGAAAAAAATAATAGAACATTTCTTTATAATAGGAAGGTATGGTGGTTTCCAAATATAATATGGCCAAACATGTCTCTGGTAAATTGATTGTATGCAAAATTCTAGAATTATTATAAGGCACTACTATGCATGAGGATCATTTAAGACATTTGTTTAATACAAAATAAATTTTTCATCTTAAACCTTTCCACAAAAAACATACACTCATATTATATAATATAAAATAATATGCCATTTAATTTAAGACATATTTTAAGTCAAAATACCATTTAATTGTAAACCTTCCCCTGAAAGAAAAAGACTCATTGGTCTCATATTAGTCACAGGAAGTTTGAGCATCCTAGGCATGGCTCTTTGGGCTTTCTCCCTCACAAGAGGAAAAGTGAAAGTCATTCCCCCAAGATTACCCATCGAAGCCTTGCAAGTTGATGACCTTCTTGGGTTGGAAGGCTAGCATGCCCCACATTGTCAGAGAAGCCCAAATCCAAGCCCAAGCTTTTCTAGAAGGAGATATGTGAAGCTGTAACAGTAATTAAGACCTTGCCATTGGTTATCATGGGCATGGTTAGTATTATAAAAACTCCTAGAGGGCTTCGAACCCTTAACATAGTTTTGGCTCAAACTTGTGAAGCCATAATAGTAATCGAGACCTTTTTAATCTTGACAGTGGGTGTGGTAGGTTATATAATGACTCCAAGAGGGCTTCAAACCCTTAACACATTTTGGGAACAATACCTCAGCAAGGAGGTGCGAAGGTGGTTTTACAAGAACTGGTACAACGCTAAGAAAATGGATTTCACTAAATACACCAAAAAGTATGACTTTGAGGAGGGTAAGAAGGAAATCCAAGTAGAGATTGAGAAATGAAGAAGTATGCTACCATAATCAGGGTTATAAAGTACACCAATATTAATAAGATGAAAGGATTGAATCATAAAAAGGCCCACCTAATGGAAATCCAAGTAAACGAGGGAAAAAAACCCCAAAAGGTAGATTTTGCATATAACATATTTGAAAAACAAGTTTTGATTGATGCTCCTTTTCAGAAAGATGAAATTATTAATGCTATTAGTGTAACTAAGGGAAAAGGGTATGAAGGTATTATAACCAGGTTGGGTGTTACAATACTACCTTTTAAAACTCACAGTGGCTTGCGAAAGGTTGCTTGTATTGGTGCTTGGCATCCAGCTAGGGTTTCCTTTACTATTTCCAAGGCTGGTCAGAATAGGTACCATCATCGTATTGAGATGACTAAGAATATCTACAAGAGTGGCAAGAAAGATCAATAATCATAGGACTGAAAAGGATATAACACCAATAGGTGGGTTTCCTCACTACGGTATTGTAAAATATGATTACATTATGATGAGAGGATGTTGTATGGGAACCAAGAAGCGGGTTGTTAATTTATGACAGTCATTGCTGAAACTGATCTTGCATACTAACTTGGAGGAAATCAAGTTGAAATTCATTGATACATCCTCTAAGTTTGGACATGGGTGGTTCCAAAAAATCTAGGAGAAGGCCAAGATTTTTGGTAAATTGAAGGCTTAGGTATGTTAATTTATTGAAACCCTTGAGAGTGAATTGAAACATTGGATCATTGATTTATTCTCTACCCTAAAAAATGTCTCATCTTCAAACCTCTTGTAACAACAATGGTAAAGGGAAGTTAATGGACATAGAGCCTGTGCTTAATATTCGTTTCCATTATGATCTTGGTGAGTTCCTCGGGGTTTTAACACCTTCCAGGATATATAGGATTTGGCATGAGGTTGGGGTCATATGGAGATAGAGAAATGAGGGAGACGAGTGGAGCCATGACATTAATTGTAGCTTGCACAGATGGGGGATTCTTGTTGAGTACCAATCCTTTTACGGCTAGATATTAGGATGGTAAGTTTGATTAATCTCAAACCCTATAACAAACCATGTATGCAGTTATGAACTATCGAATATGTGAAGGAAAAGGATGTGTTATGCCGTTTTGCTTCTTCAATGCCAAAATTTGTAAGCAAAACTTGGGTGATGAAATGGATAAGATTAGTTTATTTTTAGTTGCTTATTTTAAATAACGATGAAGAGTGTGTGAATATTTTGGATGTGTTTATCTGAATTGAAACATGAGAGGAATTTTGTTCAATTTGAGACTACATTTTGTCAAAATTGATTTAAAACTTGGGATTGATGAGTTAGAACTTATGAAAAGAGGCAAAATTGTATTTTATTTTGTCAAAATTGACGTTCATTAGGTGCTATACATCTGAATAGAAACAAAAATTGTAGAAAAAAATTATAAATTAGACAAGGAAAAGCTTTTTGAAGTAGTTTTATGTTAATCTTAGCTAGACAATACAGTTTGTCCAGGAAAAGGTAGGAAAATTGAAGGAGCCAAGAGATTTTTAGTGCCATTCTTTATTTTAATGTGACATTTTGCAGAACTAGGGTTTCGAATAGTTATCTATCATTATGAAGGAGAGCCAGTGAACTTTGGTTGCAGGAATTCACTCAGGCAGTGTAATCGTAATAACACGGTGATGGTTGTATAGACATATCAATGGCGATAATGTGTGAAGCAAAAATTGGAAGGTGATTTTGAACAAAGATAATCTTTGATTCCCATAGAGAGGGAGATAAACATTGATAATGAGTTGAATGCATTGAGATAGGTCCTTTGGGGCCAACATCAGGTGACAAAACAATAGTAGGGTAAGATAGAGGAAAATAGAAATGCGTTGCAATCTTCAACAAATGAAACATTAGCGATGATTTTGTGTCTCCAAAAATAAAAGGTGACGTGAACCCCCATATTTTACATCAATATGATCCAAGTAAAATACACCAGACTTGGGAAAAATCACTAATAGGCTAGTATGGAGCATCAAACCCAAAATTTCAATCTTTTTCTAAAACAAAGAGTATCTCTTCTTTTCTAAAGAAGTAATAATTAATAGACACCGTGTTTTATGTCGAGGTTTTTTAGCCCCGAGACATTCGTGGAAGTCACACTATTGATCAATTGACTTCATCATGTATGTCTCCCTCATTTCTCTAAAGGTCTTGAAGAAAATTAGAACAAATTGTGAAAGGAAATTGTACCAATCCAAAAATGTTTAAGGGAGGTTTGTTATGGCTATTTGGAGAGGATATTTACAGAAAAATGAAATTCTTAAGAGTTTAGGAATGATAATAGAGAGTGGGCTTGTTGGATACTACTTCCTGCATGAAAGGGTCTATAACAAACCTTGGAGGTCATGGGAGTTGATGAATTGTTCCAATTTACTTCTCTTGGATTGGTGGAATGTCAGTTACCTCACTGTTGTAATGTACCCTTGTCAGAAGATTGAAAATAGTAATTGGCTCGAGGGGCTTGGTTTTTACATCAAACTCATTGATATTTTATTTCCTATTATTCTCATCATACACTAAAAAAATTAAGTAACCATCCTCCTCTTCATCATGATATTTCATTGTATTCTCCTTGAATAGGTGGTGGTAGTCGCCATACCAAGTATATATATGTTCAACAAAAACCTGAGAATAGACTGCCAAGGATACACTCATGGTAACCCCATCAACATGTAAATTAGAGTTTTTTTCCCCAACAAATGTAATGTCTCTAGTTAGCATTCCAGAGTAACTACTATCTTCAATCTCAAGACAGTACGTGTCCTTCTTGTGTGTGACAACAATTCCAACTGATATCGAGTCCTCATTAATTCTTCCATTTTCCCATTTATGTTTAATTTGGAAAGTTGGAGCATCATAACATAGTGAAGCCAATCTCCCTTTGGAGAGACCTTTGTCTACTAGTTGTTCACACTCACAAATACACACAGTAGTCAAAGCTGCACCAAATCTAGCATCCTTCAACTCACAATTTGCTAACTTTTTGTTGTAGTTAGGAAACAATTTGTTCTTGAGGTGCAAAATGAAATTCGTTTCAACTTGGCCATTTAAAAAGGTACATTGACCAACAAGGCCTTGGAGGGAATTAACATTAGCTAGTACACCAGCAAACGAGTGATCCTCCAATTTAACCCATGTTACTTATTGGTTTCCTTCCGAGGCTAATAGTTTAGTTATCATTGGATCATAAGGTACACTGAATGTATCCTTTATTTAATTCCTATCTCAATTCTAATCTTGGTTGAAATGGGTGAAGGGAAGTATTGATTAAGAGATCTAGCTTATGGTAGGAAGCTTTTAGGGACATTCTCATTGTAGGAACAATTTTCCTAACTTTTCTTTGTGGTTAGGGAACAGATTTCTCGTGAGGTGCCCAATGAAATTTGCTTCAACTTGTGCATTTAAAAAGTTACATCAACCAGCAAAGCATTGGAGGGGATTAACATTAGTTGGTACGCCAGAAAACATGTGGTCACCCAATTTAACCCATGTTGTTGCTTGGTTTCCTTCTGAGGCTGATAGTTTAGTTATCATTGGATCATAAGGTACACTGACTGTATCCCTTTCTTTAATTCCTTTCTCAATTCTAACCTTGGTTGACATGGGTGAAGGGAAGTATTGATTAAGAGATCTAGCTTCTGGTAGGAATATTTTAAGAACATTCTCATCATAAATGCACGCCAAAAATGTATGGCCTAATTGAGGAATTGGAGACTGATTCAATGGAAAGGTTTCTTCATTTTCAACTTGGATTTTCCACCCTACAAAATCTTCATTATAATGGTAAATTGACATAGGCTCAAAATCATAACATGGCCTAAGTAATTGAGTATGCTTGACAACTTCTTCCAAGAAACTAGACTTGGTAATGCTTTCTTTTTTCAAGTAATCATTCAGAAATGTATTTGATAGTAGCATAGCTATAACATTCTTGATATATTTATCACACTCTTAATTGCTATGTTTTTTATGGATTCTAATGGATCCTTCACCCAAGCACCATATATCAGCAATAGTTTTTAATAGGGATGTTTCTCCATTTCCACTTGGACCTATTGTCAACAAACGATATCCTATAGGGACCACCAATGACAGGCCCTCAAATATAGTCATACTGGTATGTAGTGTTTCCAAGGTCACTTATTTAATTCCCATTTTTTTGGTAAAGTGTATCATCCCGATTGCATTATGAAGTAGGCCCATAACACCATTTAATATTTTAAAAAATGAACTTTGGCCATTTTAGAGGTTGAAAGTTTTCCACACATGTCCAGCCTTCTGATTGGGCCTTGCCATCACTTGGATGGAGTGCATGAATACTATCAGGTCTCAGAGTTTCATTACTCTCATCATCACATGGTTTAATGTTGGAGTTGGGATATTGAAGGGGAGCACCTATTGGGAAAAGGTAGAATGAATAAAATGAGAGGTAATAGATTTATTATATATAATACATATAATGTTTCATTTTTTTACATCATGTATATGATCATATTCATTTAAGTATTATTCTTTCATCATTTATTATTTAATATAATTTACCATGGTTAGAAGTTATATTTAATATTGGTGAATTTTATTTATTTATTGAGGTGTTCAAGATTAGGAGGCACTACTTTTATACATTGCAAACAATCTCAAATGGATGAGTGAATGCATTGAAATATGTAAAGAATATTACGACGGTAGGTTATCATGGCAACTACTATCTAAATTGGTTAGATAAGATTATCGTAGTGGAGATGGAAATGTTACAGGCAGGGAAATTGATTTAGCATATGGTTTGAAAGATAAAAAGGTAAGCAATTAATTCATCTATTTTATTCGGTACTTATTTTATATTATATTTGTAATGTGACAACAGGTTTGATTTTTCAGATAATTTTCAAGCTGTGTAAACTATATGATTAATTATTAATTGAGAATGCGTCTTTTTCATGTTTGGCATATTGCAGTTGAAACACCACAAGGCTATGTGGTGCAATGGTCATATATTTCACATCAAACAGTTGGATGATAACATAAAAACTTCTGATAGAAGGATAAATGCAGTATTCTAGGTCACTAATGTTTCCTCCAGGAGTGATAGACATCCTCGAGAATATGAAAATAGATATTATGGGTATTTAGATGATATAGTTCAGTGTGAATTTAATTCCTTCAGATTACTTTTGTTCAACGTCAAATGGTATAGGCTACGAATGAATGTACGTGATGACGATATAACTCTTATTCAAAATGACAATGGATTTCCAATGGTTAAAAAATCATAGTTTGAAGCAGGAAAAAAATGCTATGTTTTTCCAAGGCAATGTGAACAAGTCTTTTACTCAAGAGGTTCCATGTGAGAACGGATGGTCATTTGCTATTAGATATGATCCAAGAGGAAGGTCATTAGAGTATACTGTAGAGGAAGAAGATGATATTGATCAAGAAGAAGATGATGCAGTGGTAGATGAGAAGGAAGATGCATTGACAAATGTAGAATATAGAGAAGATGAACCAGGAGTAGGAGGTGATGTAACAATTATTGATGAGGATGTTGATGAGGACATTATTGAAAATGACATAATTGAATCCTCTTGCATCATGAGCAATAAAAACTAGCTGCATATGTGGACAAACACCCTCATATACTAATTTATTCTTTTAAAGTAAAATAAACATATTTACTGAAGAATGCAATTTGTGCCATATTGATTTAGATGATATTTCTAACATAGAAACCAAATCGTACTAATTAAGGCATCCCCTTAGATGTGGTTTTCAAAAAAATCAATGAACTATTTTTTAAATTATACATATGTTTAGTGTTGTTTTCATGTAAAAGTTGCAGTGTAAAGCAATGCTACCCCTAATTTTTTCAAGGTCATGTGTAATATTTAAACTAAACATAATTCACACAAAGGGCTATTAAAAGTAGCTTTGTTAAATGAACATGCCCTTGATCTTATAAAAATGGTACCAAATTCTTACCGGAGATACCTCCGTAGGGGCAGAAGTAAGCCTGAGATGATCATCCACTTTAGGAAGGAACTCAACTTTTTCTTCTGACATGATGCCAATAGTTGATAAATGAGAAACAAAGATCGATGACCTCCCAAGCGAGCTAGGCTAGGATGCAAGACAACTGAGACAATTGTCTTGCATCCTAGTTCGCTTGGGAGGTCGTACATCTTCCTTTCTCCTTTATCAACATGTGAGTTCCTTCTTCAAGTGGATGGTCATCTTGAGGTTACTTCTTCCCCCAAAAAAAATTTCTAGGAGTCGCGTTGCAAATTTGACGACTGTGGTGTCAGAATAGCGATGAATGTGGTGTCACTTCTGATGGTTGTTTCCATCACTAATATGGCCCAATTTTTGCAACAATTTTATGCTAGTTATCAGAATAACGACGATTGTCGTGGCACTTTCGATGGTTGTTTCCGTCATTGGAAAACTAATAGATTCGTACCTGCTATGAAATGTGCGACGACAGACCATTGGTATTGCGAGACATTCTGGGAAGGCATCGGTGCCATAATACCGACGTCTCCACATGATTTTAGAATAGCAACAATAAACAAAGCGATTGAAAGATTGAATAAATGAAGACACATGTCTTGTTTAGTGTCACTCTACTGACAGTTATTTGAAGTGTCACATATGCGAAAATACAAAAAGTGGAATTTTGCCCAACCTTAAAGTGTCTCTCTTGGGACACGTATGTGTTGCAATAGAGACATTTTGGCTGTCATAAATTGGACCAAATATGCTAGTGATAAAATTTGAGATTAATGTCTCTGTAGTGGATGATTGTGTAGTTTATATTTACATTTTTCCTTTATCCTCCTTAGGATCTTCGTGGTCCATAAGGCCTCTTCTGGAAATAATAAAAATTGAAGAATGAATATAATTGTCATTAAGTGATGGTTAATAAAGCATGTTTCACACCACACAATGTTCAAACCATCCAGATATGGGTTTCCCCTATGCAATTAGGTTGTTTCATGAAATTTTGGGGTAAATTTGGAAAAATAGATGCATCCACCCACAACATCTCAGTTGAAGGAATTCTTTTGGATTTTTTTTAGTGTTGTAAGTTGGATACATCTCATTTTAATGCTCCTAGAATTGGAAATTTTGAAATGTCCCTATAAAATAAATGATTTGATTGGGGATTTGATCAAGGATATTGGGCTTATGATTGGTACTAGGAATGTGTAAATAAATATTCAAAGAGATGAAGCTTGGTGGGGTTTGGATTTGTGTAGGTGTTAGTCTGGTGTGGTTTGGATTTGTGTAAATGTTGGTATGGTGGGGGTTGGATTTGTGAAGTTGTTGGTTTGGTGGGGGTTGTATTGGTGTAGTTGTTGGTCTACTAGGGTCTCTCTTGCACATGCATTAATTTTGTGCCTTTGTGATTATTTTTTTCTATTAGTGTCTTATGTTAGATACTTATATAGTAATATTAGGCCCTTGGTAGATGAAGTTGTTTGGCCTTTGTAGTAGGTAAATATATTAGGAATTGGGATTGAATTCCTTAGTGCTAATCATTAAATTTCATAGTTCTGGTTAGTGTGGAACTGCACCCTATGAGGTATTAATGAGGATTAGTATATATAGGAGATTATTATAGCATATGACTTTCTTGTTTGGTTTAGTCAATTATCCTCTGGTTAGTTATGGTTACTTGGGTCATAACATCTACTAACCCCAAGATCAAATTGGCTTTATTCGTTATGAAGTTGCATGTACCATGAATTTTACTTCTTTCACTCAAATTTCTTAGTATATGCAATGGATTTTTCTTCTTACATTTTTTCTTCAAAGTACTTCAAGGAACATGCCTTTAACAACTTTACTGCAACGAGTGGACCTTCAACTAGGTTAGGTCAAAATCCTTATGAAATGGTAACCTAGTTGAATCAAAATCCTACATCGATAAAAATATTGTTTTTCTCTACATTTTTTGGGAAGAAAATAATGTTGCTTATTTCTTCGATAATTTTTTCTTAAATTAGTCATTCGTTGTTTCTTTTGCTTGCTTACAAAGTTTCAAAGGCTTACACATATTTTATTTTTCATTTTTTTGGTACTATGTTAATTGTTTTAGCTTATCATTACTTCAATAGAGTCTATGATCTAGAATTATGCAAGAAAGAAATAAAATATATAAATAAAAATAAACGCAGAGATGCAGTAGGAATAACACTTCACTTTAGACAAAATGGAAAATAAACTAACTCGGGTGATGGTAGCTTATCTCTGAGAAGTGATGTGGTGGCTACATGCCTTTGAACTATGTTACAATGAGGATCAAGGGCCATTTTATTATTGAACAATAATAGAAAACCCTAAACAACCAAAACCCTAGCACAGGGAGATGTAAAACCAGGAGTTTATGGGTCCCGTTGGGGTTAGTTGGGCATCCAACTTCCCAAGGTTGTAACTTGGTCATATTATCTTCGTTTGGTGCATGTGATACCTATTTGGAATGATATCTCCAAGGAATATAACGCATGACATTATTTTTATCAAATCTTAAGAGAAATCGTGCCCAAAAATGCTATTTAGGGCCTCAAAACGGTTCCTGAAGTTCAGGACCTGAAAAACTGCTAAAAATAGTAAATAAGAAAACTGATGAAACTAAGTAGGTGGAATAGGCAGGTGGCCACCAATATCCATCTGGATCATTTACCCCCCCCCTTAGGAAGTAATTGTCCCCATTGCATGCAAAGCCTCCATGAGGTGGGGAAATTTCTGTTGAAATTTGTCATTGGTGAACCACTTTCCATGATGAAGGAGTTGGCCTGCTTTGACAACTCCATATAGATGGATCCTCTATTGGCGGGTGTTCTTGATCTGTGTGTACATGATCTAATGAGTTGTGGCTTGTTCCATGCAGTATGGGTTTAAATCTGTTGGTGTGAGTTGTTGTGTCATGTCAGATGTGTCCAATAGAGGTGGTAAGTAGGGTTGAAGGCAGTTCACATTGAACACTAGATGCAGAATAAGGAATGGTGGAATATTGAGCTCGAAGGCATTATCCCATACAAACTTGGTGATGGTGTATGACCCATATCGAAGCAGGTGAAGATTGCAGTGGGGTCCAGTGAGGCGCTCCATCTACAGATGTAGCCACACTTTGCCGTCCACTTGGAAGTTGTGTGGCACTCGATGCAAATCATGTTGTTGCTTTTACTTAGCATTGGATTTGTCTAATATGTCATGAAAATGTTGGCGGATGTGCTAACTATGCTCAATGAAGTTGTTCACCTTGTCAAATTCAGATTGGACATAAGTCTAATCTACCTGAGTAGCCACAAATGGCATGGCTACGTCAATGAGACATAATGGTTGGAATCCCAAGCCCACCTGAATGGGGTTGTGGCCAGTTGAGCTATGGAGAGATCGGTTATAGATATGTTGTACATAGGGGAGGATCTCATCCCATTTCCGTGGATTCTTTGAGTTGTACATGCACGTAATTTGTACGATCATATTGTTTACGACCTTTGTCTATCCATCGGTTTGGGGATGGAAAGTTATGGACTTGGTGAGCTTGGTGTCCAATATCGACCAAAGGCTGGACCAAAATGTACCAAGGAACCTGTTGTATTGATCTGAGATGATATAATGTGGGATCCCAAATTTTACCCACACTCATTGAAAGAAGAGTTTAATAGTGGCTTTTGCTGTGATATTCTTCTTACAGGCTGCCATAATGGCCATGTTCAATAATCTGTCGATGACAAAAAAAACACAGTCATTGCCATGATTTGTAGAAGGAAGGCCTGACATGTAATCCATGGAGATGGATTCCCAAGGTCAACTAGGGGTAGGCACTTGAGTATATAAGCCTCGCTTCTTGATGGTCATTTTCGTAATGGCTTAGGCAGTGCAGGATTTAATGTACTTCCTGATGTCATGTCGAAGGTTCAACCAATTGAAATACTTCTACAGTACTGCCACTGTTTTCTCGACCCTGAAATTTCCAGCGACCCGACTGTAATGCATTTCCCAAACCATCTTCGCATGCTCACTTGAAGGAACACAAAGTTGTCCCAAGTGACATAGAAGTGCATCCTGGAGATGAAAATTTGCAACTTTCTTACCCTCCAAGAGCATCTTGTATGTGTGGACGAATTCTGGATCGCTTTTGTAGAGAAGCGGCCAATCAGAAGTCTCATGCCCACAAGAGTTGACCACAATGGTTAGCGCCACGATAGGTAGTCAGCTGAGGTGGTTTACAACATTATTGGTGCTGGCCCTCTTGTACTTGATGTTCAAATGAAATTTTTTGCAGGTATGTGGACCACTTTGGATGGCGATTGTTCTGCAACTTCCCTTGTGTATGTATGAAATGCAGGGCTCACTAGTTTGTGTGGATAACTCTTTGCTTCCCCAAAATGTAATGTTTCCATTTTTGGCAAGCTTGCACAATGGAATACATCTCTTTGTCATAAGTGGGATACTTCTGGACTGTGTTAGAAAGTGTCTCACTGTGATATTCCACTGGATTCCCTTGTTGAGTAAGAACTGCCCCAATAGCATATTCAGAGGCATCAGTCTCGATCTCAAATGGTTGTTGCAATTTTGGTAATGTAAGCACTGGTACAAAGTAGAGGCGATGTTTCAAATCTACGAACAACTTTTGTTGAGATTCAAACCAAAATAATTTTGCTTTTTCTCCTCCCTTGGTGACTTGACTCAAGGGCCAAGTGATATGAGAGAATCCCAACAGGAACCTGCAGTAGAAATTGGTAGGACCCATAAATCTCCAGAGCTCTGTTAGAGTGGTTAGGGCTAGCTAATCCCAAATGACTTGGATCTTGGGTGGAACCACATGAATCCCCCCCACTCATTAATAATGTATCCCAGATATTGAACCTGGGTCATGCCAAAAGTGCACTTCTCCAAATTGGCACACAACTTGTGTTGCCACAGTGTTTGGAGGGCCTGTCATATGTGGTGGAGGTGCTCTTCCCAAGTCTGGTTGAAGATCAGGATGTCATCCAAGTACACCACCATAAATGATTTGGTGAATGGATGTAAGATGTCATCCATGAGAAGCATGAATGTTGCAGGAGAATTTTTCAACCTGAAAGGCATGACCAGGCATTCGAAGAAGCCCTCCTTGGCTTTGAAGGCAGTCTTCCACACATCGAAGGGTTTGATTGGTACCTAGTGATACCTAGACTTCAAGTTGATCTTGCTGAAATATTCCCCCCCCTGAGTTGGTCGAAGAGGTCATCGATCTGTGGGATTGGATACCTATTCCAGACTGTGATCTTGTTCAACACCTGATAGTGAATACAAAGTCTCCAGGTGCCATCCTTCTTCTGTACCAACACAATCGAGCTCCCACAAGGAGAGGAGCTTGGCCTGATGTGCCCTTTCTACAATAGCTCTTGGATCTGCCTCTTGATTTCATCATTATCCATAACAGAGCATCAATAGATCGACCCATTAGGAAGCAGTGCACCTGGGGTTAGATCAATGGAGTGATTGACATAATAGTGTAAAGGAACCCCTATGGGTGAGGAGAAAATGTCCTGGTATTCCTCCATGACTTTTTCCATATGCTGCTGTCGCGCAGGGGCGCCCTGTTTGGAGGCTACATCCGTAATATTCTTCTTGCCCTATGGTGAATCATAATGAATACAAATTTCCTAGTTTGGAATATAATATTACTCCATTGATTGGCAGTAATCAAAGAGATGGAGGAAGGTGGTACTACCTCCGGTATCCTGTACAACCTATTTCCCAAAGTAATAATAACAGAATGAGGCCTAGACTCATACACATCATGTCGCTTCCAAAAGTATGGCTGCCCTAATAATACATCAGAAACTTCAACAGGAGAAATATCACATAATACCTCATCCGTGAAGGGCTTGATGTTGTACGGAAGGAAGCACTGCTGGCTAACACATAGATTTATTCCTTGGTGAAGCCACTCGATGTCATACAGATGTAGGTCTACTATGATTTGTAGGCCAAGACAATTCACAAACTTTATTGAAATAAGGTTCTTTTGGTTTCCTCTATAAATAATGAATTGCAGTGGAGAACCCTTCACCCACATATGGGAACGGAATAGGTGCTCCCCCTCCTTTGGATATTCGGTTTCCTCCTTCTAGATCTTGGTGGTGGCAACAGTGGCACTAGGTTTCGCATCAATGATTTACTTCCCTTTGTCATTCCCCTTGTCTGGTTCTGACTCAGAATCAGAACATGCATTTGTTTCGGATGGCTTCAGCTCAACCACCAACGATTGTTTAGCCTGACACTCACTTGTGTTGTGACAAGAGCTTTTATGAAATTCACCACTTCCTTGTGTCCTTCTTTGGATTTGTGGTGTTGTTCTTTGCTTGCTACTTCTATGGGTTGTCTTGAGTCGCCACGCTTTGGATTTTCCCCTTGTTCTGCGGTTTGGGTGCACCTTTCCCTGGCTTCGGATTTTCAAATCCAAAGTCTTGCTTCTTTTGCTTAAATTTCTGCTCTATCTTCGTGGCATATCAATATGTCATGCCAAGCGAGGTGATGTTAAGGGATTCCATTTCCTCTTGAATGTATTTGCGCAAAAAACTGTGGTACTTGAGCACCAAGTGTTTCTTTGAATATTTAATACCCGACTTTGTGTGCAAGGTATGGAACAAGTTCGCCAGCTCATGCACACCATGATCCCTTTGCTACCGCAACGTGGTAGATTAGATGTACTTGTCCTCATAACTCCCCATGGGGTAATATTGTTCCTTGATGTCGTCTCAGAACAAATTCCAAGTGGGTGCGACAAAAAAAATTGCGGGTTCTTCCCCATCCCTCTATTCACTGTAGGTTTCCCACCAATCTTTGACATAGGCCCCGACTTTCAAGAGCACAAAGGTAATATTTCTCGATCAGAGAAATCATGGACCAAAAAATACCCTTCCAGCAAATTTAACCATCTATCTATGATGTCTGCATCTATTTGGCCCTCAAATATAGGAATGCAAAAGTTTACTTGTATCTTAAAAGGAGTGGTGTTTCTAGAGTGGATGTTGGATGAATATGCATTGTTGGTGGGTAGTCGTTGAAGGATCTTGGAAAATTTATCCATCATCGTGTTCGTTTGTTTGTCAAGGGCCTCCTTGAGCAATATTCTGATCAGATATCATGCTCCCTCTTCTTTCTTTTCTTCTGCCATGGGAGTCCATCAGGGTTTGCGAGGATGATATTGCAAATGTTCAACCAGATCGAGCCCTAACTCCTTATACCCCGTCCTCATTGGGGACATGCAAAGAAAGATCGAGAAAGAGAAGACCGCTCTGATACCATTGATACAAAATTATGCAAGAATGAAATAAAATACAGAAAAAAAAACATAAACGCAGAGACGTAGTAGGAATAACACTTCACTTCATTAATATCAAATACTGAAAAATGCTTACAGATACAATGGAAAATAAACTAGCTCGGGCAATGGTAGCTTATCTATGAGAAGAGATGTGGCAGCTACATGCCTTTGAAATGTGTTAAAATGAGACTCAAGGGCCTTTTTATTATTGAAAAATAAGAGAAAACCATAAACAACCAAAACCCCAAACCGATGATATGTAACACGAGGAGTTTATGGGTCCTGTTATGGTTAGGTTGGCAGCTAAATTCCTGGGATCGTAACTTCCCCATATTATCTTCGTTTAGCGTGTATGATACCTCGTTGGAAATATCTCTCTCAGAAATACAATAGCTGATGCATTTTTTTTTTTCAAATAGTCACACCAATCATGCCCAAAAAAATTCTTTTTATGGCCTCAAAATAGCTTCAGAAGTTCATGACCTAAAAACTGCTAAAAAAAGTAAATAAGAAAACTAATGAACTGACTAGGTGGAATAGGCGGGTGGCCACCAATATCCTCCAGGATCAGTCTATTATATAAAAATATGTATACCCTCATTGAATTCTAATTGTATTATATCCTATTTTTTCGTTTTCCCATGGTCGAAGGACTCAAACATAGGTTTATTCTCATATTTTTATTATCAGATAATAATTTTGAGGTTTGACCTTGTGGTGAACCAAACCAAGGTTATTTTACCTTTTTACACTTGCATTAAGAGTAGTGAGATGCATATACATTAGAGGTAGATGTTTCATGTCCAAAATCTTAATAAACTAAGTCATTAACCTAAAAGATTAAAAAAATAGATTATAATATTAATAATATTTAGTCATAAAATGAACCAACATAGATCCATCTTAAAAACATCATTATTGACATGAGAAATTTGTATAGTTTCGGAAATGTGTACATGTATCATAAATTCCACTTTCAATTTTTTTATAAAATTACATTTTTATATGTTTTTTATGTTTAGGGGATTGTAATTGTTGACAGTGTTTGCATAACAAGGTTTCAATGGCTTTGCAGGTCCAATGGCTGATGATATGTTTCATTGGAAAGGCACTATTATGGGACCTCCTGATAGTTTATAACTAGGGGGTATATTTGTGGTTACTATTCATTTTCATCCTAATTATCCATTCAAGCCTACAAAGGTATGCTAATAAGCCATGAAGTCTCTAGATTTGTGCATTATTTATTTTGGACTTAATAGGTGATATGTTTATGTTTCCATTACTTTTGTGTCTGCAAGATTTCTTTCTGATGTTTCTTGGATTGAAGAGTTTATATTAAAAATGGAAGAGGGAGGGGTTAATTTAAAAGGAAGGGGGTATTAAATGAGAGGGGAGGGGATTAATTAAATATAATGGGAATTGGGAACTATATTAAAAATGGAAGAGGGAGGGGTTAATTTAAAAGGAAGGGGGTATTAAATGAGAGGGGAGGGGAGTAATTAAATATAAAAGTCGATTTTAAACAAGATTGGGGAGGGGAGTAATTAAAAAGAAAAGGAGAAAGTTTTTATAATGGGGATTAATTTTAGTGGAAGGGGAGATAAAGTGGGGGGGGGTCTTTTATTAATGGAGGGAGAGAGTTTTAAAAGGGAGGGAATTAAAAGGGAGGGAATTTAATAAAGGAGGGGAAATATTAAATGTGGAAGGTGGATTTTTTTAAAAAATGAAAGGGAGTAGTGCGTTAAAGGGGAGGGATCTTTTAATTAGAAAAGAGAAATGCCATGTTTTAAATAACAAAGTAAAAAGTGAATGCTTAAGAGAGGCCGTAAGGGAAGAGTGGCAGACGTAGGGAAGAGTGCAACGCTGTGAGTGGAGGGTGCGTTGGAGCGCTAGAGAGGGCAGAGTAATGGCGTGGGGATAGTGGGTAGGATAGGGTAGGATGGGGGCGGAGTAATGGCGAGGGGAAAGTGGGTAGGATAGGGTGGGTATGCAGAGATGTGGAGGCGTGTTTTGGCAGTGGGTAGGCGAGTGAGCTCAAGAGCAGGTGCCGAGATATGCAGGTCGAGATGGGGAAGGGAAGGAGCATTAATATGGAGAGCCGTGGGGAGTGTTAAGGGAGGAAGAGGGCGCAGGGTTAACAGGTAGGGAGCATAGGGTGTATGCAATGAGGTAGGGGAGTTGCGTGTTGTAGGGTGTAATGATGGGGAATACGTTGAGTTGTGAGGAATGAGGGTCGACTTGCAGGGAGGTAGGGAAGGCCGTAGGCCAAGTTGCAGAATTTTTTATTTTTTTTTATATTTTTATTTTTTAATTTTTTTTTTAAAACAACAGAGAGCAAAGAGATTCCAGTATTGCAGAAAGCAGCAAAATGATTCCAAAATTGCAGAAAGCAGTAGAATTTTTTTTTCTTTCAAATATAGAGCAGAGTTTTTCTGGAACATATAGCAGTAAAAATCCAAAATTTTGCAGGAATATTCGAATGAAAAACTCAGAAATTCTTTCTCATTAAAACGAGAAACCTCTACTTCAGAAACCCTCTTTAAACAGTGTTTTCCAGCAACTCTTCAATGCAGAAATTAATAGAAATTGCAGGAAAAATGAGAATGAAAACCTTCAGATGGGCAGTGCTGCTCTTCTTCAAAACCACTGCTGCTCTTCTTCAAAACAAATTCTGAATGCTGCTCTTTCTTCTGAATGCTGCTCTTTCTCCAAAACCACTTTCTGAATGTGGCAAAAATACTGCTGCAGAAAGTCTCTTCAAAACACCTCTGAATGGCAGCAAAAACACTGCTGCAAAAACTCTCTAAATGTTGCAAAAATGTCAACAATGTTTTTTGCAGATATGCAGGCCATAAACACAAATGGCTCACTCAATTTGGAGCAGGGCTAGCAATCGCCCGCTCTGATACCATGTTAAACACCATGTTGAAGCACACACATGGTGTATGAGGAGGAAGAATGCACACACAAGAGTAACAACACACAATGAAAGATAAGCGTGAGGCTTTCTTATTTTCCATTATACAAAGATGTACATTTATAGTACAATGGTGTGACTCTTGGTTTCACATTCCAAGGTCACTTGGACTCCATTGTGACTTTTCATATTCCACACCTACCCATGTAGGATTAGGTGTTCCAACAATTTTATTTTTGAAAGTAGCCTTAAAATTTATTCTTTATAATGGGAGCATGTATGTGACAACAAAGTTGCAAATTTTAAAGAGTATTAAGGCTCTCCATTTGACATCAAAGTGTAACATCCTTGGTTCAATGACTTGTCCAAGCACAAGATTATTATTGATATGACAAATGGTATAACCTTTATTCAAATTGAAAAATGGAAATCATATTAATTACAAAATGGTTCTAAAATTGTCCTTCATCGTTTTACATCAAATACAAAATAAATCGTTGTAGTTTGTGTTTTGTGGTGCTCTAAGAGTTTGTTAGAGAATTAAGCATAGTCATAAGTATCATCCTCATTAAAAAAAATCCTAACTAAAATTATTTAGAAGTGAATAACCTTGATATAGTTAATATACCATTAGTTATTCATTATATACATAAGGGTAAAGCTTCATATCCACCGTGTAAATTAGAAAGTTTATTTCTTTGGTTAAATACATTTAGCATATGTAGTTTTTTAAAATGTGGCATTTAGAGAATTTTTTTATATGCATTATAGTGATTCTTCTATTGTTAAAATTCTTTTCAAACATAGCAGTTGTGATTTCACAGAAAGGTTTCCACCCAAATAGCAAATGAATAAGGGGAAGATCTGCCGTCATCCCGAAATAACAATGGAGTCCTCGTACTGAAATTATCCAAGGTATCATTTATTCTAATGAAAGACATTACTATTCCCCTTTTAAGCGATATCATAGTAGATAAAAATTCTCGACTTTCAATATTGTCTCTATAACACAGACATTTTTTTGATTGGAGGTTTTATTGTCAACCTTCTCCTTGTTGTCAATTCAAAACTCGATGATCCATTTGTACCAATATTTCTCACATGTACAAGAAATTATGTCTTCCACATGATTCAACTCAATAATATGGAATCAAAAGTATGCAATCAAGCAGATGATGTTAGAAGTAACTTTTACCCATAGAAATTCAACCCCAACCTAATTTTCTTTATGTTTATGGTTATAAAACTAACCTCTTTCTATGAAAAGTTATTGCAAGCTTCATTTCTCAATTTTGTTCATTATGGCCATTGAAGACAAGTATTAGTGTTATGTTATTTTTTGAAGTGCTCCGTATCTTTACGATGATCAACTATTGGAAGCTCTCACTTGTTCCATTATGTTAAGAGATGTGTATTATTCAGATTTTTGAATTTACCAACTTTGAGTTTTGGAATGTAAGGATTTTCCATAATACACTTGTGATCTTAGTCTATTTGCTATCTTGACTTGGATGTTGTTTTCAGTAATTTTGAACTTTATTCACGTTAATATACCATGCTTGGATGAATATTCACTTTTTGGTACTACTTAGATGAAATTATGAAAGTACCTTGTTGGTTATGTTAAATTCTGCAATATTTGGAGAGTTAATTGATGATTTCTTCTTCAATAACTGATATAATGATTATTTCTAATCTAATGGTGATGATTTACGGATTTTTCATAAAATGTACTACCACGCTAATCATTTCCCAATGGAGTGTCCATACTAATAACATATTTATCTTATGCCCATGAAAAAAACATGTAAATGATATTTTTTGTTCTATTTAATAGAGTTAAGTGGATCTTTTGAAACTTAATGACATTATGATACATGACCAACAATATGAACTGTTTATTAGCGAAACGTTTCATAAATTCCAACCTATAATTTATACCAAGAAAAGATAGAGACATATGTCTTGAATTTCATTTTTTTTAAGGATGGTTATTGCAATTTTGTTCCATTATATTTTAGTGATTTTGAATTGTGATGTGAATACGTTATATATCTTGAAATATGTAAGTCGATAAAGTAATGTCCATACTTTTACCGCTCAATTTCATTTCGTACTCAGAGAGATTTTCTTGTGGCTTTGGGTCCTTGTGTTACATATATATATATTTATCATGCTTCAAGGCATCTCTTCAGAAGTGTCTCACTGCCTCTGGATGTTGCTATATTGTATTATTTGTTAATATTTTTCTTAAAAGTGTGTATAATTCTCATAAGACGAATACTAATCTAAGCTGAAAAGGTGTTTGGTTTTTGTACATCAAACTCTATTCTTAAAGACAATCTATACATTAAACAAGAATATGGGAACAAAGAACTTTGAAAAGGTATTCTATTACAGAAGGAAGGAATGGGATTAAGTTTGGGGTATTTACACTTAATGTGTAATTTTTTAAAAGGTTCCCTAAACGTGGATCAACGTGGATCTAGAATGGATCAACATGGTTTGCCTCAATCGACTTACCATGCCAGGTGTTTACCAGCATTGCTCCTTGAAAAAGATGAGATCACCATACAAGCTAACCTTATCCATAGTAATTGTTTGAATGATACGCGCGTAAACAAGATTAAGCTAAAACAATAACATCAAAATTACAGCTGGTAGCACAAGAAATTGATCCATTTTCTCACGCTATGTATCTTCTATCTTTTTGAGAAACTATTTTTCATTCATTAGGTTACCAAACAATTCCTTGTAGATTTTTAGACATGGTTCTTGAATCTATAGAAAAACAAGATAGAGATGGAGATGCGTACTCAGTAGTACAATTTACATCTATGATATATTTTATCTTTGATATTGGTTACGTTATAACCATTTTTTTCCATGTTGCATATGAAATTTGATATGATGTTAAAGATAAAAAATGACTCAAAGTGAAGAAACTTATTTTGAAATGATGAAAGAATTTTTTTGATTTTAGGTATTCTATCAAGTCAAGTGGAGTCCATTGAATATGATATAATACAATGCAACAATTTTGGTGGAAAAGAACTTTGCAAGTATATTAAACCATCAATGTTGATCCTTAACCAAAAGACCATATCATGAGTTATTAGCAAGATACAATTAGTGTTAAGGGTTAAGAGTTTTATGATAGCGTTAGTGATAGGTGGTTAAGGATTGAAAATAGAACAGTAGAGAAGTTAATTATTAGGTTAGTATTATGTAATATTTGAACCTAAAAAAATCACGACAGTGCTTTGTAACTTCACCATTGTAGGTGCCTCCAATATGATTGCATTTTCTAGACGACTTTACCCATTAACCTCATTTTTATTCCCTTTAAACCCAAGTTGATTTCCTTTAGTTAACCTCAAATTGATTCCCTTCAGTTTGCTTCTTGTGGCATAGCTCATCGCCTCCAACATTTTTCGTCAACGCGACCCTGGCTATCCCTATGATATTAACCTATTTAGAGCTACACATAAGTCACATGATGTCTAACACATTCAATTGAAGTGTTCAGCACTAACTTTGGTTTGAGTGCTTTTGCTTGACAATTTGTGAATAATAAGTCATATTTGCGACATTTACTTAGATGAATCTATGAACAATAAGGTACGCATAAATGGATGTTTTGTTTAAAATAAACAACACCTTTAGCAAAGTATATAACTACAAAGTTGAAAATTTGATTTCTCATGTTTATTTACCACTTGATCTCTTATTTTTATTTGGTAACCATTCCCTTGTTTGTTGTTTTTAAATCAACTCTTAGCGATATGTAAAGTCTCTCCCTCATTACAAATATCAATCATTGCACCAAGAGGAACTCAGCAAACTAAACATGGTAGAGATGTTGTAATGTAATGTCCAACATTTCGACTAAGTCAAATTAGATAAAAATAACAATAAAAATTAAAATTAAAGACAAAGATTAATGTAATTCATTGTAAAAATTTAACTAGATAAAAATAAAATAAAATAAAATAAAATAAACAATTCTATTAAAATAAAATAATAATTAAAATAAAAATGGCACATGGTACTGAGAACCCATGGTATCACCAATGGTATTCATGTGAAGCGTTTTACCTTGTCCACAATTTATAGGTGGTGGGGCATTGTGCTGTGCTACCCAAGTATGTTTTAATTTGTTCTGGATGACCAATGTAATAAGCTCTCAAACAGGCTGTAAATTTAAAAATTTTCAAATTGATTTTTGGAAAACTTCAAATTAGAAGATATATGATTCATAAACATCTATTATGAATATCTAATTAATCATATACAAAATGACACTACAAATTTTTCACAACCAAACAACACAAAGTCAAGAGATGACAAAACAATACATGCTCACTAGATGACAAAGGAAAAATTAAATAGAAAAGGAATTATTGAACAAATTGTTTAGTTAATTAATCTCTTTTAATGATTATAAATTTATAGGTAATACTGTGAGATTGATATTCAATTCAGCCTTTCCCAAAGTCCTATGTTACCTGAACATGTCAAAAAAAAATAAATGAAAAAACATAAATGAATAATAGGATAAAATCACATGAATACAAAAGTTGCTAAGAATGAAGCCAAAATCCTTTTGACTATCTTCAAGAATGTCTCTTAATATTAAAATTATGTCACCTAGATTATCACAAGGGTTAAACCATTCTTCTTCGAATTACAAAATGTTTATAGAGTGTAATTAAAAAATATCTAGATCTCGAAACAAAATTTATTACAAATGAAATATTATCCAAAATCGATTTGGATATTTAAAAAATAGAACAGAAAGTATCTATTCTAAATTGATTTTAATAATCAAGACACAATTCGAGGCTATGTTTGACATGATTGTTGCCGGGAAACCTAATCTTCGTTTTCTCGCCGCCATCTCGTTTTTGCTCTCTTATCTACCTTTCTATTCATTGAAGTCTAGCATTCTATTTCACTCTCGATGATTTCATAACTTATCCCACCTTTTATCATGTGGGATAGATAATTTTGTTACCTTTCATATGCCTCATCTACTTTTTGTATTTCTCAAAGGATGGACTAACTACTTTTTGTATTTTCAAAGGTTGACTAACAATAAACAAATGTTGAACTTCATGTTGAATGAAAAAGGTCATATTCTAAGCCTTCAATCAATTTCTTACCATTGATTATCCTCTCTCGACTTCGGGAAATTTTTGTTTTTTCTCGTTATTATCTCTAAGAAATATGTATGATAATTCTCTAGTGGAATCAATTGGCCACTAGAGTCTCGTATCTGGAGTCCTTCAAAGGCAACCATTAAACGTTTATGAAAATTTCTAATTTGTACTTAATTTTTGAAACTTGTTTTGCAATTGTAACATTAAGTTTATCTTTGTCAAAAATTTTCTTGTTTCTAGGACTAAATCAATCCTATCTTCAATTCCAACCTTTCCAAGCTCCTTGACTTAGAATTCAACATTTTGATTATTCTGGGTAGCTTCCGCCTTGTGATCTAAATCTTCTTTGATCTTTGTCACGCCTACTTTGATTTCCGTAATATTTCTTCCTCCTCAAAATGATTTCAATTGATGGCGATAATTCAGCTTAAGGTTGCATTAATATCAATCCAAATCTTCTTTAGCGTGACAATGTTTGCACAATTAATGATCATTTTCATATCTCACTTCCTTAGTCAATTTTAAAAATTTTTGTGTATTTCAACCAAATATTCATTATCAACTTTTATCTTGCTATCTTGGATCTTCTCTAGTCGAACTTTTGAGTTTTTTAATTTCCTTATCATTTATTGAGAAATGTCCCATATCTTTATTGAGAAATCTCCAACAGCTTTCACATTTTGTTCTGCTAAATCATGTGAAACATGTTCTCCTTCTTTTTTCTCCCACCCAAGTTTACGTCTTGTGCTTCGTGGATGTCTGGGCTTGTTGGAAATTTTAGCTATATCTCAATGCCCTGGATATTTTCTACTTTTGATTATTTCCTTAGCCTCCTTTACATCATTAATATTCAATCCTAATTTCAAAACTAGACCCATACCCTCTTTCTTAGCTTAGTATCCTTCGATAGAGAAGGAATTTTTCTAGCTTTAATTGAAAATGAATATTGTTCTGAAGAGACTTGCATCTTAGAAGATTCCATGGAAGAAATCACTGTCAAGATGTATATATCATTTCCGCTTGCTTGTGAAGATTACTTGACTATCGGATGCATTTGTTTGGTATCAAATGAAATGTATGTTATAGCCCTCAACAATTTTAGGTAAAATAACCTTTGTCCAAAATTCTAATCGAACTCGTCCTTTTTCAACGTTCCGGCGTAAAGAAATCTATGGTTGTAGAAGACTACTCTAAAATTATGCACAAAGTTAAGTTTTAAGTGCTTCACTTTTCTTCTTCATTTCTAAGAATCTGTGAAAAATAATTTGTTGTCTTGAAGAAGGAGAAGAAGGATATATACTATTAACCGCTACAATGAAAATAATGTATTCTCCGTAATAATGATTATAGGTTCTTCAAAAGTTCATGATACTACATCTTCTTGATCACCATATCTTGTCTTTCTTCTCTTGATCACTTTGAATATTGTTTGATGTAATTTCTTGATCTTGATGGAGACAATATCTCTTACCTTTTCAATTATTTCAGCATGGTCTTTGGATTTTCTAATACTCTCTCACTAGATATTACTTCCTCAACTTCCCCGCAATGTATTCTCCTCCACCTTCTCTCGTTGAATATTGTTCAATTTATGTTTTTTTTCCATATGAACATAGGGTTTTGATTTTTGTGCAACTCTATTGATGATATATTTCCTAATGGACTGTACATCTTCAATCGAAACTCAACCTAAATTTCATTTGTTTCAACAAATCATTTACTCTCCCTCTCTCCAGCCTTTGTGTTGACTATGAATGGACCAAATCGCTTTCAATTTGAACCATGCTTTTTTTCTAGAAAAATGAGTATCATCCATATTCATCATCTAATTTATATATTCAAGTGAAAAAAATTTTATGAGGATGAAAGATGGAAATTTGTAAGGTGGGAGCTCACATCCACAAACCCTTATCTTTGTGTTCCTGCATAAATAATAGCTTCAACCTTAATTTGTTCACTTAAATGTAGAATTATTTTAATCGTATATAAATCCTAGGAATTGCATCACTATTCAATAAAAAATTCCAAACACAAAAACTAATTTACAAAACCACTTAAAAGAAAATTTTTAGAAGTTTTCCTCACTAATGAGGTCCCAATGAATTATTGATTGTGATCTTCCAGAGAATCCAATTTCGTAAGTTAAACTTCAATCTTCTCCGACCGATGACATAAGAACAAGTAGACCAAATGACCGATGCTTGAATGAACATTCAACACCGAATTTTTAAAACCGATCATGAATTGTGTCTGAGAGAAATTGATTGTAATTGAACAGATTGATGGTTTCTTACCAAAAGAAAGTATTGATAAGAACCACAAAATAACTTCATCTACCCATTGGTCATTGGGATATCCTAAAGCGTACAAGAAAATACGTAAATTCCTGTACCTCTATACATGTGAACATTGCGTAGAACACCTACCGGGCCCTGGAAATTCAAAGAGTTTTGTGGCATAAAGGATTAAAAAATATTACCTAGGATCATTTCCGATAAATTTCCATTAAAGCATTAGTTGAAAAGGCATGAAAGGAGTTCTGAGAATTTAACCGAAGGGCTTGAGTATATATTGACTCAATGAATAACAACTTGTTGACTAGGAAGATAACGAGCTCCATAACAAGTAACAAAACTGGAAAATGATAGGTGAGGAAAAAAAAATTGGGTAGTAGGGATTCCAAAAGAAAAATTTTCTACCTGCATATTTACATCAAAAGCCCAATTGTAGAGTTCGTATAATTCAAATTCACAATTGGTTTCACAATTTTAAAATGAGCATCAATAAAAGACAATTCATCTAAATTAACCACAAGGGATAAAATAGGGTTATCTATAAACATCCGTGATTTTCCTTTCATGGGGAATTCATCGAGGGAAAATAGAATCGTTTAGTTCAATCGACAATTACCAGAATTAAGACCGATCAAAAGTTGAACAACCAACATTCACTTGGTGGTCATGTTGGAAGATTTAGTTGCAAGCAAAAATGGAACATAATACATTTTTGATGGAGGATCAACTTTTAAAAGTATTGATAACCCACCAAAAATTGGAGTAATGCTTATTGGTGCAGTAGGTATTAATTTTTTCGACATTGGCGAGAATTGGAATGGTTAACAATTATCCTGCTAAATTCATCGAAGGAACATAAATGATTGCGATAGCAAGAATTCCTTAAATATGAAATTGGAGGGAGAACTTGCAGGTGATGAATGAGTGGTTTGTAAAGGGTACCACAATGAATGGAGGTGCCAAGTACCAAAATTGGGATTGGGGCTAACAGCTTTATGGATCCCTCTCTTTCCATTAAATTTCGACAATGCGGCGTCCCACAATGCGGTGGGTCATGATCTCAACGATTCTGATCGTGTCCATCACACTTGCACAAACTATAATTTCCTACCGGCAATCAATCACATCACATAATTACCATAAAATAATATATTTCAAAACACCATTAATAATACAAAATGAAATGTGACATCTAAAGTGCTTACAACTACTAGGATATATATATATATATATATATATATATATATATATATATATATATATATATATATATATATATATATATATATATATATATATATATATATATATATATATGATTCTTTATTCTTTTTTCCTTTAATTTTTATGTATTTATTTGATATTTTGTTTCTTTTTCTTATTTTCTATTTTTTATCTTATTTTATTTTGAAAATAAAGGAATAAAATAGAAAATATTATTATGAGTAAATAAGTTACAACATCGGCTCCATTTGGGGACTGCTTCCTACCGTGATGTAGAGAATTTCTGTGTATCCATGTTTTCTCCTTAGTTATGGAGAGTTTTTGCTAGAAATCAAACCGGTCACTTAAATTTAAAGAAAATCTAGAAATTCACAATGATTATGATTGCAAACATTTAATATAGAATATACCCTTATATTTCATCGATTAGAAATGAATATTGTCCTTCTAGATTGCATAGGATGAATGTAGTATTTCTTTTTACTTTTACAATGTCGTAAATAATCCCAACCACAAGTTATAAAACTTCCCATGTTTTCCTTCTTTCTCCCTATCCTATCTAAGAACTAAATCTCCTTGCATAAAATCTCTCTCCCTAGATTTTTTATCAAAGAAATTCTTCATTTGTCTTTATATTGCTCAAGTTTGTGCTTAAACTATCTTATCCTAGTTTAACTCAATTATTGGGTTTATTCTTCTTGAAAATCATCTTCTTCTTCATATGATTCCTCATAAAACATTCATGACCCAGAAATGATAACTATGTAGGAAAAATTGCTTCAATCCGATATACAAGTCGAAAAGGATATTTACTAGCAGAAATTTTAGGTGAATCCCACATCGTATATCGAGATGATTGTCCTAACTTTTATATCCTCCAATAATACTTTCTGATGAATTTAACCAACCTTCTTATTTGACCAGAGTCTACCAACTCATTAACCCATGGATAATAAGTGTGTAAAATGATGTAATGTAATATCATATTTTGGATAATTCTATCATCTTTATGCTACCGAGCTTGAGAATTATCTGCAACAATTTGTCTTGGGAAACCAAATCTCTGGATAATATTTTTTCTTTAATGAATTTCATCACCACTCTAATGTATCACATCCTTAACAAGAATTTCTCTACCCAATTTCTTAAATAATCATGGTTGTTGAATATTGAAATGGAATCATTTCTATTGAAATATAATCTCCATTGTAAAAAAGGAGTTTCTACTAAATTGGGACATGAAGCGCTTTCAACTCTCTCGTTTTTCCTGGGCTAAATATATAACAAGGGATACCGATCTCACCTTCTACTTCCGACCTATGTGTAAACACTAAAGCACAAAACCTTCTCTCTGTATTTTTTATATAATTTTTCTTCAAGGCATAATGTCCTCCACAAATTCTTTTGGTTGAAAGAATTTCAATTTATTCATGTGTTTTGCCTGTCAAATACAAGAAAAGGATATTTAAAGGATCCTTGCAGCCAAATTTTTCATCTATTATGTAGTATTTCATGGCCTTGATTATGAGGGATCTACTTTGATTCCTTGTGAATTCAGAAGGATACTTCAAATCAGGTAGGAAATGCACAATGTCTTTGCACTATTCTAATAATAAACATTATCACGTAAAGGAAAAGGAAGATGAAAATGTAATCGAAGAAGGTTCTTAAGGATTCTTCTCATTTGAAATTTGAGAAGTTGTTCCTTTCCGGATTCTTTCTATATGGAATGGAGGAAGGTTGTTGTGGATTCTTCTTATCTCAAATTTGAGAAGCTTCTTGTGGATTCTTCTCACATAAAATTCACAATAGTATTAATCCTCAATATTTTGCAATTTGATTCTTCTAATAATGGCTAAGCCCCCACCCTTTCACCATTTTTTTATGTCTCGATATCTAAATAAAATTCCAATATCTTACAACCCATTCTCCCATCCGTGTATGGCTGTGTTAAAATTGTCTTTACCGATTGTTAGGGAAATAAGCAATTATATGAGAATGTAAAATATAATTCCAAAATTATTTCAAATCCTATACCAAGGCATAATCTTGTTTCATGATGTCATATTTTAATTCAACATCTCTCATAACATTACTAAAGAAAGAAATTGGTTTCTCATGTTTGTCATCATTTCTCTTTAATAAAACGATCACAGTGGTAGTATCTCGAGGAAAAGGAGAAGACATTTAACATGTTTTGTATAATATGGGTCGGCTAGCTCTGTGGCTTCCGAAATTTATTTTAATTCTAGAGAAAGAATATCTGTTTCGACTCACCATTTAACTTCCTTGTCTTTCTCGAGAATATAAGTAGTTATATTTAATGAATTCTACAATAGGTATGAATCTTCTTTAAAAATATATCTTCCCCTAATCATGACTAAATTTGTTTTTTATTTATAGGTAAAATATTTCATTGTTGAACTCTCTTAGGATAAATTACAAACTCCTTCATTTGAAATTATGTGTCCCTGGGCATCTTCCTTATCAAGGTATGACTTTTTAGGATTAAGAGAAATCTTAAAACTTTATGCACTTTCAAGGACTCCTCCCCAAGTGCTTAACTGCTTAGCACTTTAATTAGAGAACACAAGAAAATCATCAAGGTAAATGACAATGAGTTTATTTATCTTACCAACAACAACATATCCATTGCTTGAATGTTTTCCAAAATTGATTAGATCAAATGACACATTGGAATACATGAAAGTACCCTCATGGAGTTGTAAATTTTGTCTTTTTCTCTTTCTTTCGAATAACCATAATTTGATTGTAAATCTAGAAAAACCATCTAACATTGAAATCATGTCAACTCGATACTCTCTAAAGCAATTGATCCATTTTTGGTAAATGTATAATTACTTTTTCAAGGACAAATTTTTCAAGTTTCTAAAATCACCACATATTATTATTTCTCCATTCTTCTTCATTACGTGTCATTACAATAGCTATACATTATAAATACTCTTAAAGGAACAATTATTTTAGCATCCAATAGCTTTCACTTATTTCTCAATGATAGAAGTAAGACTGATCAATTCTTCTTAGTTTTTGTGAAATGGCTTGTCATAATAAGAGTAATTTTGTGTTCAATAATGGTTGTGTCATAGGTTTTCAACTCTTCATATGACCATGTAAATAAATCTCAATAATTTTAAATAAACTGAGATTTTATTTCTTTATGTCCCCAAGAAAAAGTTGAGATTTTGACATTTTTTTATTTCTTTTCCGTTGTACCAATATTACAGCCTTGTTCATCTTCTTGTTGTGAATTTAGCAAAATGAAGTTTTTTTTGATACATCATTTTGATAAAAAAATATAGGGTAGCCAATCCCTTTGGGATGTAATTATTTGATAATATAATGATATCATGATCAACAATTTTTATGTTTTAAATTGAAATCCGAATCACCATCATTTGATTTTATTTCATCGCTATTTTCTTCTTCAACATGGAAGTAAGAGAATTCATCAATTGTTTGTAAGAAATTCTTCAATTTATCATCATATTAAAAAGTGCCGTTGTTTTAAATTATCCGGGATGGAATGTCTATACTTTACTTCAATATGATATTGTAATTGTAAGGGATGAAATATTTAAAATAACTTGTAGAATCCGTAAAAAGAGTCAAGAGTGGATATTATCTTCTCTGGGATTGATGGGATGTTGAAAGCCTCGAAAATAGTTTTCCACACAAATTTCTACTTTCATTTCTATAATATCTAAGTCTAGGATGCTTTGTTTCGCAGTAGATTCTAATATGTTTTACAATTAATTCGAATCACCATATACCGTCAAGTTTTTCACTTTCAATTTTTAGCTAATTCTAATCCTAAAATTAAAGTTTCATACTCGCCACATTATTTGACTTCAAAATATAATTTAAAGGATTGGGTTATATTTGTCTTCTTAGGAGATATTAGTGCTGAATTCTTTAGTAGCTCCATCTTAGAAAATTCCCCCATCAAAACACATTTTCCGTACAAGCCATTTCGAAAATGAAATCTATTGAGAATACCTTCAATTCCGATTTGGAGGATTTTGAATATCATTCGTAGCCAAAGTAACACATCAAAAATCTTGAACAATAGCATATATAAGATGGTCTACTTCTCAATAGATTTATATGCGTATTAATGAATTTTACTTCCATGTGTAGCCTTAAATGTTCACCCATAAAATGAATTGTAGCATAAGACGTGTCCATTTGAAAATTTCCTCCAAGCTTAGCACAACAATATCTTGAAAAATAACATTCCAAATTTTGGGGGAACAAGTTCTACTATACTCAACACTATAATATTAACATGGATTTGAGCGAGGTAACAACTAAATCCTTGATTAATATCAAACAAGGTACTTTCTTTGAGTTAAAATTGTAAAGATCATGATATGGCATGGTGATTTTCAATTCAAGTTTATCCATCATTAATTTAGGCATTAGATTATGAAGCACTAGAATCTAACATACAACTTAAAACAAAGGGAATCATGAACTTTGAGTGTCACATAAAAATTTGGTACACTTTCATCAATCATATTTGAACTAGGACCAAAAACACCTAAACTAATGACATCCCCTTCTTCATCTACACTTGAAGATCAGAGTCCATTTACGAATTTATTTTTATAACCTAGATTTCTAGAAAGTTTAAATAAGGAATTGGAAATTTAACCCTTTCTAACTCTTTTTTCAACATTAAAAATAGTTGAAACAAAATTTTCAAGATCAAGTTGTTTTTGTAATTGATTCTGTGGTTGAACAAATGTGTTTGTATTTTAAATTATTTTACTTCGAGGTCTATCAAAGGTAACTTTATTTACGTATCTACCGTGTGTCCTTACCTAGGCCTTTGGTCATATCTTCTATTCATCTCAAACAAGGAACCTTAAAAGCTTGATATTTGGAAACTTGAGAGACCTCGATTTTGAACTAGAGACCGGTCAGTCTTGAGTAATCGTATAATAGTATTTTTAGATGATGGATCTTCAAAATATTTGGATATCATTTGTAACAAAGGAACAATTGTTCAAGGTCTTGATTATCAATCACTAATGGAGGTTGGATTTGTTGATCAATGTTTGGTATTTGCAAAATTTGATGTGTAAAAGGTCTTCTACATTGAGCTTGAGGTCTATTTGTAACTTGTTGGGTTAATTGTGGAATGACCTTCTCATTCTTGAAATTTCATTAGGAGATATTTTCTAATAATGGAGTAATTTCATCAATTTTGTGTTCTTCATCTTTGGTCTTTGATGATTGCTACTTTCTTCCTCTAATTTCTATTTTTTTATTTCTGCATTTTCTTTCAATTTACTTGATGTTGATCTATTTTTCTTTCCACTTCAATTGCATTAGTCCGCATGTCTCCGCCAAGGTTTTAGTTTTCTCTCTCTAAGAATTACAACAAAATAATCTTCAAATGCTTTAGAAAATGAACTTTAGATGTGCAAAAGACTGGGCTTACAATCCGGTGGCATCTTATTATAAATTTTATCAATCTCTTAATAAAATCAACAATATGTTCACGAGGGTTTCTTCTCAAATATTCAAATTATGTTAAGTAATGAACAAGATATTTTTTAATTCCCAAGTAATTTTTGGAAAATTTCGATTAATTCAGCCCATCGATTTATAGAATTTTTCATGTAGTCGTCCAACCATATTATGGAATTTTCTTATAATTATTAGACAAATGATATATGTGTATTGACCACTCTGTTCAATATTCACATTGTTTTCAAAGTCAAGAAATGAAACCAAGTTATCTTTCAGAGATGGTCGTGTTTTCTCCATTAAATATAGACAAATGTTTCAAATACCCATTAGGAAAAGCATGAAGTTGAACTATTGGTGGAAGTAAAAATGATGCACACTGCTGTTGCAATTGGTTAAAATCCAACCATTTGATGTTGGCAGAATTTTCATTTGGGAGAAACAATTTTACCTGAATATGGTCGAGATGAGGGCTTAGGTTTCTTGAAAAACTAAGTGATGAATAAATTGAATTTTTGAACTTCTCGTGCATAGGTTTTTTGGGATCTTGAAACACTAGAGAATTAATATAAATGCTAAATTCTCTTTTGGTTTCAATTAAGGAAAGATAAGCTTAGGATATTCTTCAACGTCAGAGAGTTCTAAATGTGAAGATGGAAAATAAAACGTCTCAAGATAATTGACTAACAATATAGATTGAAGATATATTCCTTTATAAAGGAGTTCTAAAACTTTAGGTGGAAGATATAATAATTCAGCAGGTACTGGAATTGACTAGGAAGGCTCAACTTGTGAAGGTATCTTAGGTGAAAGAAAAGTAGAAGCATAAATTGAATCTTCTAACATATGTCTGATAGATGAAATCCTCACAATATTCTTTGAATCTGATAAAGAAGAAAAGAGCTCTAGATGAGACTGAGATCTAGTATGCCTCTGTGAAGCCATATTTAATAACATATGAAGTCATCAAGGAAACATTTTAGCCTACTTGTTATAGTAATTTTTTTCACATTAAATCAAAGTGAACCTCCTAATGACCGCCCAACATCCTATTCCCTTTTCATCATTTTGTACAAATACCTAACCATGTGCCTTTCATCCCTCATAATTTCAAACTTAAAATTTCCTTATCTAATCGATTTTGAGCACCAAATCCTCCCCACAAGCCTACTTGGGGCATTCACCCACAAGTTGCTCCCCCGTGGGTTGCCGTTGGTCACCACGTAGCCCCTCCTTTGCACTCACGTTGGTTCTATAATCCCGTGAGAATGAGCAGATTCCAAAAGCTTCAATTCTCTAGGATTTTCCAAAATTGTTTCAACTAGTTACCTTGGATTTCCATTCCGCATCCTATCCTAACCTATTTTGGAGTTTTCAATTACTTATTATTTGATCTCATCCTCCATCAAAGGTGGATATAAAGCCCTAGGAATGGTACTGGATAATAACTCCCAACTTATCCCTCTCCTATATATTTACCCTCTCATATGAAAGAGGTAATGGTTAGTTTTACGCAGTGATTTTTCCCTAATGATGTCAGTAAGTAGTTATCATTTCATGCATAGGGTAATCGGAGGTGCATATTGTGACAAGGAAAGGACAACTCAACAACTTGGAGGAGCTTCTTTGCAAGATCACCGCCACTTATGGTTGTAATATCCTTCTATTTATATTAATGCAAAGAATTCTTTGTTTTCATATATGTGATATTGATGCATGTATTTCTTACCATGATGATCTATTGAATAGAGTATTTTTAAGATCTCGTACACATCTCGTAGTTTCTTGGCTTATGTTATCTCACCTCTATAGGGTCTAATTTTTGGTGGTTGGAGATGGAATTGAACCCAAGCTAAAGAATGAGTGAAGTGAGCAACAATTTCCAAGTAGGACTCAATTTCTTCATCTATTTAATTTAAGGAAAAGCATTAGTTCCTTGCATCTTCGTTGTTCTAGGTTGACCACCAAACCTAGGGGAGAGATACCTATGTCCTGGTAATTGTAAATCTCATATAACAAATTCGAGACCATAATGGGGAAAATGGAGTATTCCCTCGGTGGTTTTCCTTTTCCTTTATGGTTGATTACCTCGACAAAACTCGTTGCATCATCCAACCAAGAACAGACTTGTGAAGCGGGATTCACCAATTTTTTTTGCATTTTTTGTGTCATAAGCCTTCTTTTCAAGTCCAACGCTCCTCAAAGGCCTCTCCGATGCTGCACAAATAAGACCTCACCCCCGGACAACTCGTCGCAACATTGCAAAGAAATGGTGCCCTCTCGCACAAGTGTTGATCCCTATTTTCCACATGTTTTGGCTCTGGTTTTTGAGTCTTTTTTATCATCGAACTACTCAGCTTGAGTTTCCTGAGTCTTCGTGTCTTGTGGTCTCTCTTCTAAACCACCCATTCGCCTTGCATTTGTATTTTTTTTTTCTTGATAACAATTTCGGTTTCAATTTTTCTTTATTCTCATTGTTTCGTCACTTGCAAACTTAGTTTGTTTGATTTCTCGATCACTTGGGTAAATTTTTGTTTTGAGTCCTCATTCTAAAAGTGTAATCGAACTCAAATAATTGAACATTTGCATCTTTATTTTTCTTCATTTTGAAAATTAAGTGTGGTGAAAAGAAAAAAAATCATCGTCATTTAAAGGTTTTTCATGTGCATTAGACAGGGAAAATCAATATCTAAAGGAAGATTGCATCTTGCATCTTGTTTGTTGCATATTTTTATACTGCATCTTGATTGTTTATTCTTTACCTAGCTACATTTTCATTGAAAGGGAAAAGATTCATGTTTTCCTCATGCTAGTTGTGTATTTTAGGATATTCAAAGCACATTTCAGGTGAGCCTCGAAAATCAGAATTTAATCAAAGATAAATAGTAAAGTTTATTGAATCGTATCTAAGGGGTAGTTGTAACATTAACACAAAAATTTAGAGGTCCGGGCGAGAGATGTGTTAGCGACATCGCTAAACGTAGGAGATATCTTTGTTTTCCATCATTGCATTTTGGGGGTGAAATCTTGTTCCCATGTATGTAAGTGTATAGGATTGTTCTCCACATACCTTCGTGTATATAAAATGTACACTCCTGCCATGGCCAGAAAAGTATATGGGAATTCCTTCCTCATCAAACGATTACCATTAGACAACACTACTACGTACTGTACCCCATGTACCGTCAATTATATTTTAGAGTCCCCTATAGGTTCCTATCCATCCATAGTTAAATCGCTATCCATCCATAGGTAATTAGCATGTCACCTTGTATACCATGATACACCGAACACAACATTTGGGGATATTGGTTGCCGTACGTTAAGTCCATGGTTTTCCAAGGTATATTATAGTCATGGTTTCTGGCATCCTTTATGCCTAAATTATCCTCTTTTTGATTTATTTATTTTTGTGTTAATAATATTCATCATCCAACGGGGAAGTCCATTTTCATCGTCATTCGAATATAATGAAAAATAATCCTCCTCTACCTCCGCAGGCTTTCATCGACATAAAACATAAGAAACAAAAAACAATGAAACAGAACTTCATGCATCATCGATGGCCCTCCTCATAATGTTGAATTTCCAAAAAATCAACCTATTCCTTTGAGCTCCAAACCCAAGATTACATCTACCCTTGTTGGTGACACCTACACAATGAAACAAAAGTCCTTCAAACTTCATTACCCAAGGTCACCTAACCTAAATTTCAGAGTCATACACTTTGTTTTCTAAGGTCATTGAACCTGAGGAGCCCTAGCCATCCTCACCACTTCAATGTAGACCTTCCTCTTCTTCTCATCCTTATCTTTAACCAATATATCTTAGCCCCGACAATGAACTCTTCCATACAGACATTGAGTATTGAAGAGATCCGTAAATAAGAGCTCCTCATTTTTCTTCTCTGTTCATTGTGAAGTGATTTACGATATCAAATTGAGACTTTTACACCTCTTCAAACTCGATACAACTTCACTTCGATTCTTTGGGTTTACCCGAGGATCTTTGGAAATGGGGCCTTTCTATGGATTGTTGCAATCATGTTTGGAGCCGATTCAAGATCCCAACCCGTATCCATCACTATGGTTGAGAGATGGAAGCTCACCTTCCTCACGATGTTCGTACATCACCATAAACTCATTTATATGGTGGCATGTCTCGTCTCCGCCCGGTTATTAATCATATGGTACCTTTCGGTGCAGCCTTCTAGTCCTTGGACCTCTCCCATGTCACTAATTTGAGAATAATGTTTGGTAATTCTCTTATCAATTTGGCTACATTTTGCTCCTCTTCATCCGGCTAAACTCACACACAGTGCACTGTGTTGGTCCTTAAATCATCGGGACAAAGCTACCATCAACAACCTAACTCTCCTTATATTTGGTACCATCCATTTGGATCTTAGTTGCCTTTGTCATCTTCTCATATGAAGGGGGAAACAAGTTGTTGGTATGCCTCAATATGTTAATATGCATGTTCTGCCTTATGGCCGGAATGGATACTGTTGTTTGGAAAACCTACTTCCCCCATTCAACCTCGGTTCATTTTTTGGATCAATTGTTGAATCCTCAAGTCGCGCCATCCTTATCACAAATTCCTATCTATCAATCAACACCTCAACAAGCTCAAATATATGTGAGAAAAAATTTCATGTACCTCTATTCTCATCGTATTTGGCCCTTTTCCTAGGCTCCATCATTCAAACCGTACAAGGTGCTCATCCCTCAACCGATTGCACAAAGTGCTCCTCAAGTTATGGCAGCTCAAATTATTCAAAATTTGGCGTAGTCGCAACCAAAGCCATCATACTGGTAAGTGATATAGAACCATATTGGGAAATATTATGGACCTCATCATGCCTTTCCAAGGCCAAATAAATCCGTACCTAAATCATTCCAACAACTTTATCGCCATCCCAGGATTCGCAAACAAACTCACTTGCAGGCCGAGTTGGCTGTAATCCCCATATCCCGGTTACCAAGTTCCTTATTAACAAACCCCTCTTTATCTGTGCATGCAAGCACTTACTTAGGAAATTCTCTACTCAAAGATCATCCCTCCTTCAGAATTTAATCAACAATTTCCTTTTATGGCTACTTCTCAAATTACTTGATTTAACACTACTACTAATTACCCCATCGCTTTCATTCACCATGGTGGCCAACTATTCCCACCAAGTTTCTCCATCTATTGTCCCAATGTTAAATGGGAATCTTGGAGAAGACCATCGATGCATGTTATGGAACATTCATGCAGTTCATATCAAACCTCAACGATGATTCCATTCGACTTCATATTTTTCAATGAACGCTTACATATAATACAACGAATGGTATATTGAATTACCTATAGTTATTTCACCATTTCAGTGCTTTATCCACCACCTTCCTTACACATTTCCACTTCCACATGACAAATGAACAATCATTGAATAACTTCAAACAATCATATTCCACCACGTTTCGGGGTATCATATTCATGAGTGGGAGGATTACTGTCGGTGGTTGGCTTGCCCTTGTTACCAATCGCCTTGTTGGTGGAATGGTTTGACAAATCTATGCTGTCTTCATAATAGAACATGTACAAAGGCGGAAAGCCAGACCGAAGAGAAAGTGATTTCCTCGTGCTCATTATCTACATCTGGGTTCATACCTAATCAGCACACTCTATGATAAGATACCAAACACTGCGAACTTCAAAATTGTTCCTCCACCCAAAGAAGAATCTCATGCCATTAATGGCATTATTGGCAACAACTGGGTATAGCAATTTATTTATTTTCTCAAAATCCCCAATCCCACCCCCACATGGCTTTCTACTTTCGAGATAAACACCATTTCATATAATAAAGGAAAATCTCAACAAAGATCTCAGAAGAAAGAAGAAATGTAAAGGTAAGAAAAATAAAGATTCCCAACCACGGGATAAAAAGAAAATTCGCTTTTCGCCGAGAAAGGAAAGCCTAGACATCTGATGCTTGATTTGGCAACGAGGATCAATTTACACATGATTCTCTACACCGCATCAAGTGAATCAGCCATTAAATCATCCACCCTCCCATTGTGTCGACGGAAACCCTTTTCCCAATTAGGAGACCCATATGGTTTCTCGGGACCCCACTCCTCTGAATACCTGCTTGATGCTTTCGTCTCAAAGTAGAGATTCAAATGTTTTGGTGGCCACTTCGAACAAATATGGTAATGTGAATCCACCGAATGGCCGGTGCTACCGATCAACCTCGCTACTTGGAACCAAATCCTCATTTGATTCTATTTCGCTCAATTGACTATCACATCAAGGGTGTTATTAAAAGTCTTTCAAAGCCTCGATCAAGAGCTACCCAAAATTACATTTTCGCTTGAAGGCTTGGCTCAATATCCATCGTCCATGTCCACTCTTGAGGTGTTGTAAAAATTCCCCACCCAAAAGAAGGCCTTATTGTTTCGCTATCGGATCTATAGATCCAACGTATCTAACTAGTGAATTTCTTCATGAAAACTATACTCTCGACTTATAAATTTCGAAGGTATTTATGATTAAGGTCACTTTCCATGGAAATAACATTCATAGTTCCATTGTGGATGAGGAGAGCATTGACTTGTATCATGTCTATGTCTTGCCGGAAGGCGATTGGTTCATATCAACTAAATTAATCGACCACCACATTAAAAGTATTCGATGAAGGACACATAAACTCATGGGATTCTGAGTTTCTCCAAGTGGAAATTGTAGGAAAACTGCTCGTTGAAATAGAAGTTATTGTTGAAAAACCTCTTGATTATAATATTCTTCATTGGGATGTACATGGTTTTATTCTATGGATGCCATCGTTCAACCTACTTTCACGTGATCACCTTTTCTCAAAAGGGGTCACAGCCAAAGATCAAATCAACTTATATGCCTATGATTCCAATTTTAATGGAAGAGTCCCTTGTGTATTTAGCCCTACATTCCTATTAGCATGTTGGAGTTGGATTATCGAAGAAATCATCTCTTATGGGGAATTTTTTTTTCATCCCCCCTCATCCCTCAAACTCCTCAACTACAAACGCTTATATCAATATGATGTCATCCTCTACAATTCCGAATGATCCAAGGATTGGTACCGTATGAAACTAACATCCAAATTTTAGGCGACCGTACGTTCAACCTTGTTGAGAAATATTATGAAACCATCTACTTGGCTCGTGCAACCCATACTTTTTTCTTCGATCAATTAGGCAGACCTATCTCCGGATTATGACATTCCTTTTCGTATCCTTTTCGTACATACTTGAATCGAAGAAAGCATCATGAGATCATGATGCGAATATGTGCCATGGGACATGCATCACCATTGTTTCTCTCTTTCTGGCTCCATAAAAGACAATCTAGGTGGTTTATATCTACCTAAATTAATCAAATCCTCTATAAATTATTTTTCCATTCATGAGATCAACTTGAAAAGAACCTCTTGAATATTTGAAGAACCATTCCCTTCAGATATTATATCAAATGAGGAATAGTAGAAATATTTACATCGCAGCATATTTCTTTTCATATGAATCTTAGACCTATTTTAGCCCTTTTTTCGTGACTTAGATGTATTTTTCCTCGGGACATATGAAGAAATTCTGCGTACATTGAACCAAACATAGTGGTGAAAGAAATTTAAATTTATCTTTGACAAGCAGCCGCCTGGTAACTCCTCCAACTGGGTCCATCTTAAGAATGTTTTCGGATAAAATATGAAGTTGAAAAGCTTCTTCGGGATGGTTTTATATTTCGTGTTCCATTAACTGATTGCTTCAATGTGTCCTTTGTCATAAATAAATAGGGCACATCAGAGTATGTGACTATTATCGTGTGTTAATCAGGCTTTTCTTCGAAATACACCACTCAACCCCGCTTATTGATTAGACCGATTCTTGGGTTACAATCAAATCACCATTTTCTTAGCACACAACTCAAAAAAAGATTTATTTTTCCCCGGGGTACTTTTTCCTTATAAAAAACTCCTTTCGGTCTAAAAAAACGTAGGGGACACATTTAAACATGCGATGGATTATGTTAATTAAGATATTACATACCGTGCAACCCTCTTTGGAAGATCTCCATGCCTATTCCAAGCATCATGTTGATAATCCTTTGCATTTACGGTCCATTTTTATTTGTTGTAGGAACTATAAAATTCAACTTAACCCACAAAATATGTTATGTGTTGGTTCTAATGACTGTTTTTTTTATATATCTAAGCAAGGAATTCATAGTTATCCTCCAAAGTCCATGCAATTGTTGATTTTCTCGCCATCCTCCTTAGTTTAGCTACAAAGACTCAAGGAAACCTAACTTCTTGAGAGATTCATCCTAATTACACCGAGAGATGACCAAAGTATTTACTCATTGAAGAAAGGGATTCCCTTCTCTAGTGGGACAAGGTTGCTACAAATAGTTTTATGCCTTGAAAGATGTACCAGTTCTAGAAAACTTCCCATATCCCTCTTACTATCAATGTGAATATTTCTTGTATCCTACTGCCGCCATCTCTACTATAGCTATGGTGTTGTTCCAAGAAGACAAAATTGGGAATGAACATCCCATTTATTATATGATTCAAAACTCAATGATATCAAGATCCTGGGTATACTCGTTGCTCTAAAAGTTTTTGGCGGTTGTTCAAGCCATCCATATATTTCACCATTGCATCTTGCTTTAGAAAACTGTTGCTCATTTCAGATTTGAACCCAAATGACATATATAATCGTCATGCCAATTGCCGGGGGGATTACTCAAAATGGATAGTTATTTCAACATTTTGACATGGAATTCATCAAATTCAATCAAATAAATCCCTATTTTTTTTCCCTAACCAATGTGTGACCTTCCATTGCTTGATGTAAAATCTACATTTTAAGATTCCATCTCGATGAGTCATTGTTTTTGATATCACCAGTGGACACTGTGGTATGGGTATTTCTCGATTTATCTCCAAATCCAAGTTTTCTCGACCTACTCTCTCGCTCTAAGAAACAATGTATTTAATATTGTCTCGATATTATCTAAGTATTGGTGACACTCTTTATTGTCGTGGTATCAACACGATCTTAGAGAGGTGCCTCACCCTTAAGGAGGTCAAGAAATTTCGAATGATTTCCATTTAGGAGCATGGGTACACACTTATCTATTTACGCTATCGCAAGGTCTTACACGTCGTTATTTTTTGTTCACCATTTTCCACAATTGTATCATAGTCTGTATGTCATGCTTTCCGTATATACGATCGAAAAGTTTGTGCTCCACTTCCTTCACTCCATTTCGTTACTTACTCATTGGTCCTTTTCGTAAAATGGGGTATCAACTTTATGAAATGTAACCCTCTATTCGATTGGTGGGGAATGGTTAGTATCATTGTCGTTTTTGACTACTTTATGAAGTGGGTTGAAGCGATACCTACTTTCACAACGTCGGTGAAACGACCGCTAATTTTTTTTCAACCACATGATCGCTAGGTTTGATGTTATGCAAGTTGTATATTCATAGATAACGGGAAGCATTTTCGTAATCATATGATGACCAAATTAATTGCCAAATTGGGATTTTCACATGAAAATTCCACTCCCTATTATCCTCAAGCTAATATACAAGTTGAAGCTATCAACAAAGTTCCTAAGACTATGCTCAACGATGATAGGGGTCCATAAACTGATTTAAACTTACTTTCATTCTACCTTGTGGGCATACAAAACCTTAAAAAGATTGCTACTAGATTCACACCGTGTTTCATTGGTTTACATTCTCGGGAAGTGATCCTTCCCATTGAGGTGAAATTCCATCACCGAAATCATCTATCAAAATTCTCCTTGTTACCTTCGCAGAAGAGGAATAAATGTCTTTTACACTTGACTCGATTGGGTGAGACCTAGTATGATGTCGCTTTTGGCTAAATAAACCCAAAAGACACATCAAAAGCGCAAAATGACAAAAGTGTCAAGCCTAGAGTCTTTCAAATGATATTTGGTCCTTTTATATGACAAGAGGCTTAATAATTTAGGCTCCGAGAAAGTTCCAACCTATGGTCGTCTACATTGTAAAACATGTCCTCGTGAAAAATTGGGCTTACGAGTTGGTATATCTTGATGGAATTCCACTTTTCGCAACAGAGAAATCGGTCATATCTCAAAGAATAGTATGCTTGATCCTGATGCGTAGTACACCGTATACATACTATCTATAAGTGTTGAGTGTGTTTTTCAGTTGTTTACCATGGTTTCGTTGATCTTTCTTTACTTTGGTTTGTCAAGGTCAACCTCTCTTGAACCATATATTGGTCAACATGGTACAATTGTAATTCAAACCTATCCTTTGTAGCATGGCCATATTTGCTCCAAATGGTGAGCTAGTGAGTATATGCAAGGGATTATATTTGGCCACTATACTAACAATGTCATTGAGTATAGCATAGTGGTAGAGTTGTTATTTGATGGTATTTCACATGGTATCCCCTCGTATATTAACTGTTTCGACTCATAACTCATAGTCCTATAATGTGTGAATATCTATTCAAAGGAGGAATCTCGCCATCTCTTCATATGGTTTTGAGAGTGCCTTCTGGAAAGACATTTTGACTTCATACAATATGAACACATTTCTAGAAATCTAAACACCTTAGCAAATTCCATAGCTAGTTTAGTTTTATATAGACATTGGCAACGGAATGTAAGTAACTTTCAATTAAAATCACATCATATTGAAAGAAGAATAAAGAACTATAAAATTTGAATATATATATATATATATATATATATATATATATATACACAATAAGTTTGGTTTTACAAAATGTGTTCCCAAGACACATATGCCTACATCGCCCATATATAAAAACCACATGCAAATATCTACAGACAATCACAGCTTCAGTGATAAAAACGACACCGCACGAGCTATTCCTTCGCAAGAACTAAACCAAGACTCAAAACACCTCAATGATATGTCACCGAAGTTGCAATGGAAGAAGTCAAGCATGGTCTTCATCCATCCCGGGTCAATCCATCCATGTAGCCTTATCTTGATAGGACCTATGCTACCTCAATATTGGGTAGGGTATCCACCCCCACCGTAGCGACCTATATTGGTCCCACCGCACATGTCTATCTTCCGTGCAAAGGAGATATGTGTAGAACCTAACGTTGAACAAGTCCAATGCCGCACAGAAAAATCAAATATTTAATCTCGAACCTCGAAAAACACAAAAGATTGTAAAAATTTGTAAAAATTAAAGGTCTAAGTATCTTACCTATAACATCCCATTGCTCACCCTCACGCAACACGACCTTAGGACCATCAACAAGACAACCTCTCATCCCCACATAAGTATACTCATCAATCACAATGAACTTCCATGCATGCAACCATACAAAGAAGGCCGTAAAATCACTGTTGATGGACCCGCATGTTTGGCCATATGGTCTATCCACCTCCTCATCCGAGGGACCCTCGTATCAAAGGGATCAAGTACAACATTTTGAGGCTAAGTATTAATGGTACCCACTCTAAGGAAAAAGAGACCAAGATGGCACCAGCTGAATTTTCTTCAACTTCCCCATTATTTTCTTAGTAAGTTGTTCCTTCAAGTCACCAAGACACCTCGCTCTAGTTGAATATATACGGCTCTAAACATTCTACCCCATATTCCATGTATGATCTACTTTCCACACATAATGTTGAGTCGCTCGCCAATATTGCTATGATGAACAAGATCGTTCTCAAAGGTATTTGTCACATCCTTTATGTTAATATTTTCATCTCAGTAGTGTACGTACTCAAGGTAAGAATAGGTATGAATGTCATTTTTCATGGTCTCACCGCCAATTATTCCACCTAGAAGAGAGATTGGGCACCTCACTTTGACAATTCTGGGTTTTAAAGTATCACTATCTACTCGATCTCTAGGCAAATTCTCCCCAAACTCGAACGGATGTGCTTGAACATCCCATGAATGCACAAGGTAATTTAACGACTTCATTTGTTAACTCATACGTGTAAGTGTAAGAATTTCAACAACCTCCGTTAGCTTAAGTGCCCAGACCACAGCACATTCATTTGTGGCATCCATTTCTTTGTGCCCTCGATGCTATATTTCTCACTAGATAAATGAAATTTTGTGATAGTGGGTACCTTAAAGGTTAAAAAAGGAATCATTGTGATTTTTTCCATGCAAAACCTGACAAAATTTGAGGAAAAACTCAAAACTTGGAGAAATGTGCCCAACGCACTCCCAGGAGCCGAGACAGCATTTCACCTCTATCTTCAATGTTCCACTACCTAGGTGCAACACCCTTTCACTATTGCAGGGGGTGTGTTGATGTCCCATGGAGTTTTTGTTAATCCACATTAATTTCAAAAATCAAAAATTTAAATGAAAACAAAAAAGGACCTGGGAAAGACAGAGAAAGTTCATAGCCTTTCTACTTTCTGATCCCACGACACTCTGAAATGGTTCCTTAGATTTGTCACAATCCTCACCGCAGAGGATTGAGGGGAAAAGGCCCAAATATTCAGCAGTTGAAGGTGAAGTGTGAAATGGTAAAAATGAAAAGTCATTTTGTGGATATTTATAGTCATTTTTTCTCGTTATTTTATTTGTTTTTAACATTTTGACCTAGATATGCTTCATTTTTACTATGAGATAGGTATGTTTAATCCTTCTTGTGGTGTTTTCGAGTAGGATGACAATTGTTAAAGGTGTTTTTATTATGTTGTAACAAGTTACTTTGATCGAAGAGTACACTTGTCTTCTTTTTCAAACTCTATAAACCACGAAAAGAACTCTGAGTCCCTTCAACTTTTTCGTACTCCCAAAATACTAAAATATTGTTGAGAACTTGTCCTTTCGAGCTTGTAAAAGAAAATGAAAATATATACTCGTATAAGTTTAACCCTTTTCCGCATCGAGAGCGTACTAACTACGAAAGAGGAATACCCTTGTTGAACACAGCTAAGAGGTTAACTTGAGTATCTTTTTTCTACCTTTGGACTTAAGACTATGCACGAAAAGGGACATGTGGAGTTTTCTTTTCCGCCTTTTTTAAAACTCTAAACATGAAAAGATGTCAATTTTTACCTTTGTTCAACTCTAAGTAAAAACATCAAACAATTATGGGCTTGTCAAACATGATAAGGCCTAACCACTCCTTCTCAAGGTTCGTTAAAAATAATTGGAGAGATTTAAAGAAGCGATGAATCTCATCGACCAAGCATATGTTATCCTCCTCAAGTCAAGTTAAAAAATAAGAGTATTGATCAACATGGTCATGAAATTGGGAAAACAAGGAATCACATTTTTTTCAAATGGCAAAGAAAGTCGTGCTTCAAGAATGATATTTTCCACTTCATCTCCATGGCTATTGGTTTGCAACTGCTTGTCTTTTGTTGTCATTCCATTTTCATATCCTCCATTTCAGTTTTGGGTCAATGTTGCCAACCCATTCAAAGGTCATCATGTGTTTAGGATAATTCCACCGCCTGATCTCTACTACAATACTCTTAAGCCTTCATTTAATGTGGCATGTATTTCCTTATCTCGCTCCATATTCACATTATTATGATCACAACCGACTCAATCATGATATTTTTTTTTTTGGTTGCTGATGGGGATAACTAAGGTCTTCATTCTACGGGTTGGGTTTACGACACGCACATCATCTGTGAAGTTGACTTAGAAAACACCCTTGAACCTTGGTGCGTTGTATTACATCAATGGAAAGTCTCCTCTTGCTTCCAGAAACATGTTTGCATAAATGGCCTTCAACCGAAACACTGTGTGGTGTTCCCATATAAGCTCATTTACTCGCACCATAATGATTATACTATAATACCTTGAGAGCCATTAACATCATCAATGGTTTCTTCCATGTCTATTAAAGACAAACATCATTGGTCACAATCATATGGTGTTCAACATGTTTAACTCCATTCCCACGATTCTCATGGATAGAATTTCATATTGTTGGTCGTGTGAATGAGATAAGACCCAAGATCTAGTTTCATCCATCCGAGCCATGATTTCAGATTTACACAAAGACCACAATGCATTATGGTCGTTGATCATATGGACAATCATCCATTCATGAGTCCATTAGTTGCATTATGGATGCGTCTTTTCGATCATTGCATATATTACGTTAGAATATGATCCTAGGCATAAGAGCCCACAAGAGCATACATATGTCATGATACTTGTATTGCAACAAGAAGCTTCACCAAATTTCCTTGATCCCTACTTGTCACAAGGTAAAGCACTATAGTCATCATTCACCATCTCCGACTTCGCACTTTAGGGGCATTCTCACAGTGGCTATTTTTTCACATCTGAATCAAAGTGAGGCCCAATGGGACTGACAAAAATCCTAATTCCCTTCTAATAATTTGCACAAAGCCCTAAGAATGTATCTTTCTATCCCTCATAATTTAAACCATATACGACTACATTCGAGCATGTTTGAGCACCAATCTACTCATGTGCATTCACCTAAAATTTGCTCCCATGTGGCCATCAAAGGTCACCAATGTAGTAGCCCTCTCTTTTTACTCGCATTAGTTCTAGAGTTCGGAAAAATAATGGGATTCTAGCACCACCTCTAGAGTTTCTGCACTGAGCTCTAACTACTTACATTAGATTGAAATTTATCCTATCCTACCTACTTTGGAGTTTTCACCACTTATCTTTTGGACTATCCCTCCATCACAAAGTGATCTAAGCCCCAGAAATGGTACTGGGATAAGAACCCCACTTATCTCTATCTCCTAAATATTTACCCTCTCACATGCAAGAGGTAATGGTTGTCTTTGGAGAGTGATTCTCTCATGTCACACAGTATAGTTTTCTATCTCATGGCCAGGATGAATGAGTAATATTGGTGACAAGGAAAGGACGAGTCAACAACTTGGAGGCTCTTATACAAGATCAACTTCAATTTATGGTTGTAATATCCTTCATTTATATTTATGAAAAGTATTCTCGCTTCCATATGCGATGTTGATTTGGGTATTTCTTAACACCATGTCAACATATTAAACAGAGTATACAGATGACAATGCATACATGTCGTAGTGTCTTGGCTTTTCTGTCTTATCCGACCGCAAGTTGTAATTTTAAGGCTAGAGTTGGAATTGGAACTTCAAGCTAAAGAAGGTGCAAAGTGAGCAACAATTTCTGCAGGCCTCACCTCGTCACATATTTACTTTAAGGAAAAGCATTGGTTTAATTGTCTTCATTGGTCTAGGGTCACAGAAACCTAGGGGAGTTACCTTTGTATGGAATCATAACCAGAGCAACACTACTTACCCTCTTATTCACCTTTAAAAGGAAAGTTTGACTATTGTCCTGAAAACGTCAAAACTTCGTCCCCCGTAATGATGCCAATTTGATTTTGTATTTTTATATAGAGTTCTAGGTCAAACTCCAGACAAAGCATCTAAGTATTGTTTAATTTAATTGGATGACTAATGTAATAAACCACATACAATTGTAAATTCTAAGTATTTTGTAGTTTCAAAGCCCTTATTTTTCATTCATACACAGATAAATCTTTAAATTGATTTGGAAAAGCAGAGACTAGGAAGATATATGATTCTTAAAATTCCATAATGAATATCTAATTATTCACATATAGTTGATGTGTGAATAATTTTTCTACAACCAAACAATATATGATCAAGGGATGACAAAATGAAACAATTAAAATATGTAGAGGAATTAGCTTAAACAAATTGTTTAGTTAATTAATCTCTTTAATGAATATATATTTGGCAGGGGGTGTCATAGTAGATTGATATTCGATCTAGCTCTTGCCGAAAATCCTATGCTACCTCGAATATGTGCGTAAATAAAATGTGAAAACATAAATGAATAACATGATAAACTCACATGAATACAAAATTTTTTAAGAATGAAGCCATAATCCTTTGATTATCTTCAGAACGTCTCAAATATTACAATCATGTTTAATGATCATCGAAGGGTTCAACCCTTCTACGACCACAAAATTTATAGAGTCTAATTAAAAAATATCTAGTTCTAAAAAAATTATTAGAAAATGAAATATTATCCAAAATGGTTTGGATATTTACAAAAATAGAATATAAAAGTAGTTATTCTAAATTGATTTTAACAATCAACACACAATTCGAGCTATTATTTGATGACTATTGTTGCAAAACCGAATCTTCTCGTTTTATATCAACGTAATCCTTCCCTTTTGCTCCTCTTTATTTGCCTTCTATTCATTGAAATCTTGCATTTTATTTTACTCAATGAGTTGAAGTAACTTTCCTACCTTTTTATCATCTGGGATAGAAAATTTTGTTACCTTTCTATATGCCTCATCGAATTATGTATTTTCAAAGTTTGGCCTAACAATAAACAAATGTTGAACTTCATGTTGAATGAAAGGGTCATATTCTAGGCCTTCAATGAGGTTTCTTCCTACTAATTAACTTTCCCCTCTAAATTTGGAAAATTTATTTTTTCTACTGTTATTTCATGCAATATGTGTTGAAAATTCTCGAGTGGAATAAATTTCCCACTAGTGTTCCCAGATCTCAGAGTCCTTTCTAGTGCAAAACATCAGCTTTTTTTATGAAATTTTTCTAATTTGTACTTCTAAGTTTCTAACTTTTTTTCAATTGTAACATTAAGTTTTTCTTTGGTCAAAAATTTTCTTGTTTGTAGGATTACATCAATCCTATCTTCAATTCCAAATTCTTCCGCATCTCTTTGTCTTAGAATTCAAGACTTTGATTATTCTCGGTAGCTTCTCTTGCTTTCTTTTGATCTAAATCTTCTTTGATCTTTTGTCATTGCTGCGTTTTTATTTCTATAATAACTCTTCTTTCTCAAAACGTATTTCAATCGATGGCCATAATTGTTACAAGGTTACATTAATATCAATCCAAATATTCTATAGCTCCTAGAAATGTTTTAGCAATTAATGATTCATTTTTATATCTTTAATTGCTTAGTCAATTTGAAATTTTTTTCTATATTTCAAACCTAAATATGCATTATCATATTCTATCTTGCTTTCTTGGATCTTCTGGCTTAAATTTTTGATTTTTTCAATTTTTATCTTTTATTAAAAAATATCCCATATCTTTAGATAGATTGCTAGATTCTAGTTGGTAGAATCTATTGGGAATGAGGATTGTCGTTAGACCAAAAACTCGTAGGTGTTAGTCAACGATTGCATCGCTGCAGATATGATCCATGAGAGGTTATTCCATGTCACGAAACACATGGGGAGCATTGTTTATCCAATGTCCAAGAATATCCCCTAACGTAGCTTCTGAGTGTGTATCAAACTCATGACCTATGCTTCCTTATACCACTTGTTGGGAATCACGGTTGGTTGCCGTAAGACAAAACTTCATGGTGTGTTAGTCAACGATCGCATCTCTAGAGATAAGGATCCATGAGAGGCATAGTCCATGTCACGAATCACGGGGGAGTTGGTTTATCCAATGTCCAAAATTATGTTTCTATTATAGATATTTATGTTGTAGATGTTCCAACTCAAAGGTCGTACTCTGGGAGTTCTCTTTCTTTGATCAATTTCTCCTCCATTTATGCCTCCATTTTCCGAATCAGATATTTTTTTCTACAATCATGGAAGCGTGTTCTCCTTCCATTTCTCCAAATTCCTGGCTTACTTCTTATGTTTTTGTTTGTTTATTTGTTGAAAATTTGACTATTTTCTCAATGCTTGGATGTTTGCATTTCTACTTTTGATTATCTCCTCAACTAACTTTACATCATTAGGATTCAATCCTAATTTCCAAAACTATATCTTCCAACCCCTGATTTTAGTATTCTGCCAGAGAAGACATCTTTTCCATTTTTAATCGAGAATGCATATTGTTAAGATAAGCTTTCATCGTAGAAGCTTCTACAGCATAACTTGTCAAAGATGTACATATTATTTTCCCTACTTGCTTGTGAATATCAATTTGATCTATTGGATGTATTTTTTTGTATCAAATGAAAACACATATGGGCCTTGTAGTCCTCAACACCTTTAGGACCTTGGCCTAAAACGATAATCGGGAACCGTCCTTTTTCATTGTCAAAGGTAGAAAGAACGGCTTGTGTTATAGAATATTGTTTCCAAAATTCTTCATAGGTTGACGTTTTAAGTGCTTCATTTTTCTTTTTCATTTCGGAAGAATCTTGTGAAAATATTTTGTTTTCATGAAGAAGGAGAATCTATTCTAGTTTCTTCAATCGTAATGAAAATGAAGATTCTATTGTAAGAATGATTGTAGTGGTTATTATGAATTCTTTATTGGCATTATGATAAATGTGTTGTCCTTGATGAAAACCTACTTGAGGAATATGTCTACATGATGATAACATCATGAGTCTACAAGCTAGTAATAGATGATAGAGATTTTCGAACAAAGGAATCGTTGTTCAAAGATAGAGGAACAATGAAGGTGATTTTTTGAGAAGTCCACGTGGGTTTTATGAATAAAATATGAGTACATATGTGAGTGTTATGAAGAAACATTGCGTACAAATTTCCACACCATGGTATTCTAAACACTGGGTATTTACTACGGTATTGGTCCATATTATCGAGCGTAATAGTAGATATTTGACCCTATCAACAATACCATTAACATTACTAAGGGTTTGGCCTAAGGTATTGGTTATGGCCTAAGCTATATAAGGAGATGGAGAACAAAGTATGTAGTGTGAAAGTAATGGGCTGGTTGATGAATTGTTTGATTTGAAATTATGTTATGTATGAACACAGATGATACATCAAATCTATTAGATCTTAAATAACTAAATTATTTTCTTATGGGTTTATCTCGTGATAATTTTTACACTGTCTGGCCAGATTTAGGTTTAATTGAAGTTATAATAAAGAAGAAAGTTGGCATGAATTAATAATTGCACATTCATAGGTAGGTTTCTATCAGAAGATCTTGTACATACATGAATCTTATTCTATTGGTCACATATTATTTTCCGTAGTATATAAAGACACACATATATGCTTCTTGGAAAGTGTGCACATATACTTGAAAGTACTTTATGAGAAGAGCGTACATATGCTAGTGTTGTCGAAGTATGAACAATTAATGATGTTTGATCACTTCCTACAGGGATTGTTGTTGTATCTTGATGATGTATTCCTCATGACACTATATGTGATAGTTCGGTTGAGTTGAATTGTTTGTAAATAAAATATTTAATTATATTGTTACTCGTATGTAATGATCCGTAATTAGTTCAAAGATCAAGATGGAGGATAAATGCTTTCTATAATTGATTTCAAAGAGTGAAGATTCATTCCGACATTTTGTGTTTTGAGATCTATACACATGTTTTATTAAGGAAAAGTGCATGTATACATGGGTATTATTCATAACAAGAGGTATACATTGACATATTATGATTACGGTGGTGTAGCAGAAAATGGTTTCAACAATGGATACCAATGTATGGCTTGGATGATCGACAATGCATTTATATGATATGTTTGATCAAGCGTGCAATGATTAATTGAGATTCAATTATTTATTTTTTTGATTCAATGATTTTATGTTGTTAGTGGGTCCGCATCGAATACTCGATGAAAGGCATTTCATATGTTGGGGACAATTTTTTGATCAGTAGGTCCAGCTTTGAAACATTATGAAAAGTGATCTACAAAGAACTAAACATAAGGGGGTCATAGCCCTTCAAGATGTGCTAGAGAATGAGAGAATAAGCCATCGCTCATAGGTGGTTTCTATTTATTACATGAGTATGCACTAGTAACAATATTGTAAAGAATATTTTTCCTAATCAAAGAAGAAGACAAAGATGACATCAATTTTACTGCTTTTTTCCCCACATTGCTTCCCCACCCAAAATATCAGTGTTCATATAAAAGGACTATGTTCGATGATTTATTTTGTTCTCTTTATGCACTTGATTACTATTTAATTAATGACTAAAGAAGTATTGATAATAATCGTTCAACTTAAAAAATGAAGATTTAATTGAAAATCTAGTTATTTGGATATACGTTGTTGCCTTCATAATAGTATCGCACATACATAGGTTTACCTATTAAAGTAACGTACATAAATATGAATAGAAAATGAAAAATTAAAGTAAGTTTTAAAATATTGGCTCACCTCTCCTCTCCCTCTCAAAGATTTCTCCCAATATTTGCTCAGAGTAGGTCCTTTAGAAGAATATTGATTGTGTGAAGGAAGATTCATCAAGATGAGCAACCAAGAGGGATAAAATAATCCATCATGTCACCATTTTTCAAGGGATCCAATCAAGTTTTCTAGAAATTCGCAACAAGAGCTTACCCACAAATACTTGTGTTGGTTCCCCTGCAGATTTGCAAGATTGGCAAGAACAAACTCTGTGGAACCAAATCAACCACTTTGGAGTCCAAGTTGACCCAGTCGAGATTCTGCATGTGCTTTCATGTTTGTGTTCGTAATGATATATCTTTGCTGCTTGTTTTCCCGATTTTTAGGCTAGTTATGGAAGTTCCTCGTGGATTGTTTGTTTTATTGGTTGATTAACCGATTGTGTGATTGAAGTGATCGAGTGTTTTTATTGAATAGATAGACTATGGGAAGAATTAATCCATTGGTCTATGGAGTCATAACATGATTTAATTGTTCATCAAATTCCACAAAGGTTTTTATAGGGCAAGCTAAATATATCAAGTGGATCTCTTAGATTAGATGGAATATGAAATGAAAATAAGTTTAAATCAATAAAACTAAATAAAACTTTAATCATAATTAGTAGAAAATCTTTTCAGTATTGTTGGAAATGTTGTCATTGATGGAAAAGGAGATGCAAAGGAGGAACACTCAAAACAACAATAAAGCCAAAGAAGTAGCAGAGGCAGCAAAGAAACAGAAAAGAAGCAGAGGTAGCAAAGAGATCATAAGACAAGTAGCAGAGGCAACAAAGAGAGTAACAGAGACAGACAAAGGAGGCAGCAAAGAAGCGAACAAAGGAAGCAAAGGAGACAGGCGAAAGAATATTGTCGAAATGTAACAGTCAAACAGCAGAGCAGAAAGGAAAAAGCAGAGGCAAAGGCAGAATCGTTATCGTAGAAAGGCAGAGGCCGAGGCAGAGCCGTTATCACAGAAAGGCAGAAGCAGAGGAAGAGCCGTTATTCCGAGAATCACTACCCCAGCTGATAGATACACTAAACATAAATTCCGGGAACCGTTACCCAAGCCGGAGGATATATATATATATAATTCCAAGAATCTTGAACCAAGTGGAAAAGTATATATATAAACCTCATTCCGAGAATCCTCACCCAGGTGGGAGGATACATAATATTCCAGGAATCTTAACCCAAGCGGAAAAGTATATATATAAACCTTATTCCGAGAATCATTACCCAGTTGGAGGTTACACTAAAGGTGGAAGCAGAAGCATATATATATGCAGCGCTTTATATAAGTGTAGTGCCTTTTAAACAGAGAACCAAAGGTTCTATCAAATGCAAAGTACCATATGGTGGGACCCTTATCAATTGCATCGAAAAAGTTGATAGCGGATCATATGAACAGAAAGTTGCGATTGCAATTGAAGCCCGAACCCAATGGGTCTATAAATCATGATTAATATATGTTTGAGTTCCAGCATAATAGTGTTACATCGCATCGGAGAAAAGTGTGGCAGTGAAGCATGACAATAGAAGTTGCGATTGCGATTGAAGTTTCAGACTCGATATGGTTTAAACAATGATTTATATATGTTTAAATTCTGAAGATTTGATAGATAGTGGGACCCTCACTCAATCGCATCAGAGCATCGGAGCATAATTATATCGGAACATGCAACTAAAAGTTGTGATTGTGATTGAAGCCCAGACCCGATGGGCATATAAACTGTGATTAATATGTATTTGAATTCTGGCCTAATCGCATCGGAGCATCGGAGTATCGGAATATCGGAACTTGCAATTAAAATTTGCGTTTGCGATTAATCGTAATCGGAGTAATCGCATCGCATCGGATCAGAGTAATCGCAATCGGAGTAGGACGTCGAAACAAGCCAACATAGCGGAACAGGTTAATAAAGCTTGTGATTGCAATCAATCGCAATCGGAAAACTCTAAAGAAGGCTCATCGCATCAGAGCATAAGAAACTTTCGGATGGTGGGCCCGAAATGGCATTTTATTTATTAAAGGGTCTTATACAATGAAATTTGGCGACTAAGACAAAGGAAAGAGTTAAATGAAAAGGTTTATTAACAGGGAGTATATGCATATGGTAATATATATATTGTGAATAAGCCGAAACTCACATGAAAAGGATTGTGTATTGGTGTATATTCAAATTGAATGGGTCGGAATGATATGTTAGCTTATTAATATGTTATAACCTTGGGATTTTCATAAAAAGGTTAAGCCACATAAATATTTCGCTTATAAAGTTATATGAGTACGTTGACAGATAAGAAATTATAGGCGGGTGCATCCACTTTCAGGCATAGTAGAGATTGTTGCCTTATGACCATTTAGAGAGTTTTAATTTCTATCTTAGATTTGAAATTTTAAGGAAGCTAGATATATCATTGAATTTTCCAGACTCTGATTTTATTTGGGGTATTTAATTAAATTTCTAGCACAGAAAATGGAATGTTGAACTGCCCAGATTTTGGAAATAACTTGGATCAAATTTTGGAAAGGCATTTTTTTATATGCACAGGACCTTGAGAGTTATTGGGAACTAAACTGGTAAAACTGTTATATATTCAGTAGATTAAAAATTGCAGTGAACAGGTGTTGACAGGAATATGCACAGGAATGAATTTGACAGGTGAACAAGCAACGAAAACTGGAAAATATGCAGAAGACAGTGAGCAGAAGAAGGCAGAACAGTTACCTGACAGCTACAGAAAAGACAAAGTCAGCAAAGCCAAAAGCCAAAAATGGGCTGAGTAAAATTTGTCTTGATGTAACTAAAAATTATGAAAGTAAATGTTGTAATTAATTTATATTGTTGTGATGCATTGGCAAGTCTCCGGAAGAGAACAAATATCCCACTGTAATGTTAAATTGGTACCTACAGTTATATTTTCTGAATGAGCGGATAAAAGAGATGAGAAGGCAGAAGGAAAAGAGACATGGCTGTCCATTTCGAATTCCCAGTAGAATACAAACAACCATGAAGCTATTTTGTATAAAACAGGGTAATATCCAAGGGGAGAAAGTTACGAAAATAGAAAGAGAGAAGAAGAGAGTGTGCAATAGAATTGAAGAGAGTTGAAGAAAATAAGAAAGCTACAAGAGGTGAGAGAGAGTGAGCATAGAGAATGTTGAGTATGGAATTGAGGCAAAGAAGAGAAGAAGAAGGAGGAGCAGAACAAGATTTTGTGAAAAGTTAGAGAATGCAGAAATGAAGCAGTGAGGCAGAGAAGAAGTAGGAGCTGAGAAGAGAAGAAGGAGGAACCGATAGTGAATCTGAGAAGATTCAGAAATGATATAAGGCAGATATGAAGACTGATGCACAACAGTGAAGATGATACAGAACAGAACTGATATCAAAGGTAAATCAGCAACTGTTTTCCCTTTGAAAGAGTAAGGAAGTTGGAGTTTCCCTATCAAGTTGTAGCTTGATAGATGTCAGTTGTAGCTGACTGAGGTTGGAGCCTCCTGTAGGTTGGTGCCTGCAGAAAATAGATGGGAGTTGGTGCTTCCACATCAAGTTGTAGCTTGATAAAGTGTCAGTTGTAGCTGACTGAGGTTGGAGCCTCCTGTAGGTTGGTGCCTGCAGAAAATTGATGGGAGTTGGAGCTTCCTTGCAAGTTGTAGCTTGCAGAATTGAGGTAGGAGCCTCCTGTAGGTTGGTGCCTACAGAAAATCAGTGGTGAGAGAGAGTTGGAGCTTGCCTTTGCATCACAACAATAATAAGATGTGGTTTTCTCCCTTTATGGGTTTCCACTTATATCTGGTGTCTCTGTGCATGATGTTTATGTGTTGATCTGGTTTATATCATCTGCTTAATACTTGTTTCTCTTATATTAAGTCTACTGTTACTTTATATTAATGCTTGCTGCTCACATTCTAAGATTACTCACATGTTAAGTTGAACATGAAATGAAGGTGTAAACAAGTGTTAATGAAAAAGTTTTAAAATTCCATGAATGTGTTAAACTGATTCACCCCCCCCTCTCAGTTTAACTAAGGGTTCAACAATTGGTATCAGAGCTGGTTCCTTTGGTGTAAGCTTAATAGCTTGAAGGAGATCTGGTTGAGTCATGGACTATCAAAATGCACCTGTGTTAAATACAACAAACTTTCCTGAATGGAGAGATAATGTTAAAACAGGTTTAATGGCCTATGAACCTGAGGTATGGAAGCTTGTATGTGATGGTTACTGTAAAGACTCACCCACGGTGAAAGAACAACAGAGGAATGCCAAGGCAAAATGTGTGATATATAACAATCTTCATAACAAGGATCTTGAGTTAATAATGGATTTAACTTCAGCAAAAGAAATCTGGGACAGACTGCATTTCATGCATGGAGTAGACACTGAGGATTGCATTTTCAAGAAGGAGAAGAGAATTAAGAAAAAGAGAAATTCATGTCAAAAAGAAGATGCTCAATCAAATGAGGTACTTGCTAGTGTGAATGGTAGTAAGAGCCATGAAGAAATTGCAGCTGAAGAAAAAGCCAAACTTGACACAGCTCTGACTGAAATAGAAAAATTGAAGAATGAAAACAAAGACCTTAAGAGATTGGTACAAATATGTGATGAGAAAGAATATGAAGATAGGAAAGAAATTATTGGCCTGAAGACATAGCTTGAAGAGGCAAGGAAAGTAGAAGATATTTTGCTGCAAAAAATGAGAGAGAAAAATCTGGAATGTGAAAAATTGGAAGAAGAAGTAGTGAACCTGAGAAAGAAATTAGAAAAGGCCCAAAGAGACTTATTAATGAATACTCCTCAAATGAAAAGCTCTGAACAACTGGACCAAATTCTAAATGCTCAAAGGTCTCCTCTCATAAAGGTTGGGATAGGATATGAAGGAGAAACCAGTAAGTCCAAGGCAGAAGATAACAAGAAAATCATTTTTGTAAAAGCTATAAAGAACAGTGAAACAACTCAGCAAATTCCTACAGAAGCAGAAGCCAACAAGAACATGAGTTGCAGAGAAACAAATAGAATCAAGCAGCAACATGAAATAATAGAGAATGAGAAGATGAAACAATCAACTGCTAAAGGCTCATATGCTCCTAAGGATGAATTGAACAAATTCGGAAGATGTCAAAGGAGGTTCCTCCCTCCTATGAAAAATAGCACATGTTTCTCTTGTCATAAACCAGGACATAATGCATCATATTGTAAGACAAAGCCAATCCAATCCAACCAGCAAAGGATGCAGCAAAAGAGAGGAACCCCTCAAGCAAGCAAATGGACAAGACAATCTTTCACCAGGTACACAAATCATTTCCATGGCTATTGTTATGCATGCAATAATTTTGGACATAAAATTGTTGATTGTAAAATGTATTCAAGAAGAGGAACAAAATATTATACATCAACTCAAATGCACCTTGGTCAAATAAGATGTTATGTATGCCTTAAGCGTGGTCACAAAGCAAAAGACTGTAAACTGCCATATATATTAAAGAACTCCAGACAGATGATGAAGTCCAATCCAATCAAACAAAACTATGAATCGGTAAGGAGTGCAGACATTATGATGAACCCCAATAGAGTATGGAAGGAAAAGAGAAAGGGGGAGCCTATTATCTCCATAACATAATGAATACATCCTAGTCTCAGGGGGAGCTGCTCTAGGAAACAAAGAAAATATCCAACCAGTGATAAATATGAAGCAACATCCTAGGGGGAGAGCAGTTCATATGTAGTCCCCACAAAAAGTAGTCTAAGAAGAGCTCCATGAAATGAGAACAGCTATGAGATCAGGAAGTGAAAGGAAATTCCTCTAACAGAGAACTATAGAGGAAGAAGATTATCTGATGTTTTAATTAGTTGACAGATTGATGGAAGAAGAGAAGGCAACAAGAAGCCATGGTAATAGAAAGAAAACATCAACACCTTAAATGATGATCACATTGTGCATCATATTGCTAGAATTGACAGTGAATCACATTAAGAAGAATGAGTAAGAAAAGTGCCTGTCATCATTAATATCATTACATCACTCATCTATGAAAAGTCCCCTTGGAGGAGTACAATCAAGTAAGTGATAAATTTCTGAGTGATCTACCCATGAAGAGTCCTAGGAAAGAAATTGAAGATGTCTTCCCTAAGATCACTATGTTAGAACAATTGAATTGTATGTAAAGCAGAAATGGTTCTGGAGCAGTCCTAGAAAAGAAAATGTTGTGACTTCCTTTGAACAAAATGATAGAAAAAAGAAAAAGATTAATGAGGCCAAGATCAGATTCAGTATATTGATGATTGTTGTTGAAAACAGTGGAGAGCTCAATAATAGAATTTATGAAGGATGTCTTAATTATGGGTAAATGTGCAAGCTGAAGTAAAATCTCTGCATGGTTTATCAAAGTAATATCAATTGGTGTTTAGGTACAAGCAACATGCTTATCAACAGATTACCAAGCATTATCAGTGGAGCAGCAGTATGATACAGGTCCACAGGATCAAAGAACTATGGCAAAAGAACCTCAAGGTAATATTCCCAGTATTATCTGCATTCAGCATGAAAAGGTCAGTAGCAGAGCAAAAATAACATTATCTTGCTTACACTTGAAGTAGTATATTGAGCACTGAAGCAATATCTTCTTCTATATATATAATTGCATGCCTTCCTGAATTTGGTACATGTATATCTTCAAGGCCTCTTTCTTAAGATCAGTTACAAAACAGTGTGAAGTCTATTTGCTAAGTTTTCAATTAAACATTTTGAATATGCTCGTGTGGAAGTTCATCCTGATAGAACAGTCAAAGTATCTGAAGAATAAAGGACTAGCTGTGATTACCATCTGAAGCTCAAAAGTTTTTTTTCATCTAAATACTACTTCAGCACAAAGGATTTGCTGGTAATCAACCTTTAAAGAGAGATTGATTACTGACATACATCCCTCCTTATGTCATAAATGAATTGCATGGTTGATAAGTGAGATTGACAAATACATTGAATGTATCCTACCTCAAGGTTTTGTTTTGAAAGTACATTATGCAAGCAGTAAAATCATTTGATCTCTTAGATAAAATTCTAGTTGATTCATTGATCATATCAGTAACAAGGACTTGCAGCTATTAAGTGTAATATTATTATCAACATCGTAGCTCAAATCATCACCAACAGGCAAGAAAAGTGAACCACAACTATAAAAGACATATTGGCTTCATCACAATTGAACAAATGTTGTACTACAGATGAGTATTTCAGAAGAAGACATATTCCATCCACAATCTTCCTCACCAGAAATGTATTGGTGCACTACAGCAGATAGAGACTAAAGTATATTTGAAGCATTCTCAGTATTTTAGGTTTAATCCAATGATGCATCTCTGATTAGATAAAGCTGGTACAATGTGTTCTATGAAGTGTCATTATCCTCACTTTCAGCTTTATACAAGTGAAAGGAGTCAGTGCCTTGGGATTGTATCAACTTGTAGTGTACATTCAAGATCAATAATCCTCAAAAGTGTTCTCTCAACAACTCTTTTACACTAGTTTGGAGCAGCAGGGTACAAAGTCAGAAGAAGAAGGCCTAAGCACATCTCAAAGAGAGGAAATGCAGAGATAGAATTTACACTGAGAAGATGTGCAACCCTTTGCCATTAATGTCAAATGGGGAGGAAAAGCAGATAGATAGAGGAAGCATTGGATTATTGGTGGATGTGTTGCCATCAATGCCAAAGGGGGAGACTGTTGGAAATTTTGTCATTGATGGCAAAGGAGCACAAAGGAGCAGCACCTGAACTAGCAATAAGGCAAAGTAGAAGACAGGGAATAGAGGCAGCAGAGAGGTAGCAAAGGCAACAAAAAGCTAAGTAAGGAGCAACATCAGTCAAGGAGCAGAGGAATAAAATGTCGAACAAGATTGAATATGTTGTGTATTAATTGTAATGTCGAACAGTCAGGGGTAAGTGGAATCATATAAAGAAACAATGGAAGTGGTGTTTGTTAATTAAACTATGTTGAGGAATTGCACAGTGGAGGCAGAGGTTGAGCAGTAGAGGCAGAGGCACAGTGAAGGCAGAGACAGAGATGAAATGGTCGAGATAAAATGGTCGAGCAGCAGAGGTAGAGGCAGAAATCATTTGTATATAACGAGGGTAGAACTAGAAATCAGTGGAACAGAGATAAAGCCACAATATTAACAAAGGTCATTTTACTACATATATTAGTGTTGGGCTTAAGTCTGATCCAAAGACTTAATATAATATTGATGAAGAGCATTATATGTAGTGTGAACCCCTACATAAAATTCCGAGAATCATTACCCCAGCCGGAGGATACATAACCACAATTCCGGGAATCTTAACCCAAGCGGCAAAGTATATATATAAACCTCATTCCAGGAATCGTAACCCAGGCGGGAGGATACATAATATTACGGGAATATTAACCCAAGCGGCAAAGTATAGATATAAACCTTATTCCGAGAATCATTACCCAGCTGGAGGTTACACTAAAGGCAGAAGCAGAAGCATATATATATGCAGTGCTTTATATAAGTGTAGCGCTTTATGATCGAAAGAACAAAAGTACCATAAGGTGGGACCCTTTCCCAATCGCATCGGAGAAAAGCGTAAACGGAACATGTAAAAAAGAGTTGCGATTGCGATGAAAGTCCGGACCCGTGGATCAATGAACCATAATTGATATGTGTTTGAATTCACGACCTAATCGCATCGGAGAATCGGAGCATCGGAGTATAAATATATCGAAACATGCAAGCGGGAGTTGCGATTGCGATCAATCGCAATCGAAGCAATCGAGGGATAATACATCAATCGCATCGGGAGTATTCAAGTTGCGATTAACATCGGATAAAAATTGTGCGACGGAACATGCAACTAAAAGTTGCGATTATGATTGAAGCCGGGACCCAATGGGCTTATAAAATATCATTAATATGTATTTGAATTCCGGCCTAATCGCAAAAAAGCATCGGAGTATAGGAATATCGGAACTTGCAATTAAAAGTTGCGATTGCGATTAATCGCAATTGGAGTAATCGCATCGCATCAGATTAGAGTAATTGCAATCGGAGCAGGACGTCAGAACAAGCCAACATAGCGGAACAGGTTAATAAAGCTTGCGATTGCGATCAATCGCAATCGGAAAACTCTGAAGAAGGCTCATCGCATCAGAGCATAAGAAACTTTCGGATGGTGGGCCTGAAAGGGCATTTTATTTATTAAAGGGTCTTATAAAATAAAATCTGGTGACTAAGACAAAGGAAAGCGTTAAATGAAAAGGTTTATTAACAAGGAGTATATGCATATGGTAATATATATATTGTGAATAAGTCGAACCTCGCATGAAAAGGATTGTGTATTGGCGTATATTCAAATTGAATGGGTCGGAATGATATGTTAGCTTATTAATATGTTATAACCTTGGGATTTTCACAAAAAGGTTAAGCCACATAAATCTTCTGCTTATAAAGTTATATGAGTACGTTGACAGTTAAGAAATTATAGGCGGGTGCGTCTACTTTTAGGCATAGTGGAGATTGTTGCCTTATGACCATTTAGAGAGTTTTAATTTATATCTCAGATTTAAAATTTTAAGGAAGCCAGATATATCATTGAATTTTCCAGACTCTGATTTTATTTGGGGTATTTAATTAAATTTCCAGCACATAAAATGGAATGTTGAGCTGCCTAGATTTTGGAAATAACTTGGATCAAATTTTGGAAAGGCATTTTTTTATATGAACAGGACCTTGAGAGTTATTGGGAACTAAACTGGTAAAACTTTTATATATTTAGCAGATTCAAAATTGCAGTGAACAGGTGTTGACAGGAATATGCACAGGAATGAATTTGACAGGTGAACAAGCGAAAGCGTATACGAAGGAAGACGGTGAGCGAGAAGAAGAGGCGGAAGACGAGTTACTGACGGTGGAAAGGAGCAAAGTCGGCAAATCCAAAAGCCAAAAATGGGTACAAGGTAAAATTTGTCTTGATGTAACTAAAAATTATGAAAGCAAATGTTGTAATTGATTTTAATTTATATTGTTGTGATGCATTGGCAAGTCTCACGAAGAGAATCGCGTAATGATAAATTGGTACCTACGATTATATTTTACGAATGAGCGGATAAAAGAGATGAGAAGGCAAAAGGCAAAGAGACATGGTTGTCCATTTCGAATTCCGGTAGAATACAAAAGCATTCGCAAGCTCGTTTGTTTAAAACGGTAATATCCAAGGGGGAAGGTTGTGTAGTGAGAGAAAGAGAGTGTGCAGCAGAATTGAAGAGAGTTGAAGAAAATAAGAAAGCTGCAAGAGGTGAGAGAGAGTGAGCATAGAGAATGTTGAGTATGGAATTGAGGTAGAGAAGAGAAGAAGAAGGAGGAGTAGAACAAGATGTTGTGAAAATTTAGAGAATCCAGAAATGAAGCAGTGAGGCAGAGAAGAAGGAGGAGCTGAGAAGAGGAGTAGCTGATAATGAATCTAGAAGATGCAGAAATGATATAATGAAGATATGAAGACTGATGCACATCAGCGAAGATGATACAGAACAGAGCTGATATCCAAGGTAAATCAACAAGTGTTTTCCTTTTGAAAGAGTAAGGAAGTTGGAGGCTCCCTATCAAGTTGTAGCTTGATAGATGTTAGTTGTAGCTGACTGAGGTAGGAGCCTCCTGTAGGTTGGTGCCTACATAAAATAGATGGGAGTTGGTGCTTCCACATCAAGTTGTAGCTGAATAAAATGTCAGTTGTAGCTGAATGAAGTTGGAGCCTCCTGTAGGTTGGTGCCTGCAGAAAATTTATGGGATTTGGAGCTTCCTTGCAAGTTTTAGCTTGCAGAATTGAGGTTGGAGCCTCCTGTAGGTTGGTGCCTATAGAAAATTAGTGGTGAGAGGGAGTTGGAGCTTTCCTTTGCATCACAAAAATAATAATATGTGGTTTTCTCCCTTTATGGGTTTCCACTTATATCTAGTGTCTCTGTGCATGATGTTTATGTATTGATATGATTTATTTCATCTGCTTAATACTTGTTGCTCTCATATTAAGTCTACTGTTACATTATATTAATGGTTGCTGCTCTCATATTCTAAGATTACTCACATGTTAAGTTGAACATGAAATGAAGGTGTAAACAAGTGTTAATTGAAAAATTTTAAAAGTCCATGAATGTGTTAACTGATTCACCCCCCCCCTCTCATTTTAACTAAGGGTTCAACACTAGGAGGGCTAGATCCTAAGGTCTAAAAGTGGTTTTGATGTTGTATCATCTTTTGGTATTTCCAAACTTGCCAAAACATGGAACCCCAACATAATGGCGACTTCACCGGGGGAAGTTTTGAAAAAAATACACCTTGAAACACTTTCGAGACTCACACAATATGCGTAGCTTCTAGTTTGGTGTTAATCACCGCGGTGGACAAAATACCCCTGAAAATTCTTAACCTTCCACCCGGTGACTCCATAGCTCCTCGACGATTAAAGACTCCACCGGTGATCGCAGGCTCCGCCGATTATCTTGGTTCACAAAGACCCACCGGGGAGGCCGCAGTCCATAAAAACATCAGCCATAATAGAAGTAATAAGTAGGATTAAGTCGCTCGGTTTGAAAACAACAGCATCAAGCCATGACCACCTATACCGCAGCTTATCCTAACCCAAACCCACTTGAGATAGTTGGAAAACTTGAGAGTATTCTTAGGAAATCTCCGCATCTAGATGGTCAATTATTTCCAGACACATCCATAGAGATAACTCTTCACTAGAAGACTTTACAACCTCTATCGACCCTCGATTTGAACTAGACTCTCCGAGTAGATTACCTAGAACTAGGTCATTCGGTGCTATAGACCATCCAAACCTCGAGCTCTCGTTCACCATCTCATGGTGGTCAAAATTTTAGGAATAGACAAGACTCCATCCATCTACCTCTCGGATATTCATTTACTCCGCACTTGGGGCTTTGTCACCCTAAATCCACTCGACAAACTTCGTTGGACTCAGTGTCCCTATCACCCACATACTTGTCGCACAAGAAAACCCTTTACCTCATCGAACATCATTATGGCAGCCTGGTATGCACCTCTAGTGTTACCTCAACCCCTATTGCCTTTACCCAATGATTATAAATCAAATATCCCACACTTCACCGCAAAAAGAGTCTACCACAACAAGACCATGTAGATCGGATGGAATATTCCTTTGACTACATGGAGATAGATGATGAGATACCAAAATGAGAATCTTTACCCGTATCTTAGGAGGCGATGTGAAGAAATGGTTTAAAGGTCCTGCCCAATAGTATCCAAGACCTTCCCACTCTATATCAAACCTTCTATAAACAAATGGGAAGTGAAGGCCAACCCTCCCAAATCTTTAGCGGAATACAAGAACCTTAAAAGGAATGTAGGAGAGAGTGTCCATGACTATTCTACAAGGTTCAATAAAGATTTACAACGTTTCTCCTCCACATATCCAACCTCCCCAAGGTATGGCTTTAGAGAAATAACCCGAAGGCTTCAATGTTGACATATTTATCAACTTAGGGAGAGATTATGACACATTAGAAGATATGAAAAAAGGGGCAAAGTGAGTGTTGAGGCTAACCTATTGAGAAGAAATGTAGAGTGAGGGCCGAGAAGAGGGTAACATATAGAGATGACGTCAAGTAACTTCCGAGACGGATCCCAATTATGACCATCTAGCCAAAAACATGGAAAATCTACAACAAATGATGGAAAGAATGCTCTTTCTACTAAGACCGAACATAAACCAAAATCTAAGTAACCAACTGTAAATTTAGAGAAAACAATGCCACTCCCAACAAACAAAGGGACTCGTATCAAAGAAGTTATTCCCCCATTTCGAGAGAACTTTCGATGAAGATGAGGGAATCATAGAAGAGTCGAGGAACCACAATCAATATGTTTGAAATAGAAAACTCAATCCACAATCGTTCCACAGAAGAATATCATTCCTCACCCTCATATCGGGGATGAGGAAAGATTAGACCGAGGATTAATAAAAGGCTAGGTTTGAAAAAGCTGCCTGCAGTCGAGAACAGTATGAACTCGAAGAAAAAAGAGCTTAAACAGTTCCAAACCAAAATCTTATGAGATTACCATTAAGAAAAGGCTTGAGAAAACTTTCAAAGTGATCCATTTGGCATAATAAATCACTACTGAGAGTTCTGGGAAGGACAAAGAGAAAGAAAACCCAAACACAGATGAACAAAAGTCAACCAACTAGCATCACTAGCACTACAAATAGTGCTCTCAATAAAACAAGCTTCCTAAAACTCAGACATAGCAAGAATCATCACACTGACTCCCGCCACTAAAGTTAAGCTAAAAAATAGAATTGAGTGTCGCGAAGAGTCGCTCCACCTTCAATTTGAGAGTGAGATTGCGAAAAATAAAATCTTCGTGTCCCACTCTCTAAGCTAGCCACTCAGATGTGTATAAAGGCAAAATTTTGAAAGCATTGAAATCCAAGGAAAATAAAGTGATACCGATGCCAACCGAGTGATGATCACCAAAATTTTTGTTTGGTCCAAAGATAGAAGGGAGCCAGGAGGGGGGTAGTACCACCTTTTTATATCACCCTCAATATCCATGAAAAGATCCCGTACAACGTGATGCATGATCTCCGGGGGCATCAAAAACCCGATGCCTAAGGTAGCCATGGAGAAGTTAGGCCCAGAGATAACCCATCCCTTGCCAAAGACTTATATTCATTTGACTCTAGCAGAAAGAATGTCTTGGCTCGATCAAAGATTTGTGTGTGAACTTGACCCGCATTCGAGCCAAATGCATGGTCATGGATGTTGTAGTGGTCGATGTGCCACCCAAGTATGGTACAGTTATTATCAAGGTCATGGGGAGCCAAGCCGTGCTGGGTACAATGCATGGACGGGGGCATACGCCACAATCCCTTGCCTTTAGCCAACTTAGGATATTTGGGGTATAGAGAGGCACAAAATGAAATTCTAGTCGCCACTCTGCAGAAGCCTCGGGAAATTCTCCTCTCACTGTACACATAGACTTGGAATCTTTCATCCCCTCTTTACAATGATGAACCCATAGAAGAGCCGTAACTAGAAAATAGAGATACGAACAATGAGACAGCCGCACATAGATTTTAATATAATGGTCGCTCTAGACTTGGAGGAAAATGAGGAAGAATCCTCCGGAAAGTGCACCGAATCGAAACCCGCAGCGAGTCGGCGTAACAAAACAACCAGCTATTCACCTCGCTAAAGCTCAGCATCACAAGAAGAAAGAAATCCTCCACACCATAACATGGGCCCCCCACCGCAGCATAATGATGAAACCAACGCTAGGAGAGAAACCGATGATGAACTCGAGAGAGAACCTTTATGGGAAATGAACTTCGATGAGTCCCCGCATTAAAGACCGTGAAAGGTGGAGGTGGTTACATAACACTAAGAGTGACCATGCCGAGAGTCATGCTTCAATCCGAGCTTCAAATGTACAAACAATAATAGCAAGAGTATGAGACTCTTATCCTAGGCCTCGAATTGATTGAGAGAAAACTAGGAGCTCGAAGGATAGCCGTACATGGAAATTATGAGATAATCATTAAACAAAGTGAATGGCGAATACACTGAAACACCCTAGGTTGAGAGCGTATAAGAATGATGCCATGGATCTATTTAAACCTCAGTGGAATATGAATTGGTGTTTGTTCCCTAGGAGTCGAACGTAATTGCAAATGGATTAGCCTCGCATAGCTAGTTCATATCATAAGCTCTCAAAGGATGTACGTATCATCATTTGTGACAAAGTTCATACTTGCGTACTCCAACAAAGAGAAATATTGGCAAGTCTTTGAGGGCAATAAGCGTATCGAGGATTTCCTAACAGGGCAGAACTAGTTTTAATTTTCCGATTCAAACTCTAAATCCAAATATACCGGCTCGAATAAGGAACCTCCCGAAAGGAAGAATCACCTCGTAACATTGAAATAAACACTTTAACCGAACATATTGGAAATACAATAGAAGAATATAGGAATGTAGATAAAGAAGAAATAGAATTGTTGCAGAAAAAGATAAAACATACCTCGAGGTCCGGCACCTTTAGAAGATCTTTTCGATTTCGATGATGTAGCAAACCACCATAGAACACTCGTACTCCGATATTTAGGAATGCAATATAGGAACTAAAGACAAGCCTAAAATGATAAAATTGGCTAGGTCCTTGCCCGCGTACATGAAAAAGAAATACACCGACTTATTTAAATAATTCGTTGGATGTGTTTGCTCCTCGGAGCTACGAGGACTTAAAGGCCTATGACACAAACATTATGCTGGAAGACAAATGCCTTTGAAGAGAACTAGAAACCCTTCGCATGTAAACTGCAGAATTAACCCAAAACAATTTCCCCGCAAAGAGAAAAATAAATAAAAATATGTACAAGGCATGAATAATTTACTCCGTGAGTTCTTCGATTGGGTTTCAAACCTAGTAGCCGAGAAAGAAGACAGTGAGATCGACCGTGCATTGATTTGTGAACCTTACCGTAGCCTCACTTAAGGTTAATTACCCTTTTACAAAGATGGAACACATTCTTCGAAGGTAGTAGGCCTCAAAAGAATCTCCCCGTTAGATGGTTTTTCAGGTTACAACCAAGTTTTAGTACTCCTGCATGACCAACCAAAGACCGCTTTCACCACTCCATGGGGCACTTTTATGTACGTAAAAATTCCCTTTAGACTCGTTAGCCTCTCATAAATTTTTGACAAGAAAACAAAGGGGCTAAATGTTTTTGAGCCTTCAAGGAATGCATTTCCCCTAAAAACACATCATCCTTGAAGCCTGTGCCTTTTTCCTTTGATAAATCCTCTGCTGATTCCCATTATAAAGCCTTCGATTGTGAAATTGTGCTCCAAAAGGCCTATATTTTTCCCTATATCCCCGCAAAATGTCCCTTTTCAACCCTTTTTCCCTTTGTTAAAGTTCCTCTTTTGTACCTTTCAAATCCTCCCAAAATCCCCTCTAAATCCTACAAGTTCCCTTGTTTGCCCAATTTCCCCTTTTACTCCCTACCGTTACCTTTTCTCCCTACTTCAAAAATGCATTAAAAGGGGGGAAAACCCACATTTGTACATATATGGGTCTTAGCCCTTCTCGCCCAAACCCTAACCACTTCCCCCTCCATGCACCCGAGCGCTAAGACCAAGTGCTAGTCATAAAGCACTTATCGCAATCGAGGGTTTCATATGAGCTCCTTCTATGTAAACTCAAAAGCCTCCGATGTGGTTGGAATATTGTTATAATGGCCCCGCGCCGTAATCTCGCCGTTCTATCCGTAAGATCTCACTACGTTGTTTCCGCAACGCGCCCGTCACTCCCCGTTTACTTTGTCGATCACATCTCAACCATCCATTCACCGCGTATCAACGCGTTCGTATTTCATCCGCCCGATGGTCCCCATAGCCACGCCTCATTCGAAGCCGTTGGTTTCTATCGCACCACTTTTCTGAGGTGGGCGGTATTTTTAATTTCGTATCAATTCCACTCACCGCCCAACACGTGGCTTCAACACTGCTCAAAACCGCCCCCCATCGTGCGTTAACGTTCGGAATTTGATCCGCCGCAATATGGCAAAACGACATGCGATCGCCCATCCCAAATCTGGCCACCGTACCCCGAAGTTGCATGGTGGTTAACCCGAGGTATTCGTACTCGGCCCACCGTCCGTCGCCTTCTCCGGGAGCAGCCGACCATCGATTCTCCGAGATCGAACGGTCCGTATTTAAAGTCGCCCCGCCATTAATCGGGTCCCGCTACATCACCATTCCACGTGTTTTGTCACGTTTTCCTCCGTCCCCCTATATATTTCATTCATATTTCATTCGTAAATCATTTTTCAAAGGTTTGCATATAAATGTTTCGTCGTTACCCCACGGCCACCATGGCGGCCCACTATTACACTACATGTTCCGCCATGAATCTACATTTTTCCGCCATATTACCGCCCATATGGCTATTCCCCGTCATCCCCGTTGCATCCACCACCTCCATGCATGGTTTTCAATGGTAAGCCTTTCGTGTTTCGTGTTATCGAGGGTGAAAGATTCCATGATTTCACAAATTTTTATTTCGCCGGCAAAAATGCAAGAAGGACCATTTTTCAAAGGACGAGATCACGAAGAAAGCCTGGGAAGGAGCCATGAAAGGACTTGCATTAAGAAATAGGGCCTGAATCTAGAAAATTTCCCGCAGCTATGAAAGCATCGTATTTCACCGACAGAGACAAGAGAGGAGCAACAGAGAGTTCAAGGCATGTAATAGAAGATTTTGAGCCTTAATCTAGTGTTTAAAGGGCAAAGGTATCTGGGTCAAGACCCTGTGACTACCTTAAAATTCCAATGCTATACCCGAAAATGGTATGGTTTTCAAATCGCTAAATGTTTTTCCCGAGCTAGGACACGCACATTGTCAAGCCACTATACGTCCAAGTGAAGCCTCCCCGACACTTCCGATGCTATCGCAGCATTTGATTCATAGTATGGCGTAACCTAAAAGACTACGTGGTTTACCTTTTTGTTTATGCACCGTAAGGCACACAGATGATGCGAGAGTACATCGAGACATACCGGAGTAAATGGAAGCTTGGAGAAGACCACCCTTTCACCCAAAGAGCGCCATGGATAAATGCATAGAATTTAAATAGAATGGGCCTCATCCCTTCTCTCCTTTCCGGTTTTAATGCCGCATTTAGTTTTCACCTACTTTCTCGCTCCACCTCGAGCTATAAATTCAAGGAAGGAACATATTGTAGAGGTTTTTGATCATTTACGAGAATTATGTCGTTTTCTTTTGATACAAAGTCTCCCTGTAAAGTTGTAAGATAGGTTGAGGAAATTTTTCTGCATCGAGTATCCGCTATTACAATGTTGTACTTGATTGGTGTTGCTTTTTTACCATGACAAGCACATTTCTTTGGATCCCGATCTAAAGAAGTGTTGATGTTTTTCTATCTCCGTATTTGTGTTTAACTTATATTTCGTTTCATTTCATTTCCTACCGGCTTGCATCAGAAATCCGGCATAGGATTTACCCTATTAGGTAAATTTGCGTCTCTCGCTCTTTCCTTTGATGTTTTCACTTAATGTGTTATCTAAGAGTTTATTTCGCTAATTTAACCAATGTAGTGGATGTTATTGCCTGCTAGCCGATGTATGAATTAAATGAATCTATTCTTATATGTTCTCGTTAGGGATTTAGCCGGAAGATTTGGGAACACTCCGGGGATTAGAGTTAGCTCCCGTCCACTAGACCTCGTGCAACTAATGGGCCTTTCTAAGATCCCTCAAGCTAGAGGCCGTGCTGATTGAGAGTTCAAAGTCTCTCTCTCTCGATCTCGTGTCTTTAACTTTGTGTTCTAAATCTTTACCGTTCCTCCTCCTCACCATTCCATACCACACTATCACTAAGATCCAATGTTTCAGATGACTAGCCCAACTAAAATCCTCGGCACAAATAGCAAGTAAACCCTTTCCCAACTCCATTGCCCAATTATCTTGAGTGCTCCATGAAATACTTCACCTCTTCCCAAACTTTGCTCATCCTTGTCTTACATTGAACCTTTCTTCTTTTGATGACCAACAACCAAACAAACAAACCCCGTGCCTATAATCAGCCTAACATCTCAACCTTTTGAGCTTCAAAGACATAAAACCTTTTCTTACATAGATAGATCCATCTCTCGGGACCCGTGGGGAAGCTAGATCCCGAGGTTTTAAAGTGGTTTGATTTTGTCTCATCTTTTTGTCTTGCCAATCTGAAGCCAAAAACATGGGAACCCCAACATAATGGCTACATCTACTGGGAACTTGAGTGCATTTCACCTTTAAAAATTTCAGTACAAAGACCCAAGATCTCTCCATTAGATTGGAATTCAATTGCCGATGGTGGACAAATATATTGCTTCAAGCATTCATATACATCCATGTTGTGTAACCAGCTCCAAAAGAGAAGAAAAGAGATATAAACGCCTTAGAAATAAGCCACTTCGAGGGGGAAACCTCCAATACATTACATAAATGCACAATTCTTCGATGATACAATTTACAAAACCTTTCTTTCTATATATAGGAGTCCATGGGGCCATAATGTAATCCTAGTGGGCCACAATGTATCCTAGCCGACCTAACAATAATAATTTAAGGGCACAATAATAACAAAATGGGGGTTACAAGGGTACAATAATAACAATAAGGGGTTACACTAACAAAATAAGGGACTACACTATAATATAGGGACCCAATATGCCCCTCTCCTTCAAAAAGTGTTGTCCCCAACACTTGAGTAGCTTGGGTGCTTTCTCAGATAAAATTCTCATCCTCCCATGTAGAATCTTCACAAAAGTTCTTCCGAATGCCGATGAGACACTGAAATCGATCGATTCCGTAGTTGCTCTAGTTCTCGTTTCCATGACCGCTTTCCGGTTCCAATATGATTTTTCTTCCTCATCAAACCTGCAATATTGTTTGAACTCGGGAAGATTTTCACCTATAACCTTCTTTAAGCATGAAACATGAAAACCTGATGTACTCGTGAAGAACTGGGTGAAGCTCCTGACTTGTATGCCACAGTACCAATGTTTTGCAACACCTTGTAAGGACCATAGTACTTTGGCGATAATTTATTATCCTTTCTTAGCTTGCTTGAGGGACATTTGTTTATATGGTTGTAGCCGTAAAAATACCCAATCTCCTATACCAAAACTTCTCTCGCCTGCATGTTGATCTCATTTCGTTGTTTCATTCGATTTTGTGTCAAATTCAAAGTTATCCTTTAAGTGAGTTGGAGAACTTCTCACGATGTTCGACGTGATCTTCAATCGCTTGAACCTTCGAATTTTCCCCTAAAGATGATGTGATCGATGGTATTTACATCCATAAAGTGCCATAAATGGGGTCATTTTTTGTCAGTAATATGAAGGAAGTGTTATACCACCATTCGAAATGAGAGGTAACCACTTCATTCCATCAGGCATTTGTTTATCGTATACAAAACAACGAAGATATCCTTCCAAACATTTATTTACTATCTCAAATAATTCATCGTATTTATGATGATAAGATGAGCTATGAGCTAATTTAGTACCCAAACAAGAAAATAACTCGTCCAAAATTTCCCCGTAAAAATGGGATCCTCTCGCTGCCACAATAACTCGGGCTTCCATGTAGCTTTTGAATTATGTCCACAAATGTAGTAGCAACCGTACTTGCTTTAAATGGATGAGATAATGCATAAAAGTGTGCATACTTGCAAGTCTATCAACTACCACCATGATGACATTCTTTCCTTCCGTACTTAGGTAAACCCCGTGATAAAATCCATTGAAATCTCCTCCCCAACGCCGACTTGGAATGGATAAAGGTTGTAGAAGTCCTTGTCTTAATTGTCTCCACTTTATTCGCCGGCAAACCAAACATTTCGCCACAAACTTTTGAATATCAGATTTAAGGCCATCCCAAAAAATTCTTTCTTCACCCCGTGGTAAGTTTTTAAAAATCTCGAGTGTCCTCCTAAAGGAGAAGTGTGCAATTCCGCAAGAATATTTTGTTTTAGTTAAATTCTACAAAGATATAAGCGATTTTTGTACCATAAGGAATCATTTTTCCAAACTAAATGTATCGTATGTACTAGGATATTGCCGGTAACTTTTGAATGAGTGTCCACATACATCTTTGTCCTTCTTCCATTCATCTTCGTATTTTCGTTATCCAACTGCTGACAATAGAAATGGCACAAAGCAATGCTTCCACCTTTCATTCTTTCTTGAGAGTGCATCTCAACAACATTAAGCTTTCCTTTTTTGTAGATTATTTCAAAGTCATAACCCAACATCTTTGTGACCCATTTTTGTCAGCTTTTCCGAAGACAGTCTTTGTTCCAAAAAGCGTTTCGTACTATCATGACTTAGCTTTTTACCTTGAAGTGTCTTCCCATTAGGTAAGTTCGCCATTTCTTTAGTGCATGCAAATATTGCTAACATTCTCTCATAAATAGGTTTCTCGTAAATACTTTCCTTTGATTGGACGCACTTTCAAAAGCAATGGGGTCTTCCTTCCGCATTAAACCGCACCAATTCCATTTCCCGAGGCATCACATTCCACAATAAAGGTTTTTGTGAAGTTCGGCGTAGCTAAGACTCTGCTAGGCACATTGCCTCTTTAAGATGTTCATGTCTTAGTTGCTTCCGTAGGAGTCCATGAAAAGCATCTTTCTTCAATAATGTTGTTAGAGGTGTCGCTATTCTTCCATAATTTTAACAAACTTGCGATACATTCGTTAACCCGAGAAATCCCCCGCAACCGCTTTATTGCCTTAGGGACTTTCCATTCCTTAATGTCTTTAATTTTGTTAGGTCTACTTTAACACACCTCTGTGGGATATAATATGACCCAGACATTCCACCTCTGTACTCCAAAGAAACATTTGGATGCTTTTGCATATAATTGTTTCTCCCGCAATAGTTTGAGCACCTCGTCAACATGTTCAACATGATCCTTCCAAGACTTGCTATAGATTAGTATATCATCAAAAATACTAGTAATAATTTTCTAAGGAAGGGTTTGAAAATGGAATTCATCAACCCTTGAAATGTAGAAGGTGCATTGGTAAGGCCAAAAGGCATGACCAAAAATTCATAATGACCCTCATGAGTTCTAAATGTCAAGTTGAATATCTTCATCTTCATTCTTAATTCTTGATGATATCTCAACGAAGATCCAACTTAAAATAAATGTTCCATGTAATTCATCCAATAATTCATCAACGAAGGTGAATGGGAAATTTATCTTTAATGGTGAGCTATTGAGCTCCCTATAATCCTATTACTCCGCCATGATCCATCCTTTTGTGTACCAATACCACAGAGCAGCAGAAAGAACTTTGACTAGGTTGAATTATACCCGCCTCTAACATTTCTCGCAATCATGCTCACTTATTTCTTTGGAAGTAAGGATATCTATAAGGCCGGATGTTCCCAGGAACACTTCCGGAATCAAATGAATAGGATGACTGATCACGAATAGGTGGGAGTCCTTTGGGAGTTTCAAACACCTTGGAATGATTGTCCAAGACTTGTTGGAGATCTACAGAACAGATGATTTTGATGTTGGAACTTCTAGTGAGCATAATTGTGAAATTACGCCTCGTTGTTATTTCTTTAGAAGCTTTGTCATGCCATTAGAGCGTATTATCCTTCCCCGGCTTCCCTTCAATACCTCGTAATTCGACTTCCTTCTTCGAAAAATTTCAAGAAAAGTTCTTGAAAATTAAAGCTACCGTCCTCAAAGATTGTAACCATTGTATTCCTAGTACAACATCAGCACTCCTCCCATAGGAATGGAAAGCATTGGACTAGTCAACAATATCTCCCCCATGGTTAGCTCGATGTTATGGCATTTTCCAGAGCAATTTATAGTTCCTCCATTTGCAAATCATCACTTGACATTCAAAGTTGGTATAGGAAACAATTTAATTCTCACATCTTACAAATGTGGTAATAAAAATTATGGGTGCTACCCGAATCAACCAACACTATTACCTTTCTCTTGATTTGTCCTTTTTATCTCGAGAGTTTGAGGAGTGGTAATTTCGCCAAAGGCATTACACGTGTTATGGTTGGATTCATTCTTCCTCTTCTCCGGGGGTCATTCTTTATGTATATCCTCTTCTTGTTCATTTTCTTCTTCCTCTTCAATTCATGTAAAATAATTTCTTCTCAAAGACACCATGACCGTTAGGTGTATTTTCTATCGCTAAATCGTAGCAAAGCCCTTTTGCTCTTTTTTCTTCCAATTGTTGTGGTGTCAACCTTGTAGGTTGTGGAAATCTGGATGTAGCCACACTTCCTTCTTTATAGAATCGGTAGTAGACTTTGCTAACATAATTTTACATTCAACTTTTCTCAACCTAAATGCCTTCTGTCGAATCGTGTTCCGCAACAACTTCATGTTGAATGTTATCCTTTAAACCCCAAGAAGAGATCAACCTCGTGGGTCCTCTCCGAAATATCATTACCCTTATACTCACCTTCTTGGAAGTCCTCAATGTGGCCGCCCCACTAAACCCTTTTGTTTGAGATTTATCATTGGGTAAAGAAGGTATGTTGTTTAGACCCTCACAATGTGCTATCATTTCTCCGTAAAATCGACCAAGACAATTTTTTTACGGGAACAAAGCCATCGATACCACGTACAAATGTATTTTGTTCTAAATGTAAAGTTGCAATGCGTACCAGGTACTTTGCACGTTATGGAGACCAAAAAACACAGTTCGATCATAGATTCATGTTACAAGATCCTTTCCATCAAACTTCCTCATATCCATTTTTGGAATATGGTGGTTCTTCCCACCAACATTCGAGTTTATGAAATCACGATTAACATTTATTTTGTTCTCATCATGAGGTTCTTCTCATATTTCCACGAATAGAAATCATTTTCGGTTTTAAGCTTGTCATCAAGCCTTCCATGTATGCTTTTAGATCATTCTTCATGTTTTTCATGTTGTCTTTCATGTCATCCATCTTAGCTTCCATTCCCCACTTCCATGCCATCCATCTTAGCTTCCATGCCATTCATCTTAGCTTCCATGTATCCATCTTAGCTTGCACACCATCCATCTTATCTTTCCATCACTTTCTTCAAACTCATCTTCACTTCATCGCCATCCATCTTAGCTTCCATGCCTTTCTTCAAACCATCCATCTTCACTTCCACACCTTTCTTCAAAACTTCCATTTCATTTTTCGTCGCTTCTCACAGAGTGAAATTTGTCGCACTTGTTCTTGTACTTTTGACAGATCATGTTGCAATTCTTCATCTTCATGAGTCATGGTAGAGCCTTCGAAGGCTTGATGGGTGTGGAACTTTTTTAGGGGCCATTTTAGGAATCCAATATTGATATTCATTCTTAATAAGATGCCCTTGAATCTCAACTCAACTTGATTCTTCAAACAAGACTTATGCACTTAAAAATACACACCTTTTACTACCTTTGAGGAGCTCGATATTGAATGTATTATCTCTCGTTATTTCCGAGATTTTCAATATCTGAAATTCAGCACTTACGTAGCCCTCTCAATTATCTTTTGAATGCCAAGGTGTCTGACCTCGATTTGGATTCTCCAAGACAAATTTCCGTGTCCAATCTCCCACAATGACCTTAATTCTCGACTCGGTTCAAGAGAGCGAACTTGTACGACTTGCCACGTGTCATCGTTTTGTCCTTTGTCTCTGAAATTGATAGCCCCGAAACTTCAGTCTGTGTACTTGCGACCACTTGTTACGGAACTTCAATCCGAGGCCCAGAGAGAGAAAGCACAGTTTTCCCACGATCACCTCTTTGAGATGCAATTCAGGAGCCTCGACAAAGCACTACCTTCCACATCATATCTCCAAAAAATATTGCGAACCAAGTTCTGAAAATTTTTTTGACGAATTTCTTAGATTTCAGCTTGCACTATGAATTTCAGACTCTTACCCTTCGTACAAAAAATTTTATAGCGCAAATGCCACGATGACCTCGTTTATGAGCCCGAAAAAATACCTAACTTCCACAGATGATATCGCCTCAAATATTACTATGAACCAAGATCTGAAATTTTTTAGACAACCTTCTCAAGATTTCAGCTTCACACCCTAACAATTTCAGCCTTGAAGTTTCGTAGAAAAAAAAATTTATAGCGAAACTCCACGATGACCTGTTTGGAGCAAATGAACCCTGCAATCCCAAAGCTCGATACCAGTCGTTGTGTAACCAAATGAAAAGAGAAGAAAAGAGATATAAACGCCTTAGAAATAAGCAAATTCGAGTGGGAAACCCTCCAATACATTACATAAATGCACAATTCTTCGATGATACAATTTACAAAACCTCCTTTTCTATATATTAGGAGTCCATAAATACAATGTAATCCTGGTACACAATGTAATCACTCGACCTAACACACCATGTACAATAATAATAAAATAAATATAAGGAAGTAATAATAATAATATAAGTTACAATTAACAAAAATAAGGACTATACTAGTAATATAGGGACCTAACAACTAATTCGGCGAATCCACACTCCAACTCCTAAGACCAAATGACTCCACCGAGAAGACTCGAATCGTCGACTCAAATACGGTGACCTATTTCTAATTTACAAACATGCTTCCACGCATACGCAGAATATATGCCCCAATGAGTAGGGAGATAATATCTCGATTCCCATATAAAATTCCCCGAAGTGGACTCGGTTAAACCCGCCTACCTTTCGTGGTGAAAACGCCGATGACCCTTTCCTACATCTCATCAAGTTTCATATACATGTGGGAATTTAAATTTGAATGGCATGAAGACTGATGAAAATGTTCATGGCACCATTAGAAAGAAAAGCTAGGGTCTGGTATGAAGGGTTAGAAACTTCAGAGTTTGTTTTCTTTAAGGGATATGCACCAAGTATTTTACAAGAATTATAAAGGAAACTCTCCATCCTTATCATGGATTGTTGTGGGATCAATCTCGAATATCACACAAAATACCTATTAGATATTGATGAGGATTTGGTTGATATGCATCCCGAAGATCTTTAAATGGCACTCATTCAAGCATTTCATATGCACCCTAGCTATCGAAGAATGTAGATGAATCACCGAGGAAGAAAATAGTCAAAGAGATCGAAACATTCTTCATGATATTCCCGAAAATCCCGATGTTGATTTATCATCCCTTGCAATGAGGCTTTAGATGATACCGTCTCTCAAATCCGCCTTCAAAGGAAATAGAGATACGACTTCGCACAAAGGAACACAAGACCATTTTCCCTTTGACAGAAGAAGAAGTAGATCGTATCATCAATGACAAAATTTCCACTTAAATGTTTTTACAAAACATCGTACATTCTTTATTCATTCATCTGATGAGCTTTGTTGCAATGTAGTTGGAAATATCACATGTAAATCGCAGTAAAGAAAAATCTACCGATAACCAAAGATATCCGATTGCTAGCATTACTTACATTCATGATTCTCCTATTTTTGATCTATTTGATGATGATGTTCTCCAAACAAAAGATGATTCGGTGGTCATCATTAGTAGATTTATGGGAGGAAAATCAGGCCTCTACCACAGAGTGATGAGCCAATGAAGGATATTTATGATACCGATGAAGAAAGCCTTAAGAGTGCAAGAGAGGGTGAAGGATCTTCTAGACCTTGTTTCTACCCATTACAACTCATAAGTAATGGTTTTCAATGATCAAGAGTCACAGCCTTTTCTTTCAGAAGATGAAGGGGTAAGAAAAGAAGAAATTTCGAGCAGCATTGAAACTAAGGGGTTTTCTCTTGAAAAACAAAGTAAAGGAAAATACCCTTGCTCAAGAATACATGGATCTCTTCAAAGTTTAGCACATATAAAAGAGAATATACTGTACCCAAGAAGATAGCATTGCCATATATGATGAGTCCTCCTACTCGTAAATGAAGAAGATGAGGGAGATCCTTTCTCAAGAGAGTCTTATTATTGATCCAAAGTGGAAGAAGAAGAGATATTAATAGTTTACCCGCCAAATATCCATGCACAGTATCTTTTCATGATCCTTATGTTCATTTCCCGCACACATTTGAAGAAGGATCAAGGTCTTCCTGAGCAAAGATGATGCAAATTAAAGAAAATGTTTTAAAGTCGTTGTTATTGAACAAAAAGAGTTGGCGTGTACCGCCTATCCAACATGCTCAAGGAGTTGAGCAAAAAGGACCCACCATGGGATCACTTGATGGATCGGTTACATTGGAAGACATTGTTTGTAAGCCAGACTTTCAAATATCTCCGCTAGAGTAGGGTAGGTAGGAAAATGCTCAATAAAGCCTTACTCCTCTGTGATACGTAGTTAGTTGTTTTAATTTCTACAAAGTCCAAGCAAGTCGATACCTAACTCGGCTTGACCGTTTTCAATTTCTCGTCTTATATCAAAGAAGAAATCATTAGACAATTTAACTTTAGCAAAGATACTGATTAGGTAGAGTAAAAATCATGAGACCAACAACATCCGGGTCTCATGGAGTAATAAGGGTAGAAGTAGAATAGGTTTATTTTCCTCGTTTGTAAATAAAAATGATGGGGGTGTCCGCAAATCCAAATGCACCCAAAAGAGTAATGCTAGGATTGTAGTCTCGGGTAGGTAGATTGTTTGAGAATGTTTTTGTTGATCTATCATATTTGTGGCACGGAAAATCAAAGAAGAAAGGTGGCTCAAAGCAGTTATATCTAGCCTACACCAAAGATCTATTCTTCCGAATTCTTGACTCCTTCAAGAAGAAGCCATCCCCATGTGGAGCCACCGTTATCCCCCTATAAATTTTTGACAAGCAAACAAGGGGCTAAAATACTTTTGAGCCTTCACAATGCATTTCCTAAAAACACATCATCCTCAAGCTCCTTTGTGCCTTTTCCTTTCGATAAATCCCTCCTCGCTGATTCCCATTATAAAGCCTCTTTTGATTGTGAAAATTGTGCTCCAAAAGGCCTATATTTATCCCTTGTATCCCCGCAAAATGTCCTTTTCAACCTCTTCTTTTTCCCTTTGTTAAAGTTCCTCTTGTACCTTTCTAAATCCTCCAAAATCCCCTCTAAATCCTACAAGTTCCCCCTCATGGCCCAATTTCCCCTTTTTTCCCCCTACCGTTACCTTTTCCCTACTTCAAAATGCATTAAAAGGGGGAAAACCCACATTTGTACATATATGGGTCTTAGCCCCCTTCGGCCCGGTACCCCCCCCCTAACCACTTCCCTCCATGCACCCGAGTGTTAAGACCAAGTGCTAGTCATAAAGCGCTTATCACACCTGGGTTTTATACACGCCTTTTCCTTTGTAAACTCAAAAACCCCGATGTGGTTGAAATATTTTTATAATGGCCCTGCGCTATAATCTCGCCGGCCGATCTCAAAAGATCTCGACCACGCGTTGTTTCACAACACGCCTCCGTCTCTCCCCCGTTTACCTCGTCGATCACATCTCAACCATCCATTCGGTCCTCGTATCAATCTGTCCGTATTTCATCCGCCTCTAGTGGTCCCCGTGCGCCCACGCCCGTTCGGAACCGCGGGTTTCTACCGCATCGCTTTTCGGAGGTGGGCGATGTTTTTATTTTCGGACCGATTCCACTCACCTACCGACACGTGGCCTCGAAACTATTCAAAAACTACCCTCTACTGTGACGTTAACGTTCGACATTTGGATCCTGTGATATGAATATAAACCATCCGACCGCGATCGCCCATCCAATGGTCATCGCACCCCGAAGTTTCACTATGGTTAACCCAAGGTATCCGTACCCCCGGCCCACCATCCATCGCCCTCTCGATACGTTTCCCACCATCAATCTCTCCCTAAGATCTGATCGTCTAGATTTAAAGTGAAGCCCCGCCATTGGATCGGGTCCCCGCCACGTCACCATTCCAAGTGTTTTGTCACGTTTTCCTCTCGTCCCCTATATATTTCATTCATTTCATCTGTAAATCATTTTTCAAAGGTTTTCATTTAAATTTTTCGTCGCAGTCCGCCGGCTTTCACCATGGCCATTATTCCATCGTTACACCGCATTTTCGACCATGAATCTACATTTTTCCGCCATCTTACCGGCCCACATGGCCATTCTCGTCATCCTCTTTGCATCCACCACCTCCTCGCATGGTTTTCTTAATGTGTTTTCATGTTTTGCGGTGGTTATCGTAGGGTGAAAGCCACCATTATTTAACAAGCCTTTATTACAATGGAAAAAATGGAGAAAGGACCATTTTTTCGAGGATCGATATCATGAATAAATCCCGGGAAGGATCCATGAAAGGACTTGCATTAAAAAACAAAAATTTGAACTTCCGGAAAATCTTCCCCGCAGCCATTAAAGCATCAATTTCATCGACAAGAGATAGTACGGGAGTAGAAGAGAGTTCAAGGCATGTAATAGAAGGTTTTTAGCCTTAATCTAGTGTTTAAAGGGCAAAGGTACGCAGTTCAAGACTCGTGGATCACTCGTAAAGTCCAATACACCTGAAAAAAAATGGTGTTGGTGGTTTTCAAATTAGCCGAATGTTTTTCCGAGCTAGGACATGGTACGCATTGCTATTTCAATCTACATTGTGTTCCGGCTAGAAGCTTCCTCCCCGAAAATAGTCCTTGATGTCGCAGAATTTGATTCATAGTATGGCATACCCTAGCATCATTTATTTACATTTTTGTTTATGCACCATAAGTACTACGTATTGTTGTATCGCAGTACATCAAAGAGACACATACTCGGGAGTAAATGGAAGCTTGGAGAAGACCACCCTTTCACCCAAAGAGCGCCATGATAAAATGCAATTTAATTTAAATAGAATGGGCATCGACCCTCTTCCTTTCCGAGTTTTAATGCCGCATTTAGTTTTCACCTACTTTCTCTACTCCACCTCGAGCTATAAATTCATGAAGGAACATATTGTAGAGGTTGTTGATCAATTATCGTAGAATTACAAGTTGTTTTTCGATAAAAGTCTCCGTGTAAAGTTGTAATATAGGGTCGAGGAAAATGTTTTCAGATCGAGTATCCAATGGTCAGAATGTTGTACTTGACCTGTGTTGCTTTAATATGACAAGCACACTTCTTTGGATCTTGATCTAAAGCAATGGTGATGTTTTTCTATCTCTATATTTGTGTTTAACTTATATTCCATTTCATTTCATTTCTACCGGCTTGCATCATAAATCTAGTATAGATTTCACCTCAAAGTTAGCAAATTTAAGTGTCAGCTTCCTTGCCTTTGATGTTTTCATTTAATGTAGTTATCTCAGTTGATTTTTAAAGAAGTTAATTTAACCAAGGTAGTGGATGTTATTTTCTTCGCTTAGCCGATGTATGAATTAAAATGAATCTATTCTTAGATGTTCTTGTTAGGATTTAGCCTAGAATATTTGGGAACACTCCGGGGATTAGAGTTAGCACTCGTCCACTAGATCCTAAAGGTGCAACCAAACTCGGCCTTCCTAATATCCCTCAAGCTGAGGCCAAAGCATTGAGAGTTCAAAGTCTTCCGATCTCGTGTCTTTAACTTTGTGTTCTAAATCTTTATTGTTCCTCCCTTACCATTCCATACCACACTATCATCTTTAAGATCCAATGGTTTAGATGACTAGCCCAACTCGAAAGCCCTACTTAAATATAAGAACCCTTTCTGAACTCATTCTCCACGGTCCTGAGTGCTCCTTGAACAAATTTTCATTCTGCTCTAAATTTCTGCTTTCCCTGTCTGATATTGAACCTTTCTTCCTGATATCCAGTCAAACTTAACAAAATACAACAACAAACAAAATACCATGTTTCTATAAATTAGCCCAACACCTGTTCCTTGAGCTGTGTATTGTTAGAACCTTCACTTTGTTATAGAGAGATCTCTCTGCCTAGATCTGGGTGATCTTGAGTCTGAAGGTTTGATGCTGTATCATCTTTTGGTCTTTCCAATCACAACATGGAACCCAACAGATCGGCTGAAGGCCGGTGCAACTTTCCAACGAGCGATGGACAGATGTTTAATGAAATATGGCACTTCATTTTCATCTATCTCAAGACATAGTCACTATCTCCAAGACCGATGAAGAGCACCTAAAACACTCCGAGAAGGGTTTTTGAAAAATGTAGAAGGTTTGGCTCTACACAATCCGAAAAAGACTCGTATTCAAAGTCGCAAGAGGGTAAGTTTATTGGCCACATTATATCTCGAGAAAGGAATTAATATAGACCCGCAGAGGTTTGAGGGAATACTACGTATCACACCGAGAAACATTAAAGAGTTAATAATTCTTCATTGGGAAAATTAACTTCCTAAGAAGGTTTATTTCAAATCTAAATTTAACACCTCAAGAATATTACTAACATTCTCAAGAAAGGTGTAGGAGTTACAAATGAGAGGCTAAATAATATTTTGAATTAGTTAAATTTTCATTCACCTGTGCTCCCATCCTAATCACCCCGCATTTCTCAAAATATTTCTTGATATTCTCATTTTCCTCCGAGCATACAAGAGTCGTAGTTCGCCCAGCAGAAAATCTAGAGGGAATGGAGCAAATTTTATTGCTTTCTTCAAGAAGACTCTAGTGATGCACCCTTAAAATATAAAATAATGGAAAAATAGGCCTACGCCTTATAAAGGCCTTGAAGGATTTTAGGTGTACATGCCGCATTCTCACACCATAGCCTACGTGCCTAACATAGTGGTCAGCACATCTTGTCCCAAGACCCGACGGAAAGAGGCAAATGGATCGCCGTGATTTTAGAATACGACTCCGGAAATAAAACCCATGAAACTAGCTTTCAAAAGGTCAAGGCTTAGCTCAACCAATGGCCGAATCAAATTTACAATCCCTTGACATCAACATGGTAGGTGCCTTGGATGAATATGAAGGGCTACTTCGATCCAACTATCGAGGAAAAATTTCAAAACTCTCTCCATGGTATTCCGATATCCCGTATGTGCTCACGAACCTCGCGTCTCTCCTAATCTACCAAATACTAAGGCCGTATTCCCCGAGACTAAAGGCCGAAACTATTGCATATTGAATGAATGTTTATACCGGAAAAATGAAATGGTCTATTGCTTAAATTGTTTCCTCGAAACGGAAGCCGAGAGAATACTACAAACAGAATGGATGCAGAAGAGAGTATGGAGGTCACATGAGCCGGAAAGCCACCGCAACAAAATAATTAGAGCTAGCTATTACTAGTCCATACTTTTCAATTACATACACAAAATGATAATTACCTCGCCATAAATGCTAGATTTTTGAAGGCGAGAGAAAACTCCTCCCTTTGCCCCTACAACCCATTACCTGGGCTGAGCAGGGTCCCTTTTTGCAATGGGGCCTAGACTTCATAGGGAAATACACCCTTCTTCTTCCTCGCACAACACAAGTGGATCCTTGCTGTGCCCACAAACTATTTCACAAAATGGATTGAGCGATACCTTCTAGGAATGCCACAGATGGTCATCATTAAGTTCCTAAGACCACATCCTCTCTAGGTTTGGATGCCCAAGAAAATAATCATTGATAAATTCGTGTTAAGCTTTTGGATCAAAGAATATGATTGATTTTTTACTACATGTATCAAATAGCACTTTACTATTCAATCGCTTATTACCCACAGTGGTAACTAAGTTAGTTGAATCATCAAACAAGAGCTTGGTGACCATTATCGAAAGCATCGGAGGAGAACAAAGTCATGGCATAACAAATTAGTACATGCTTTGTAAATACGTACTTACGACAAAGAAATCCATTTCCACGTCACCCTATCGCCTTGTATGGGATGTAGGCAAGAGCCTAAATCAAACTTTGGGGTACCAATGGTTAAACGGTCCAAGAGATCCAGACAGGTCAGACAGTAAGGGTGAGGAGGATAAATCAGAAAATCTATCTCCAACAAACAAGAGAAGAGGTATATAACAAAGCTATGAAGGTCCAGAAAATATTAAGAAGTTATTTGACAAGAGAACCAATGCCCGTACTCAAAATTGGAGACAAAGTTCCTCTCAAGGGACTCCAAGAGAGAGGACAAAAGAAAGCATGGAAAATTTGATAGTTTGTATGTGTCCTTACATCATACGTGTGCCACCGTGGGTCCAAATGCCTTTTTTTTTGCAAGAGCTAGACGAAGGTAGCCGTTTTGGGGGTCCCGTTTTCAATGCAGTGTGATGCTCAAACATTACCGTTGATTTCTAATTCTCGCCTTTCATTTCCATTGTAAATACCACTGGCAGTTTCCTTAATTTTTAGGAAAAGAGAAGAAAATGTTCCAAAAAAATGCAGAAAGAGAAAGAAGAATCGCCTATAGCAAGCTCAAAAACCGCAGTTGAAACAAAGAAGAGAATAGTGACTTGGTCAAAGCTCAAAACTTGAGTCATGAGGAAAATAAGGATACTCCAATATCGCAAGATCTCAAGCCTTCAAGATTTTGTTTTCAATTTTCTCGTAATTTCACCCAATGTGCGCCCATATTTGTGCCTTGATAGACATCAAACTACAATGTCTAATCCTAGTTTGACCGTTTTTAAATTTTCGTTATAAAATGTAGAGAAGAATGATGTGGCTTAACTTATGCGTATATTAGATTTAGGTAGAGAAACGTATGAGGCCAACAAGATAACTGCCCCATGGAGGAATAAGGGTAGAATTAGATTAGTTTCTTTTATGCTTTCAATAAAAATGATGAAGAGGGTCCGCAAATTCAAACGCACTCGGAAGAAAACATGTTAGGATTGTAGTTTGGGTAGGTAGGTCGTTTGAGGAGAGTTTTCTCGTCGATTGAATCCATCATGTTTGTACAAATCGAATCAAAAATAAATATGTCCGAGAGACTGCATATGGCCTACTCCGAATATTTACTTTCTCCGAATTTCGACTCCTTCAAGAAGAAGCCATCGCCATGTGGAGTTGATCGTTAGCCACCCATGAAATTTTTGCCGTAAGAAAATAGGTGGCTAAATTGTTTTATGAGACTTCAAGAGATACATTTCCCAAAGAAAATCTCTCATCCTTGAAGCCTCTATGTGTTCATTTCCGTAAGAGGTTCTTCTACCTGCTATTTCCATCCAAAAGCTTCACCGTTTGTGAACAATCGTGCTTAAAAGAGCTCTTTATCCACTTTTGTATCTCTCCGCAAAATGCTCCCATCTTGGCCTTTTCCCCTTTTGCAAAAATTTCCTTTAACTCAAAAAAAAAAAAATCCCTCCTAATTTTCCCAAACCATCAAATTCTTCTCAAAATCCAAATGAAATCCTTTCATTTGATTGCAACTCCCTTTTACCTTTAACCGAAAGCCTAATTTCAAATTTCTCTTTAAAGCTCGTTTTTGGCTAAAACCCATATTTTTCCATGTGCAAAGCACCTCCGCTGGGCCCCTAACCACTTCCTCCATACCGGCGCTAAAACCAAGTGCTAGCTCCTCACAAGGCGCTAATCGCACCTGAGAATCGGGATGACATGCTCGTCCATTGTAAAACAAAAGTTCAAGGCGATGGTGTTATTAGTCTCTGCTTGCTTTAATTGATTTCTCGTCATTGATTGGAATAGATCAAAATGGGTCATCGCGAGTCCCATCGCGCCCGCATTCCCCTTTGTCTCTCTTCTCCAATGACCTTTTCCACCGTCGATCTACCTTTTAATCCGAGGGTCCTCGCCCTCGCTCCGATTGCAATCGCAAAGTTTAGACTCTACCATCCTCCATCTTTCCCGATTGCGATCCTCCGATGCGACTCGGCCGTTGAATCCACAAGAATCAATGGCCAAGATTCACCCTCATTCCGCTCACATGTTCCCCCGTTTCGGCTCTTCCGATCCGATCGTAGTCGTCAATCTCTCATGAGATCTAACGTCCGTATGGAATCGCCTCCTCGCCCACAACCGTCCCACCATATCCACCCATTTCATATGTTTTCCATGCATTTTCTCGGGTGAAATTCCGTTCAAAAGCCCAAACCTTGCCTTACAAAGAAACATCATAACATCCCGCTACATTTAATTTTTAATGTTTTACATTAAAGCTTTTCATTTCGCCCGACTTTCATCGCCTTTTCGATTTCTTTCATTGTTTCAATGCATGTTCCCGGCCATTTTCCATCGCATCCATAGCATTTTCTTTTTGTTGTGGCCGCCATCGTCATAGAATTCCTCCATAGCCATCCTCCCCCATGTTTGGATTTCTTAACATGTTTGGGTGTTTTTTTGGTGTGTTCATTAGAATTTCTGAGTCTAAAAAATGGGCCTCCTAAGAAAAATGTATAACCAAAATAAACTTTATAAGAACCAATAGGATTCAAGATGAAGATGTCAACCATGGGGGAGGATTCACCATTTTTGGAGTAAAAAAAGTAAAAATAATAAAAATAATAAAATAATAAAACTCTATTTTTCAACTGCATTTTCAACTTATCCCCAAGTGGCATCAAATTTCGAGCGATAATTAGCTGGGAAGCAAAATTCACCCTTATCCAAATAGTTTCATGTTGCATACTTCGATGGACAATGCTACACTTAAAATGAGAAATACATGAAAAACGTGATTGCAATCAATAAGCTTTAATGTATTTATCATTTTTTGTGTAGAAGGGTCCATCGAAAGTATGCAACATGGGTACTCCTGGATGAGAATCAAATTTTGCATCCAACAAGTGTTTCCACTGAAATTTGAGTAAACCCATAGGGAGATAAGTTGAAAATACGAGTTGAAAAAAATAGTTTTTTATTTTTCCCTCTAAAATATGACAGATGTAATCAAATCATTTCATTCTTACCACTATTATTTTATAATTTCCTTAGGAGGCCCATTTTAGACCTCAAAAATTCCCTAATGGCGTGCGATGAAATCCGCCATTGCTCACAACACCATAGTGGCACAGATACGTAGAAGGCTAATTTCAAAGACTCGATATTACAGAGAAGAGCCTAGGGGGGTTAGAACATAATTTTTCATTAAAGGATAGAGTTTAACTCTATAAAACCCCCAGCCTCCATTAAAGTTCCAAATTTCACAAATGTATTACCATGAAGCAAAGAAAGTGTTTCAAAGGATAATCAAAATATTTAATGCTTGTAATTAAATAATTTTAGCTCTCGATTCATTGTTTAAGGGGGGAAATTTACCATATTTAAGACCTCATGATCATCACAGTAGCCTAAAGAGGCCTCATAGCACGTAAAAAATAATTTTAATGTTGTTTCACATCGGCAAAAGCTCCTCCCCGAGAAAGGACATAGTACCCATGCCGTCTTTACTATACATTGTGTCCCCCGAGAAGATTTACCCAATGATCGTCCTAATGCTACTAGAACATTTGTTATATAGTATGTAAGGTGCCTCATAGTCATTTATCTACCTTTTTTTTATTCACTCGTAGTACTACAAGTATTGAAAAAAAAAATGAAATCACATCAAGAACATACCGAGAGTAAATTGTAGCCTCACAAAACCACTTTTTCATCCGAAGAGTACCGAAGATTAATGGGTACCGTATATTAAAACAGTAATGAGTCTCGACCCTCTTTTCTTACCTGTTTTAATGTTACATTTAGTGTTTCATCTACCTCCTCTTCTTCTCTTTCAACTATAAAACTCATGAAGCAACCATTGTAAGGTTGTTGATTGGTATCTCATGAATTGTAAGCCGTTTCGAGATATACGCTTCTCTTCGTAAAGATGAAAGATAAGATGAGGAAACATTTTTTCGCAGTGAATATCAGCATGTTGGCAATGTTTTGCTACGATCGAGTTTTCAATATGACAAGAACATTTCTTCGGATCCCGATTTAAAGAAGTGGTGATGTTTTTCATTCTTGTCTTTGTTTTCCTTGTAGTTAATCACATTTCATTTATTTTGGTATGCATCGAAATCCGGCATAGGATTTACCCTTGCTTGGTACCCTATGTTTCTCGCTCTCCTACCTTCGATTTTTTTTCAAGTATATGCGTTATCCAAGTACCGATTTAAGTTAATTTAACTATGTAGTGGATATAATTTACCGCTAGTCACAAGAAAATTGGTTGAATCCGTCCCTCGTATGTTCGGGTTGGGTTTTAATTGAAATAATTGCTTAATGTAGAGTTTAGAACATTGTTTCGTCTTACTAGGATCATTCCCCATCAATTGAACCTTTCTAAGATCCCTTGCTTCTGATGTCGAAGCATTGAGAGTTCAAAGTCTCTCTCCGATCTCGTGTCTTCACCTTTATGTTTGAATCTTTGATGTTCCCATTGTCTCAAGAGTTCACCTTTCAGGTTCTAGACTGCTGTGTGTCAATGGCATGTCTCATCCTTGGATTTTATTCTCAGCAATACCTTGGAGGTTTCCTTGCCTTTCATCCTCTTTTATTACCATTTCATGCCACACTATCATCTTTAAGATCTAATGCTTTAGATGATCAGCCCAACTGAAAGCCTACATATTGAATAGAAAGTAAACCTTTTCTCGACTCCATTGCCCAATGGTTTCGAATGTTCTTTGAAAGCATTCCTCCTTGTCAAAATCCTCTTCGTTCGTCCTTGTCTCATACCGAAACCTTCTTTCGTGATTCCCAACAACCAAATAATCAATCAAACAAACAAACCCGTGCCTATAACTAGCCCAAAAACTAAAAACAAGAGCCTCAAAGATATATATTTTTTCCTATCATAGAGATATCCCTCTCCGGACCCAAGAGGAATAGATCTTAAGGTCTCGAAAGTGGTTTTGATGTTGTCTCATCTTTTGGTATTTCCAAACTTGCCAAAACATTGGAACCCTGGGCGTATCTATGTTTTCCTCCGTCAAGTAGTTTAAGTAATTTAGCCCTAGGCCCACCTAAGCTTGTCTATTTCTATTATTGGATTAATATTCTAGTTTACAAACATCATTCATTGTAAGCCCTAATTTTTTTATTTTATCTAAACTCTCGTCTTGAAATGTCCCTTTAATGTATTAATTGATTAGGTTAAGTCAAGAGGTCTTGTTTCGATCTTGCCTTTGTATATTCTTACTTCCGCCTTTCTCTCAAAGTTCTTTATAGTTTAAATTTCCTTGAATGATGTTTAGGAGTTCCTCTTTCATTTATTGATGCTATTTGTTCCTTATATGTTTTCAAATCTTTAAAAGTAGAATCATTGAAGTTAGATAAGTTGTCTTACTTTATTTGTTCCACTGGATTGTATATCTTGAATGTGTATTTGTTTAAAAGTATTTTCATTGAGTAAATGGTGTGCCTTATCTCTTATTAATATATCTTTTCTTATCAATATTTAAGATCTCTCTATTCACAGGTATTTCTGATAAAGGATTCTTAATCTCCCCTTTGCCCTACCATGGTTCCCAAAATTAATGTCCATTTCACCTCACACACAAAATTTAAAGATCCATATTAACTACACTAGATTTTCCCCGTGATAAATTTTATCTCTCTTATTGAGATATCAATGACTTCATAGAATCCATATAACATTGATTTGATTACCTTTCACTCCACCTATCCTACTTCGATCATCTTACCCCAACCAAAATAAACAACAAAACTACACTTAACAACTATCCTAAAATCAAACACTTAAAGCGAACAAGTTCACATCCTTCGCATAACAGAGAGAACCCTCCCAAGTCCAGAAGGCTAGGTCCTAGGACTTCAAATACTCTGTCCATGTTACCTCGTGGCATTTGGTCTACCAACTGGCTAAATCACAGGACACCAACACTACTTCCAAAGATCCATGGATATTGCATTTGTCAAGGACATCGTCATTTTATTTTGATTTATTTGGATGAAATCATGGTGTTTTCTAAAAACTGATGAAGAACTTCTCACACATTTGGAGAAGATTTTTCGAGAAATGAAGAAAATTTGGACTCTCCCTAAACCCTAAGAAGACATTGTTTGTCTTAGAAGAGGAAACTATTAGGCCATATTATATCTAAGGATGGAATCAAAATTTACCCTAGCAGTAATCCGAGGGAATACTCGAAAATCGGCCATCCCATAAATTTGAAAGAACTCAACTTCTTCATTGGTAAAAATCACTTCTTACAAGATTCATGTATTCTAATCTCAAGAAAGTTTAAGAAACATGACTAACATGCTAAATAAGGATCAAAAATAAAGTGGATGATGGACACAAACAAGCCTTTTGACCTAGTCAAGCTAGCACTCGACAAAGGCCCCGCATTCAGTAAGTCCTAGATTTCACCAAAAAATTCATGATTTTTTCTTTTTGCTCGAACACACTATTGATTTTGTTTCTTGTTGCTTAAAAAAGATGAAGGACAAGAACAACCAATAGCCTTTTTTAGCAATGCACGTAGACATGTATCCGTGAAATATAACACTGCTAGAAAAATAGGCTTTTTCATTGGTTAAAGCACCGAAATATTTCGGCGTCTATATTTACATTCACATATCATTACTTATGTTCCAAATGTAGTGGTCAAATACATCCCAACACAAAATGGTCCTCGGTGGAAGAAGAGGGAAATGGATCACAGCGTGATCCTAGAGTATGATTTGGAAATCAAGCCTACCAAGTTGGATCAAGGGCCAAGGGCTACCTAAATTGATGGGAGTCTAATTCTAATGCACTAGACATCAACATGGTAACACGCATCGTGGATGATCAAGAGGAACCGACACCACCATTGATGAAGCATTCTAAATTCTCCATGGTATGTTGACATTCCGTATGTACTTTATAATCTTAATGCTCCTTGATTTATCTAAAATGAAGGCTAGGTTTCTTAAAGCCAAAGTTGTTAAGTTATAAATTTTGGAAAATTCTTGGTATTGGAAAGATATGGGAGGTGTTTTACTTAAATTTTTACTAAAGGATGCGAAAGATAAGTGCGAGGAGTTCAATAAGAGGTGACCTGGTGGCCGGCCATCTCTACTAGAAAACCACCGCCAACAAAATCATGAGGGCTAGTTTCTATTGCCCCGCCATCTTCCCCGATGTCCATAATATGGTTACCAATTGGCCATAAATGTCAAATCTTTGAGGGAAAGAGGAAAATGGCCGCCCTTGCCCCTAAAACCCATTTGCGTGCATGTCTTTCCAAAGAAATAAGTTAGAATTATAGGAGAGATTCACCCTCCATCATATTTTGAACACAAAATGGATCCTTACTACTAATGATTATTTCAATAAATGGATATAGGCCACCCTTCCCGTAATGCCACCGACTCACCATCATAAATTTCTATAAACCAACATCTTGTCTAGATTTGGTCGGGGTTCTAGTGTTATATGGTATTTGTGACAAAATTCATCCATCCTTCTTGGATTTAAAGGTCAAAAGAACATTGTGTGTAATGATTTTCCCCGTAAAAATCGCAGAATATTTACCTATCTTAATTAAGCAAGTTTGAAATGAACATGAAAAATATTTTGTTCATGTTTGATCTGATCTAGCACTGGGTAGAAAAGTGAAAAGGACTCAATATTGTTTGGAAGAACATGGAGAACAAGGAGAACAAGATCGAGTAAAGATTATACAGAGATGATACAAATGCAATAGATAAATTATGATGAGCCATATCATTCAAAATGCATAAAATTTGAGAGTTTGTGGATGGAATCCTTTGAGAAGAGTTAGAATAAAGGCCTCGCCCCTTGGGAGGTACCGAATAATTGGACTACTAGAATCGGATTTCTGAAAGTATAAAGATTCTAATCGACTCCGTGAAAAAACATGAAAAATAAGATCGTTTTTTCATGGTATCCTTCTCTAGCTTTACAAAATGTTCGTTATTAGGTTAGCGCTTATATACTTAACATGTTCCTAGAAATCCACATGGCATCATCATGAAATGATACAAATATTAGATAAGTAAGAATATACAACGCACTAGAATGCCCTTGTTGGCGATATTTTACCCCGTAGCATCTGTGGTTCCTCAAAAAATGTGAGAAGCACGGTTTGGGGAGAGATTTCTCACTTTACCGATACTCAAGGAGCAGATCATCCACCGACCTGACGAGTTTCCGGGGGTTCGAGTCCCGAGAAACCCGTATCAAATTTATGATAGGTACTTCGTCCAATATTCTCGGTTTGGATCTAATCAAGTTTTTTCCATATCTATTCTCATTCCAATTGATCTACCATTCCCGGAACTAGTAATAAAGAATTTTATGGAGTATCTCATCATAAATAGATCACCCTCAAGGTAATGGATTGGATGAGTCTTACAATAAAATCTTGGTGACCATCATAAAAAATATTCTAGAGGAGAAAAAGAAGGCGGAACAACAAGATGATCAATTCTCTCCGTGGGCCGATAGGCTCACCACAGTCAACCAATGAAGCATGTCTCCATACCAATCGTTTATGGAATTAATGCGTATTTCCTTATTCCTTGGGAGTCCCAAAGTAATGAAACTAATCCAAGAACTGCTGAACCAAATGAAATCTAAAGAAGGATTAATGACACCATCCATCTCAAAGAATTCGCAGAATAAGTTTACAATATATCCATAATATATTTGACAAGAGAAACCAAGGCAAACATGATTTCTTCTTGGGTGACAAGGCGTCGAAATGGAATTCCATGAGATAAGATAAGGGGAAAACATGAAAAGTTTGATAATTTCCGGCAAGGGCCATACATCATTCATGCTTTCAGGAAAATAAACGGCCATCGTCTCAAAGAGTTGGATGGTACCGAGGTACTCAGAGATCTTGTCAATGGCAGGATGATAAAAAATTATTTCCTCTAAACTCAGGTTAAATTGTCATCGTTGTAAATACCACAGTCTTATAGTTTTCAATAATTCAATGGACGAGGTTGAAGCCCGGATTGAAGGCCCTAAGCCTAGTTCGATGAGAAGATATAAAAATAGAAAGGAAATTGGTTGAAAAAGAAAGGAAAGTAGGTAAAGATGTGCAGAAAAGGGAGCATCCAAGGCTACCCTTCTCAATTCCTTGACACTTATTTTCAAGAAGCACCATCCCCAGCTGGAGCCATTATTAGTACCCTATAAATTATAGGATCTCAAGGTGACTGGATACTTCATATTTCGTGCAAGGTTTTCATTATTGAAAGGCTTTTCAAAATTCAAATGATTTCAAATAAAAATAAAAAATAAAAAGAGAGAAAATATGGTATGAAAATAAAAAAGAAAATAGAAAAGAATGAAAAGAGAAAACAAACAAAAAAAAGTAAAAAAGAGAAAGAAGAACCTCAAAAAAGAAATAAAACTGAAAGTGCTGCAAGTTCAAATGCCACTACTCTTTAGATAGGTCTGTCTCGTCATAGAGTTTAATCATGGTTGGACAGTTTTCAATTTCTATTGATAGGTTAGAAATTAAATATTTTCCAAACTGTTGAATCTTGGCTTATCAGTGGATGGGTTAGAAATAAATATTTTCCAAACTGTTTAGTCTTAGCTTATTAGTATATAGGTAGAAAATGAGATTGGTTCAATGACTTAATCTAAACCAATAGGAGAAATAAGGGATAGGGGTTAGGTTAGAATGTTAAAAGAAAATTTTCAGGGTCTGCAAGTCTAAATGCACCCTACAAAGGAAGGAAAAAATGTTCGATGAGTAGTTCGGGTAGGTATATATGTAAAGGAGGAAGAAACAAAAGGAAGAAATTAAAATATGATTTCAAAATACTGAGGGGCACCCACTTTATTTAAGGTATTGTGCAATTTTTGCCAAGCACCAAATCGTACCTCGCATCATGGATTCAAAAGGACAATGCCAAAAGAAAATGTGTTGAAGATTGTAATACATGTGGTTGTGGAGGTCCTACCTTTTCCTACCACCACTGCCTTCTCCCCATGATCTGCACTTCACAAAGTTTCAAAAGGTAACATTAAAGGAACAAGGTAAAGATATGTGATATGTGACATCGTTAGGCCTCCACCTTCCATCCACATCATTTTCCCCACACGCCGCACTTAAATATGTTTTAAAGTATAACCCCCCGTCACTTATGACAAGAATCTAATATTTACGATCTACGCGCGTGCTTTGTTTCTCACCTCCCCTCCATGTAACCTCCCATTTACCCCGCACATCGTTGTTACACTAAAATTTTTCACCATGACATTTTAGTACAAACTCAAGAAATTGAGAGAAAAGCTCATAAAATTCTTAAAAACACTTGTACTGCACTTTCTCTTAAAATTTCCTACGGTGCCGCACCTATTTGTTCTAAAGCATGTGGAGCTAAACGCACTTTTTCTTCATTAAGGGTGTGGACCCCTGTAAAAGGTAAAATAAAGGCGGAAAGTAACATTTAGAAGCCCAGCAATCAAATCTGGAAGCTTCTAGAAGCAATTATCCGGTCGAAGGTTCGCTCCTATCATGTATGTTCATTCCTCCATTATGGGAGCCTACCCCATGGTTTATGGAGCTCAATCCCTTCAAAAGAGTATTCTATCCCCTCTTATGTGGACCTATAACCTCCTCTCTTTTCCTATAAATTGAAGCCATAGTGTAGCTTCAAAGAGAGTTAGACTTTGAGAATTTTTGAGGAGAAATGTTGTAGAGAATCAGACTCTCTTAACTGATCATTATGTGGGAATGATTACACACCCATGTTCATTTTAGCTAACAAAGTGCAAAGCTTGTCAGAGTAAAGGAAACGTCTGTTTCGGACCCCAGGAAGGCCTGTACGACATCAAGGTGGACACGGTTGTAAGGTTATTTCTTCATCAAAGATAATACGAATGAATCCCGTTTTCTCAATAAGTTCTTTAATTAAGTATCTTTTTAATCATGTTTTATCAATGATTTATTTAATTAATAAGATTATTTCTTGAATTCCTTGATCATCTTGATAGATATATGATTCGTGAATTAGTTTATACTATGCAGGTGCTATTGATTTTTTCCATGTTTGTGATTGCAGATTTGTGAAGACGACTCTTTCAAGCAACTGGAAAGAAGATCATTACGAACAACGCTAGACTATAAGTAGGTTTTCAAAACCCCTATTGTAGCTAATCCTGAATCGAATGTTATCTAGAGAAAATAGTTTTTGTTTGTCTGTTTGTTGCTAGCCGTCGCAAGATACGGAGGTTCTATTCCGTAAGAAAGAATGAATTATTCTTCCAAAAAGGGGCGATACTCTTTAAGGCAGGATCTTGAACTTTGATTTCTTTATTTTTGACTTGTGAATTTATTTTCTACTTTTGATTAGTTGAGCACTTTGGTTTTCTGTAGTTTATTCCGTGTATAATCCCCGAGAAATGTTTTAGAGTTTTTTTATTTTTTCTTAGTTTTCTAGTATCCGCACTCTTAGCCACTCAAGAAATTTTTTCATAAGAAAATGATGGATAAAATAGATCTTAGGCCTTCAAGAGATTATTTTCATAATAAAATCACTCATTCTTGAAGCCTCAGTTATTTCTTAATAGTGTTGTTCAATGTTGTTGTTCCTTAGTGGTGTTGTGTCCTTAGTGTTGTTGTTCCTTCAAATCGTTGTTGTTACCGGGTGGTTGTTCCCCAATGTTGTTGTTCCCTTCAAAAGAATAAATCCACCAAGAAAACCTGTCTTTCCCAAACGAAATTGTTTTGTAAAAAGCCCCATTTTCATCATTTTCATTTCCTCCATTTTTTCCCCCATATCATTTATCATAAGGATAAATTTGAGAAGAAAGGGTGATCAAGCCCCGTGACCAAGTGCTAGTGCTTAATCGCATCTCAATGTTTTATATCGCATCGCACTATTACATTTTATTACTTTGCTTCCCTTTTCCTCCCCCCCCCTCACCGATGCCATAATCCCCCTTATCCTCCAACCCCGGGTCACTTATCCCGCCATACAATCCACTCCGTGGCTTATCTTAAGCCCCCATCACATCGCGCAATCGGAATTCCCTTTTCTTCCCCCTTGCCTTGTTCCTTGGCGAAACGTCGATGCGATAAACCTACCATCCATTACACAAACCGCTCCCCCAATCATTGTTTGACATTTGGCCTCCACTTGTTCAATCTGCCGTGTACCTTTCCATTTCGTGCTCCTCCTCCACCGTTGGATCTGCTCCCCCAGATCCAATGGTTGGCATTGCATTTCACGCCCATTTCCCAAAAAAATAAAATCGAATCTTAACCGCGCGAAAAGAATGGTTTCTGGAGGATGCGTGGTGCATTCTAATTGGATCGCGTTCCCTCTGGGAAAAACCACTTACTGCCCGAGGGTCGCGTGAAAACCACCAGTGGTATTTCAAAACCATTTTACCCATTTCCGCGCCAAAATACAGTTTTAAACCTGATTTTCACCGGTTTTCTTCATAAAACCTCTTTCGCCTGTATTTTCATCCCCTCTGCACTGCTCCGCCGCCTCCACCCACCACTGAATGCAGTTCTTCCAACCTGTAGGATTTTGTATGACTTATTTGTGGTTTTGCAGGTTTGTTAACAGTTTTTAAAGCCAAAAGCCTTTTCATAATTCAGTAAGGAGTGCGGTCGAAGATTTCCACCTCTCAAAGCTAAAACACAGTTTAAAGATTGATATAAAGGACTAAGAAGAAGCCAATCATATACTCAAGGATAAAGGGTGAACACATGAAGATTGAACGCAAAAAGGCATAATCCTTCGAAGAAGGCCGAGAAGCAAAGGAAAGGGATGGTTTAAAGGATAAAACAGTCAGACAGATCAATGTTTAAAGACTAAAACAATAGAATAAAGCAAAGCCAACGAACAATCAAAGTCAAAAGGTTGATACATCAGATTAAAGGGTTAAAAGTTTAAATCCATGGTTTTAAGGTTAAAACGGTTTTAAGGTGAATACAGTCAGCATGAAAGATTCAAAAGCTTCGAGGATGATTAATCAAGGCATAAAGCAGAATCACGGTTATAATAATGTTTTAAAGCCACAAAAGCAGACAGATTAGCTGAAGAGCCTCCGAATGCCACATCATGGAGGCTATTACTCCTCAAAATGCCACCTACCAGCTGATTTCACCTAAAAAGCATGCATATTAATTATACAGTCAGAGATATTTCTAAAGACAACTCAGAATTAATTACCAGCCTACCAAAAACCCTCAAAGTCAAAAAAAGTGACTGAAGTTGATGAAATTTAATGTAATAATCAATTAGCAGAGTTAAAACATTGGAAAACTTCTCCATTTGGCCCTTCAAAGGCCGAGAAGCACTTAATTTGCATTAATTGAACAGATAGATCTTTCTTTCACTCCACCTCCTCATTCTTCTATAAATACTTCTCTAGAAGACAGTATACGGGTTGGTCTTTGGATACTTGTTGAATGTAAATAGCTGTTGAAGTTGTTGTAGCTCTGTTTGGTAATTGAAGATACATAAGCTGAGATGAGAAGTTTGAAGCTGTAAAGACCCACTAAACTTTGAAGATTGTAACTGGTTTGAACATCAAATACAAATCATTGATTTATGGGATCCTAGTCTATGTCAATGGTGATGTGTTTCTCACTGTAATTGTTATTTTCTTTATGTTTTCATTCTGTCCACTTTTCTATGATAAAGAACAGAAAATATATATTAGGATTTACTTCTAAAGTACCCTAAATCTCACTGATAAATCTTTATCCTTTATGTTTTCTTCTAAATGTGTTTTGAAGGTAAGTCAATAGAGTATAACTAGTGAAGTGTTGGTAAGCCCATGTTTCCTGAGTAAAACTTGAGATATTGTCTTTGAATGTTCTTGGAAAGTCTGCTAATTTAAGTTGAGCTAGAGAAGTTTATGGTTAGCCCTGTCCTCTAATTTATCTCCAACAATTGCTTTGAAAAGTTCCCTTAAGAGTATGTTGAAAGCAGGCTAGTTTAAAAGTACTTACCTGATCTTAGACTACTTTTTATGTTCATCATGAATGTCTTCCTTTGAGAATATGCTGAAAGCAGACTAAGTTAAAAGTCTTTACCTGATCTTAAGCTATTCTTTGTTTTTAAATGTTTTTCTTTATAAAGTATATCAAAAGCAGGCTAGTTTAAAAGTACTTACCTGATCTTAGGTTGTTTTGTGTCCTTCCTTTGAGTATGCTGAAAGCAGGCTAGGTTAAAAGTATTTACTTGATCTTAAGCTGCTCTTTGTTTCCTTATATGTTTGCTTCATCACTTTCTTAGTGTTTCATTCCATAAAATCAACTTAAAGAGATCCTTTGACATTGATGACTTGCCCCATGGACCACTCTTGAACCTTGCTGTGAAATTAAATCCTATTATGACTCCATAGCCCAATGGATTGATGTTGTTCCTTACTTATCTTATTAGCTGAATCATTCTGTCACTTACCCACACCTTCACCATTCATATAGACTTCCTTCATCTTCATTTTATCCTGCCCATCCAAAACAAAAACCTTGTTCTTCATAACTAGCCTAAAATCATATTTTGAAACCTTAAAGATCATATCTTTAAACACATATATAGAGATATCCCTCTCTGAATCTAGGATGGCTAGATCCTCATATGCCAAAGTGGTTTTGATGTAGGCTCTGCAACGTTTGTATTTTCCATTCTTGCAAATCGCAGACCTAACACGCACTTTTATTTTAGAAACAGTGCGGGCATCTCTACTCTTTTCTTGTATAAACAGTGCGGGACCGCCCCTGTTTACATTGGAAAATTCAAACCCTGTGAAAATTTTTAGAAAACCTTAAAATTCTCTTTTCTGGATCAGTTTGTTAAATTCTTAGTGTATATCCAGACTTGTATTTTCTGTCAGAAAGCTTTGATTGAGAGTTTATTTCAGAATTTTTAAGTTTTGAATGATTTTCTAAAAGATATGCATGTTATAGTGATTTTTTCTTTGTCTTTATCCCACTCAAAGATTAGAAGCCTCGGTATACCTTTAGATCACTGGTATTTCCTTTCTTTCTTGCTGAGTTTAACTTCATAGCAGAAATTGTTTTATGAGATTTAGATCCCATTTTCTCATTTTCAAATCTTTAAAAAACTTTTGTTGATAACGTTAAACACCATGTTAAGCACACACATGGTGTATGAGAAAGATGAACACACACACACAAGAGACTCAACACACAATGAAAGATAAGCGTGAGGCTTTCTTATTTTCCATTATACAAAGATGTACATTTATAGCACAATGGTGTGACTCTTGGTTTCACATTCCAAGGTCACTTGGACTCCATTGTGACTTTTCGTATTCCACACCTACCCATGTAGGATTAGGTGTTCCAACATCCCCCCTTAATTCGAAGGGGTATGTGTGAGTCCAAGAAAAGAGTTGTAATACAAATCTGCAAAGTATACATGGCAGCACTTGGGCTGAATCAACTCTCTAAAATGTTGGAAAAAAGAGATGGTTTAAGGATGACCACCAACACTGGAACGCAAAACTTGTTGCAGTTCCCAGAACTCTTCCAAAACTGGCAAGAAGCTGAAAGCTTCTGCTAGAGGAATTGTCCCTCATAAAAAAGGGAGACCTTCAACCTAAAAGAAGGGAGGTATACTACCTGTGATGGTTTTAGGATTACCAACAACTCTGGAATGCTTGAAGCATTTCCTGGAACTCAACCAAAGCTGGAAAGAAGCTGAAGGCTGCTAAGCTGAAGGCTTCTACTAGAGGAAGTGTTCCTCATATATGAAAGGGAGACCTTTGACCTAAAAGAAGGGAGGTCTACTACCTGTGATGGTTTTAGGTTATCCACCAACCAAAGATGATGGTTTAAGGTTATCCACCAACCGAAGGCATGCTCATGGGAATCCGTGTCTCTGGCTACATCTCTGAATCTGGAATGACGAATTGTGGCTCAGGCTCGCTTGAACTGCTAGCTACAACTCTGAACATGGAATGAGAGATTGTGGCTCAGGCTCGCTTGATCTGTCATCGAAGCTTGTACATGACCACCATTTTCCCCCCTGTCAGGGACAAGGTGAGATGATGGCGAAAACTCAACTACAAGTTTTTTCAATATCCGTGAACATGTTCTGACATGCAACTTAAACATCTTCTTGGCTGTTGATGCCCATTGCCAAGAAGCGATCCATCCAAGATGAATCTTTGTTCTTGCAGGAGGCTTGTGTCTGAAGCATCTGTCTGAAGAATGGGTGTGCCGACTACAGTGCTTGCATGGATGAAGATCAAAACAGTGATCTTTCATATGGCCAACTCGATCACAGTGTTGGCATTTTTCAATCTGTTGTGGAAGTGGAACAGGATCTGGAACAGCTGCAGGTGAACTGTCATACATGAATCCGGCACTCTGAAATATGATGGGCTTGGTGTAGTCTGGAATATGAAAGGACACATCCTTGTCATATCCAAGACCAGTTCGGTGCTTGTTGTGGACAAGCTCTTCCCAAGGTCTGATGATGGGCTTGAGAAGTGCAGGCTGAGCTGCTGCATCTACATGTACATCTGCTCTAGTACAAGGCACTGAATGTGAATCATCTGCAACTTTATCTTCTTTATTCTGATGAGAGTCCTTCACAATCTTCTGAACAGAAACAGGTTCAGAATGGTGACTCTTTTGCTGAAGTTCATCTTGTTGGAGCTGAGATTCCAACTGCAAAAACTCAATCTTTTCTTGTGCATCTTGCAAACAACTTTGAATGTTACAAAGAGCATTCTTGCTCATTTTTATCATGTCATCAACATTTGAATGAATGAGGCTATTCAACAACTCTAATGCCTCATTGATTTTAGCCATTTCAACAACTTAGGCTCAAAAAAAATGAAAGGGTGTCGGCTTCAACCGAAAATGCACCCGTTTACAATGTGATTCAACAACAAATACAAATGACTCCAAAGAATTTCCAACTATGGAAATCTCAAAGTACAAAATCTGCTCCTCAAATGATGGAGGACAATCAACAATGAGTTAAATCAACAACTCAAATTCACTGATTCCAACTATGAATGAAGAGGCAAATTCCACTCACAATACAATGTCAATATCTCTGCAAAAATGTGCAGCTGAAAACACTTGTGCAAGAGGCCTTTAAGGCAGCTGAAATTTCTTTCAAAGAGATGCTTTCAATGATGGAAAACTTGTCTTCAAATGTGAAATTCTTCAAAAAATCACCCTCATGTCAATGCCACAAATCACACAATGTCAAATCTGCAATTTTCTTTATGTATAGTCCATCTGCTCACATGTCATTTTCTCTTCTTCTCATTGCTCTTTGCCTCTCTCCGTTTTTTTTATTAATTAAAAATTAATTAAAAATAGATTAATTAAAAATGAATATGATAAATTAATTAAAAATGTGAGGAGAGGGAATAAAAGGAAAAGTGATTAATTAAAAGGAAAAGGGATTAATTAAAAGGGAGGGGATTAATTGAAAATGGGAAGGGAGGCGGTATTTCAAAATATGAAAAACTAATTTAAACAAGATGGGAGGGTGGTATTATAAAATGTGGGGTGGTATTAATGGAGAGGGGGGGCTATTATATGGGAAACGAAATAATTTAAAATGTGAGGTTGGGAGGGCGGACTTTTAATTGGGGGGAGGGGCAAATTTAATAAAAAAAATTTGAAAAATTAAAAAACTAAGAAAGGCCTATGGAAGAGGAGTCGATTGTTGTTGCAGAGCGGAGTGTAAGTGTTTTGAAGTCCGCGTGGGGAGAAAGGAGCAAGCACGCTGTGGAGTGAAGGGGCGGCGCGGGTAGAGCAGGGAGAGCCGAAGTGGGAGTTTATGGAGATAGGCAGTCATAGAGCGGGTAGAGGGGGGACTGCGTTGAGAGGGAATCGAAGTTGCAGGGAGGGGCCGGCCAGTTGTGTGGTGTGCGAAGGTCGACAGGAGGGATATGGGGCGGCAGGGTAACGCAAAGTGTTGAGAGAGGGCGGTAGGTGAAGAGGGCGGAGGTGGGAGTTTGCAGATGGTAGTGGGTAGGGCTGCCGTGAGACTAGAGGAAGGGTAAGGGTGCAACACTGTAGGCGCAGGGTTGTCGTGCGAGAGTGGTGAGGTATGAGGGGGCGCGTGTGGGCGTGGTGGGGCGGGGTTTGTTTTAAAAAGTTATTAAAATTAAAAAATGCTGAAAGGGGATGGGTTGAGCATATAACATAGGATGAAGGGGCTGTAGGGAAATAGGGTGAGATTCGAGCTATAGGAGAGGGCGCAGAGGGTTTGAGTGAGAGTGAGAGTTGCAAGAATTTTTATTTTAATTTAAAAAAAAAAAATTAATGTTTTTTTTTTTTTTTTTTTTTTTTTAAACAGTAGAGATTGGAGAAATATAAGAAATTTCAGCAAGAATTTCAACTTTAAAACAACAACAGATTTTTCTCCAAATGTGTTGCAGAAACAAATCCAGCAGCAGAAAATGCAGAGATCAAGAATTTTTTAGCAGAAAAAACTCAGATTTCTTTTGCAGTAAAAACCAGAAACTTTTCCAATAGCCTAGCAATAGAGAATATTTTCCAGCAGCAGAAAAACCCAGAATTGCAGAAATTTTTCAATGGAAAAACTCATAAACTTCTTCAGAAATTAACTTTAAACAATTTTTCCAACAGCGCTCCAAAATGCAGAATTTAATAGACAGAAATTGCAGGAAGAAATCAACCTTCAGATGTGCAGTGCTGCTCTTCTCCAAGATGAAATTTCTGAATGCTGCCATGGATTTTGAATGCTGCTCCTTCTCAAAACCAATGCTGCTCTTCTTCAAAACAAATTCTGAATGTGCCAATTTCTGAACGCTGCAAAACGCTTGATGAATGCGGTAAAAACACTGCTGCAACAATCTCTGAGTGCTGCAAAAATTAACAGAATTTTTGCAGATATGCTCAAGCCATAAACACAAATGGCTCACTCGATTTGGAGCAGGGCCAGCAATCGCCCGCTCTGATACCATGTTAAACACCATGTTCAGGCACACACATGGTGTATGAGAAAAATAAACACACACACAAGAGACTCAACACACAATGAAAGATAAGCGTGAGGCTTTCTTATTTTCCATTATACAAAGATGTACATTTATAGTACAATGGTGTGACTCTTGGTTTTACATTCCAAGGTCACTTGGCCTCCATTGTGATTCTTCGCATTCCACACCTACCCATGTAGGATTAGGTGTTCCACTGTATAAGTTTGGAATTTCACTTAAAAAACCATAATTGGATGTTTTTTGAGTTCTTGTTGATCCAAGCAAAGAATTTCTTAGATAGATAACAAGCTAAGCAAAACATCCTCAAAATATTTAAATTTTTAATTCAAATTTAGTCTTTAGAATTTTTAGATCTCAAAATTAGTGTTTTTTAGTTTTGAATGTTATTTCTAGAAATTGTAGTGTTCTTTTGGAGAAATATTTTGTGTGTAGTTTCGATCTTGAATGATAAAGGGATTTATTTTGAGCAATTGATCATTTTGAGTTCTCATGAAATTATATTTCTTTTCATTTATTCTTGTTTGAAGGAAAGAATTGTTTTAAAAGATTTCATTTCTCAACTCTTTCTTTTAGATAAATTCATTGAAAGGAAAGGAATTGTTTCTCATAATAGATGCATTTTTAGTGTGTTTTGAGTTAGGTCACTACATATCATCAGTTTCACTTTCGCACCTATTGTCATAAGAAATAGCCTATTAAAATTAATGCTTAAATTAAAATCAATCTAGTAATTTTTATTTCTAAGGCTTTTTTCCACCAACATAGCTTAGGCTAGTGTCTTCGAGTAGGGTGTAATTAACTATCCAAGAAAATTAAAACAAACAAGTAGTCAATATTGCAGTAGGAAAAATACAATAGTCACTTTTATGCTTTGGGAAGCTCCTCTTAAAGGAGTCAAGCACGAGGTCATATCTGAACCAGTGAGATAATTAATTTTATCTCATTGGGACCGATAGAAGATGTATGTGTATTAACAACGATAAACCTCGGATAGACCATTTTCGAGGAGCCTGGGGTCACTTGTTGGTATACCTTGGATTATGTCAATGAGCCTTCAAGGGGATTGAGATTTGTTACTCTGCCCTTGCGCGTATGTCATATCGTAGACTGTTCCCCCAGGTATACTAGTTCCTTTTGGTAACCTTAGTGGCCATAATATTTACAATTATTTCCTAAGGTGACGGTGGAGGAAAGATCCCACTGTACCTGGAGCAGATGTTGACTAGAATCACTTGGACTTTATGAAGGGTTATCTTCACTCGAGATGGTTTAAGTGGAGAAAATTGCACCGGTTTGTTTCATTAAGCAAGTTTTCGGGGTAGTTGTTCCAACCACCCTTTCTACATTAAAATATCACGATGTTGGATTTCATCACCAACTATTGTTTTTAGTGTGGGAATTTATTGTTTGTTTGTGGTTTGATCTCCTAGATTTTTTAGGCGTGTGATTCATTTTTTTGTTTCCTTAGTGACTTTATGAGTTTTCATTGAAATTTTCTTTGATTGCGTGTGATTAATAATTTTTAATCGTGGCAGAATTACCAAGACAATCATGTAGACTCCAGGGGAAACCCCCTGAGTATACACCAAGCCAACTTGAAGGGCTGCGAGCTCTGGTACCACATAGTGTCAGCAGAATTAGATCAAAAAAACCTGGAGAATCACCCATAATTACTCATCTTGATTATCAATCACAAATAGCAGAATATATTCAAAAGCCGATTTCAATTTCCAAAGTTACTGGTGTTATTTCTCCAACTAATGAATTAGCTGAAGAGCCTGAAATTTCTGAGCTAGATAATGAACCTGTTGTGTTGGAGCCATCTTCAGGATTTGTTACTCCAACTTCTAGTGATCCTAATTCACCTAGGGTAAGACATCGCATTACTGAAAACCTTCCTTCTAACCTCATATGTATTGAAGAACTTGTTGGTCTAGATGAAGACGTAATTCTTTCTGAAACCAAAGAAACTTTGAATCTTAGGGAGTGTGAATCAATATTCTACAGTCCTTTTAGAACTGATGCTTGGTATTTATCATTGACCAATTTTTTACAAAACGCAGGTCTTACTTATTCACCACCCCGAATTCCTTTTTACCCTACACTGAGAGGTTATCATCCTTCATCAGCTATGTCGGGTGAGTCATCTATGTTTTCTCAATCTCAGAAAAAAAAATTATACGGTGGTCCATTTGTTCCTTTGGGATACCAGTCGCTCTCTTGTACTTTCCCGAGGGCAGCTCCTCAACCAATTGAACAATTGTTATCATTTGTTAAAAATGGAACAAACACTGAAACGTTGAACACAGAACATATTTTTATGATGTCTGGAAATATTTCAAATCCTCAACCTCAAGGAATTCAGTTACCACCTGGGGGGAAACCTCAAGGAATTCAGTTACCTCCTCGAGGGCAACCTCAAGGAAGTCAGTTACCGCCCAGACGGAAACCTCGGGGTAATTTGTATCAGGTCAAATTGTAGGAAAATATTACCTACCTGGGGAACAATCTCAAGGATAGTACATACCTCAAGGTGAATATCAACCTCAGGGACAATACATAACCCAAGGTCAACCCCAGAGTAAGTTTATTCCTTAGGGTCAATATCAACTCCAGAGTCAGTTTCTTCCTCAGGGTCAATATCAACCCCAGATTCAGTACATGCCTCAAGGTTATCAAACTCAAGGTCAGTACCCAACTCAAGGTTTCCAACCTCCTTCTGATCAACCATTATTACAAGGAACTGGAACTTTACCAATTAATTATGAAACTTACGTTTAACCAGGTTATGGTCCTTCATATGCATAGCCTTCTATGGGTCAATACCCCGGAATGAATATGGTGTGGGATCCATCTCAAATTCAACAGAATATGCAACCCAATGTGTAGTTACCTAATCAACCTAGACAGCCCATAGGTTCTAGTCCAACCTAGCAACCTGTCCAGCCTACCATTCAAGTCTCAACACCTGGTTCTGTACAGCAACCTGGGCCTAGTACATCTAGAACTCTGCCTCAAACTTTTGTTCCTGCTGCAACTTCTGTTCAACCTACCACACCTATTTCTGGAGTATCTCCAGCTCCTAATTCTTCTATCCCTGCATCAATGAAAATTCCTCAAGTATCTATGCCACAGTCAGGACCTACAATTCAGACTACGACCCAGATGCCTACAGGACAAGGTGGTATGAGTACGGTTGTCACTAGTCAACCACAATTTACTTATCAACCGTACCAGTGAAAGTATCAATTTGGACAAGCTACACAAAATCCAACTTATCAGTATCAACCATATCCTTGGTATACTTATCAAATACCTTAACAACCCCAGTATGGTCCGGTTAATCCTGGTTATCTAGGAGGTTTAACGATTCTCAATGTCCATCTGATTCCAGGATATCCTGGATATCCTCCTCCTGGAATTGGTTTGATCACACAAGGTTATCAAGACCCTAGCCATCAGTTACTGCTTATAGCAACTTTAGATTTACTTGAACTATCGTGCCTTACAAACGATCCTATATTTTATCTTTCGTATTGGCTGCCGATGCCTAACAAATTTCCAGTGATATTCCAAAGTTTGACGGTAAGTCAGGAGAGGATCCCTCTAATCGCATTATGACTTATCACCTCTGGTGTGCATCCAATTCACTAATTGATGATTCAATTTGATTGCATCTTTTTCAGAGAAATCTCATTGGTCTAGCTGCCAAATGGTACATTGAGTTACCACGCGACTCTTTTAATAATTTTAATGCACTAGCTACTGCTTTCTTAACCCATTTTCAGTTTCCTGTCAGATACCACAATGGTACGGAATTGCTGACTTCATTAAAACAATCTACTTATACGTACATATCCGATCACATTCATGAATGGAGACGTAGGAGGCATTTAGTGAAGGTATTTATTCCAGATCAAATTTGGTTGAATGGTTTATTAAATCATTATTGCCCAAAATTACTAAAGATGTGGCCAAAGGAGGTGTCATTACAGAAGAGCAAGTCATTGCTCAAGCTCAGTACCTTGACCTTGTATATACACAGTCAGGTACTCTGTATGATAAAATCCCTGATTTACCAAGACCGTGTCATAACTCCTTTCGTCTCTCATGCCCTTGATGGTGTAATTGGTTCTGTTAGCACTGGTAAGAGTAAGAAGAAATATTCCAAGACGACTTATCCTATTATCACTTTAACTGATTCACCGAAAGGAGATTCTTCCGTTGAAACTTCCGCTGATATTCATGTTATAGAATCATCTACAACCAAACCTAAAATAGGTGGTAATAATAAGGGTAAGAATAAAAACAAAAAATCTTCGAAAGATAAAAACGATAAAACTGAACCAATTGACGAAAAATGAAAACCTCGTTATCCTTGTCTGATTTGTGATGAGGATAATTTTACAGAAGAGTGCCCGCATAGAGACGTGGTATCGAAATTCGTTAAGGTTTCACCCATACCTGTTGTCTTGAAGGATCCTTTTCATGCTCAAGATAACAACATGATTGGATCTTCCTCAAATGCACTAGATAATATCTTCATGGTTGCAACGCGATCGCAAGATTACGGTAGTAAAAATCCTGGTAAAGAAGCAGAAACATCTTATTCAGCATAAACTACATCTCCCTTAGTTTATGATTCACTACATATAAAGAAACAAAAACCTGACTTGGTAATCAAACCGCCTACTAAAGGTGTAATTCGTAAATCAGCTTTCAGTCCACATGCAAGAGTTTCTCAGAATTACAATATTGTTGAAGACTTGGAAATTTCCCCTTCAACAATGTCGGCTTTGGAAGTGCTGCAATCATGCCCAGCCCAAAGAAAATTACTATTTTCAGCCTTAGGAGATGTAGACCTCCAAGATTCGAACCTCATGATCTTCGATTTAGAGAATTTTACACCTCGCCTACCCCATCAAATGGCTTTTCAAATTCCGGTAATAGTAAAAAACAAACATATATTTCGTAATGTTGTTGATGAAGGGGCGTCTACGTGTATTATGTTGTTAAAATGTTTGAAATCACTTGGTTCTCCGACAATTAACCAATCTCCAACTATCCTCAAAGCTTTTTATGGAAGAGGTTTTCAGCCGTATGGTATTTTATAGGATCTACCAATAGAGGTCGAAGGAAAAATTGTTAATCTGGATGTGGAAGTGGTTGATGCCCCTCTGGATTACAACCTTCTCCTAGGTCGCAGTTGGTCTTATGCCATGACTTATGTTGTATCATCGATCTTTCGTCTCATCATGTTTCCTCATAAAGGAAATATCGTTAAAATATTTCAGCTCTCATATTATTCATCGGACCTAGCCTCTACTGATAGCATCCAGCATATCGGAAAATCGATTATCCCTTATAAGGATGTCGGTGTAGGTTTTCTTAAATATTCGGATTTGCTGGGAAATTTTTCCCTGAATGCTTCCAACATACTGCCTCTTATTGTTAGCATCAATATGATTACATCAAGTACTATTTTCTTTGATGATCCTTGGATAGTACCTTCAGAATAAGAACTGGATTATTTCGATCGTGCGATGTCTTTGAGTCCTTTTGAGTTAACATACCAGGAAGTACAATCATTTTCTGATACTCCATCAACTGAATCTAATCTAGTGAATGTGATCAGTGAAGAGTCACTTTCAATATCGAGCTCAAATTCGACATCAATTCTAGAATTTGGTCAACAAGTATTCAATACTGATGAACATATTCGTGAATTCTTGTCTGTGAATGAATTACCATGGGAAGATCTTCATCATAGGTCTTCATTTTTACCTAATCTCGATCATTTTGAGAATGATTTTTCCTCTCATCTTCCAATTCTGAATTGAATATAGAAAATATTTCAACAATAGTTCCCATTGACATTTCAGTAAAACCAGGAATTGTTGAAAACATTCATATAGGTGCTTCTTGTACGACTGATGAAATCCAAGCATATAAAGCCCTATTTCAGGAATTCCATGAAATTTTCACCTGGTCATATGAAAAAATGCCAGGAATCGATCCGTCGATTGTTGTTCATGAAATTAAGACATACCTATATGTTAAACCCATCAGACAGAGATTATATCAGATACATCCGCGAAAATTTTCCGCTATTAAAGCAGAAGTTGAAAAATTACTTCATGCAGTTTTTATTTATCCAATTTTGTTAACGGATTGGGTATCTAATATCGTTCCTGTCAATAAAAAACAAGGAAAAATACGAGTATGTATCAATTATATGGATATAAATTGAGCTTGTATAAAGGACAATTATCCAACCCCTTATATCAATAAAATTATTGACGATTGTGCTGGAAGTGAAATGTTTTCATTCATGGATGGATCTTCTGGCTACAATCAAATCAACACACTCCCTACAGATCAACCTAAAACAAATTTCATTTGTCCATGGGGGACTTTTTCTTATCGAAAACTACCTTTTGGACTTAAGAATGTTGGCGCCACTTTTCAAAGGGCAATGTCTTATGCATTTCATGACATTAAACACATTGTGCAACCTTACCTCGATTATTTTCCTGCTCATTCCTTGCGCATAGCAGATCATATCATTCATTTATGAGCCATTTTTATACGGTGTAGGCATTATAAGATTTGTTTGAATCCTCACAAATGTGTTTTTTCTGTATAATTTGGACGATTGTTTGGATACATTGTCTCAAAGGTAGGCATTCGTGTCGATCCATCGAAGGTTGAGGCTACCATTAATTTACCTCCTCCTTCTACTCTTTTCCAACTCCAAAGTTTTCAAGGGAAAGAAATTTTTTTACGTTGATTCATTCCTAACTACGCTGAGTTAACAAAAGGTTTTACCAGGTTGTTAAAACAAAATATTCCTTTCTTTTGGGATGAGATCACTGATCGATCTTTTGATGCTCTTAAAAACGCATTGACCTATGCACCGTTACTGCATTCTCCCAATTACAACTAGGATTACTTTTTGTACCTTGTCACTTCCGATTACATGATAGGAATGGTTGTAGTTTAGGAAGATGAATTCCATAGTGAACATGTGATTTACTATCTTAGTCGCAATTTGCATCTGACTGAAATCAAATATTCACATGTGGAGAAATTAGCCTTGGCAGTCGTTCAAGATGTCCAACGTTTTCTTCATTACATACTTTTACGCAAAACAATAGTGATTTATGATTGTAACCCTATGATGTATATCTTGACCAAACAATTGCTAAGGGGAAAATATTCCAAATGGATTTTTATCCTGCAGGAGTTTGACTTGGAATTTGAAAAATCCAAATCAAAGAAATCATTGATATTCGCTGAACTTATGTGTGACTTCCCATGTGCTAATACAGAAACTGTGGCAGAACAACCAATCACGTATGAATCCTTGTTTCTTATTAGTACCATTTGTTGGCTTGAGGGGTCCTGACCCAGGTTTGGTTTGCAAGGTTTTCCAACAAACCCCTATACTACTAGCCGTTTCGGCAGTGACTTGCTTGCGCAGGTCAAAGTCTCACCCGAAGTAGATGGATGAATATCAATCTCATGGCCCACCTCAAAATAGAACAAAAATGTGGTTGTGGTGGCCAAATCTCCTCCCATACTCCCATTAGAGCATGTAGTGTAGAAAATGTGGGGGTTTTCTCCCCTTAAGGACACATCCAACTCATGTGTCAACCTCCCAATCATGCTCTCAATAATAATATAACCAATATCAGCAAGTGAAGACATGATAAGTACAAGAATGAAGGAAATAATGATGGTTTCATGTGGTGCCTGAAGATACCAATAGTCTCCTAGGTGTATACAGCATAGTTTTACAAGTTGCTGCTTGAGAAAAGTACAAGGAAAAATGTTTCTTTTTACATGGTCAATCATGCATGTCTTCATATGGTGAATGTTTGGATGCAACAACTGAATACACTTGTGATAATAAAAAAATTTCCCAAGGCCACATAAAATATGGCTGCCTCCATCATATAGATTGGCCCAACTATGAACATGGAGCAATATGAAAAGCTTTCCCTCTTGTGAAGCAATGCACTGCATAGTAATGGTAAGAGTATGAAAATCAATGAATGTATAAACAAACTTCTTACCATATGCCAGAAGTGAAATGGTACATGGATCCATGAGTGAGTTCTCCATAGTGTTTTGGCATGCTATGAAGATGAATGAACCATGTGGTGCAATAAAATAATCCTCCTAATGCTTGGAAACCCAAGTCAATAAGAATATGTCATAGTGATAGATGCCTCTATCCACTATTCTATCATCCTCACGTCCTCCTTTTTCACCAAGTGCATCCAAATTGAAGTGATCCTGAGGACACCTCATCCATAAGTCTTTGCTCCCAAGTGACAGCGTTGTGAGCTCATGCAAGTAAGCTCCTGTCAATACAAATATATGTTCTTTGACATGCTCCTTGTCAAAGACTCGTCTATTAATGCTGCTACAAATAAGAAGTTCCTCCCAAGGTGGAAGTGCCTCTTGATCATATAAGTTGCAGGAGATAATTCCATTTCCTCCTCTTGCAACATCATGCAAGATGTCAGAGAAAATATGCTCTTGCTCTCCAAACAACAAGAAAAGCAACAAAATATTTTTCTGCCCCCCCATACCTCCATCATACAAATCATGTGATGAAGACATAATGAATGATATGAGAACCACATCAACATCATGCATCCTTACTCTATGCTGCTCAATTATGCAAGCATCCTACCATCTCTCTTCCATCCTCCTACTTTTAGGAAAAGTGTATGCCAAGTGATGACCAAAATCTTTCAAGAGTAACCAGCACAACCAAGCCTCCTGTTGCCCGATATCATAAATTTGCAAGTAGCATCCTAGCTCCTTGCTTATCAACCACATCCACTCAATCACTTGTGGATTCTTTCTCCTTCTCTTCATCTTGGCACTCCTCCCATGAGGGCTACCATCATCCCAAACAAAATCTCTGTCATTGCACTTCATGGGATCTTGAAATGAAATCTTCTCAAGGATCAATGAGACCCTATAAGGACCCAAATAGGTGGTAGAAAAAACCTACCATCATGATGTGTATGGCTCAAGGAATGTCCAGCACAAGCATGAGATATGTTATCCATTTGAAGATATCCTCCATCTTTTATCTGCTCCTGTGAGAAAGAAAGAAAATCATTGCACTCCATGGTGTGTTGAAGAGCACCTCTAATGAGATCTCTCCTTGAGACCTCCCTCTCAACAATAGTCTTCCAAAACCAATGAGGTCTTGGATCTGCTAAAAGTATAATTTCCTCTTTGAGCTGAGAGGAGCTCATTGAGAAAGTGTCATCTTGAAAGGAGAAAGGGTTTCTCGCTCCAAGATGTCTACTATCTTCCTTCAAGTCTTCCAACCCCATCCTCAAGTTTGATGTACAATCCAAAAATGGTTCATGAGAATGGTGGTTTTCTTCCCCCTTGAACATTTCTATATTGCACAGCGCAGTGCAACCAAGATGCTCTATGGTAGCAGTGTGATTTGACCCATTTATCAAAAGAATTTGCTGCAACAATAGAATGTGGAAATATTTTCATACCTTTATGATATTTTGGAACTCCTTGTAGGGCTACAAGAGTTCCTTCCTCCAAAGTGTTGGCTGCCCCAACTTTTGATGCATGTGGTTGCTCCTCCATGAGTGTGACAGTGTTAGGACAAAGCTCCTCAAGTGGTGTGGGATTTTTCTCCTTTATGCTTTCTCCATCAAAGGTTTGGATCAACCTTTGAGTGAATTCTACAAAAGTCTTCACCCTTGCATGGCTCAAGTCGCTACACCACCAAACATAAGCTTCACCCTCTAAGTGCAGCACTGAGATTTCAATAGCTTATTCCCCTGCTATAGGATGCAGTAGAAAAAATGCCTCCAACCTTCTCACCCAAGTTCTTGCTGTAGATAACCCATAAAATGTAGACAACAAAAATATATTTACTTTGATTTCTCTTTTGCTGCAGGGTCTCTTTTCTTCCTTCAACTGGATGAAATGAGGGAAATATAGAGTCTCCTTGAAGGCTCTAGGTTAAGATCTATACTCAACAAGGTAATCACTTAGAATCAGATAATCCAAGTGTGTTTCATGCTTATCTTCTTCTTGATGATAATAGGAAGTGCATGGTCCTTCCTCTTCTTCTTCTTCAATATTATTGACCTCCTTGGAGAGGTTCTCTCTGGATCTAAATATTGATGAGAATAATCTCATCTTCTTCATCATTCTGATCTTCTTGGGCTAATACTCACAGGCTGATCCAAGAAAGCTGCTTTGATACCACTGTAATATCCCAAATCTAGAACAACTAGCAAGGCATGATTGGAAAACGCATTTTCTAGTAATGGTTTCTACAGGAATTTAAAACATGACTTGGATCCCTTAGAAAAATGTGTCTAAGTCCTAAATCCAAGATATGGCTCCAAATAAATCCTTCTAAGGTGGTTAAACAAATCTCCTACACTTAGATGTCCTCTAAAAGTGTCCGATGAAGGGGGTTGCACAATGTATGCACAAGAACTGGAAGGATAGTGTTTTTTTACACCCATGAACATATGAAGATATGAATAGCCAAAAAATGATGTTATAGCAGTAAAAAGAGTACAAGTTCTTGAGGAGACATCCACTCAAGAAAGGCAATGCAAGCCTCAACAAGAAGGGCACAAGAAATACAAGTCCACTGCTATTTCTACATAAACCCAAGCTAAGAGGACACAATTTATAAGAGGTACTACTCCATATTACATAATAACATAAATATATGACAATATATGACTCAAATAAAATAGGGGAGCAAAGATATAACCCTTAGAAGCAATAATACTTCAATCCCCTGAAGGATTGGCTGAAATATACAAAATGGAAAAAATGCAAGGGTTGTTGGGCAGCTGCTGCAACTCAAATCTGGAACTAAATAAAGAAGGATGAAGATGATGATAAATCTGAAGTAGACCTCCTCCAATGGATCTCCTAAGTGGAATACTGATCCTTACACTTGATATCTCACCCTCCAATCAACCTGCAATCCCTCACTGCAAGCGCTCCATGAAAATAACACAATCTAAGAGGGTAACTACGTTGTAGGTGGAATAGAATGATTTGGAAAAGTGCCAATATCTGTAATAAGCTATGATAGCTTCCCAACTGATCCTCCAAAGGAAATAAATACTCTCCCCCAAAAAAACAAGCAATCGAAGAGGTGTTGTGACTTCTCATTGCAACACCCTGCAACACAAAATTATGTTGCTGCAGAAATAACATTGTCCTAGAGGAGGATGCTTGACCTCAAGCTTAGATGTGAGATAAATCAGTACAACTCCTTCAAGATTCTTCTCAAGAAAGGAGAAGGATTCCTAAGCAGGAGATCCTTATGCTAAGTAGCACAACAACTCAAATAAACAGTCAGGATTGCAGAAATGTCTAAGCAGACATGAAATCAATAATCATATGCATGAATAGAAATGGTTGCCTTGCCCTACTTTTAAGAACATGAGAGCTCCATCTCCATGGGTCCCACTCTATTATCGTTTCCTCATTCAAGGAATATTACCTCCTCCATCTTTGCATTGTCCCATAGATGCTTTCCACCTCATGCCTCTGCGCTGTTTCACTTGTGTTTGGTTCTAATTGATGATGTCAATCAGAGTTTAATTTAATGTCAACCCGAGAAGGTAAACTTAGAAGTGCTTATCTAAAATATATATATCTAGAAATATTCCTAATTTTTCCAAGATCTTAAATTTCCCTTACAAGAACATACTCATGAAGATCTCTTTCAAAAACTAATAAAACCTAGATCTAAGAATTGTCAAGATCCTAAGGTTCTCTTACAAGAACACTTGAATTTTAGGATCTTCTCCAATATTAGAACATTTAACAAAACTTAAAAGCTAAAATGAAACAAACCTAAATCTAATAATTGTCTGAGATCTTATGGTTCTCTTACAAAAACACTTTCAAATAAGATCCTTCCAATATTAGAACATTTAACAAAACTTAAAGGATGAAATCAAACAAAAACATAAATTAAGTTATACCTAAAATAAGCAAATAAGCATGCAAGTGAGGCCATGGGGGCCCTCCATAACTCCACAAGCACACCACTTCAATGGAGACTCAGATGTAGAAGAAAAATTGAAGTATGATCCTTTATTTCAAAATCTCCATTACAAACCAACTCTAAGCTTCTAAGATTACATACTCCAAAATTCTAAGATTACAAAACTTCAAGATTACAAATGGAGGAGATTGTACTCCTATTTATACAATGGGATGAGTAACAAACTCATAATGATCATCCACTAATCTCTCTTTAGTTCCATACATCTCTCATACATCTAGACACATAACCCCCTTTTGTCCTTGATCTTCTCCATGAGGTTTATCTCTTCAAATTCGAATTTGATCATTCAAGGCCACATAAAGGTGTCTTGGAAGCTTCCTTAGCACCTACACATGTCACAAAAACAACCCACTTTCCATATATAAAGTAAAATATATTATTTTCTAATATTTAATCAAGAATTTCTCTTAAAAATGCTTAAAAATAAATAATATTTGGAAAATATAAATTAGACCCATAATAGGGAAAATGAAGTGACATGGTGGTGAATAATGGGTAATATAATGGAAGCATACTATAATGGAAGTGTAGGTTTTAACCCTGAACAAAATTATCTACACACGAATCTCATAATAGAAAATAAACAATAGCAAGAGCATAAAACATAAAACAGATAAACACAGAGATTTTCCCCTGGATCCCAAATCGGGACGACCAGCTTGATTTTTCATTATATTCCTTTTAGTGTTACAACACACATATATACATGCCGAAGCATACATAAACCCCAATCCATTAACCCTGGATTAGAACATAACCGTAGTTCCCTTGACCGGATCTACAAAAATACTAGGGGCTGAAAACCATCGTACCCCAATACCATGTGCAAAACCATGCACAAAACCATGGACGCGGACTACTGATTTTAAGGACCAAAAATTTTGCGGGAACTGTGCCCAGAACCCAGAAACGGGGATACGCCCCTGTGACCCCCGTTGTGGCAGCAAGGGAGCTATCCCACTCTTACTTTACAATGCGTGCTGATGCGTGGAAAGAATATGTACATACCTTGAGGAAGCATAGGTGAAAAATGTATGGTAATGAGTGACATTTTGAAACACAAACAACTTGGTCAAACTTGACCTAACCTCTTTTCAAATGTCCTTTTTCACACATCAGGGTGTGAAATTTAGTTCCAAGGATGATCCCCTTTAATACTAGAGGAATTTTATCCATGGTTTTATTGTGAATGGGCCTTCTCACCTAATTATTCCACTCCTAAGTGAAAATAGCAAAGTTAATATTCTAATTTTTTGAAGGAAATTTTTTTAATATTACACCAAATGATGATGTCTTCTTTGAAACGACAGTTGTCATTATGCAAGCAGAAAGTGAACCGAGGCAGCCTAGGAAGCACTGGTGGGGGTGGCTACTATGCAGAGGAGGAGGTGGGGCGGTCAGATGGGTGTTCTGACCCAAGTTCTTTACTCATTGGTATTAAATGCCACTGTACATAGACAACTATCCCTATAGTGGGATGAGTTATCATGGGGACCCAGACTTGCCACTGCCGCCTGGTCGAGTGTGGGGGGCAATGGTAAGTGACAAGTTGCTAATATTTTATGTGCATTTTAAAGTTTCAAAATATTGTATATGGTACTGATTCTTTCACTTTTGGTATGGAGATACAACATTGGTAAAATTGGACGGGTACATGGAACGACCTGTAGTATCAAGAGCTGTAGGGCCTAGTGGATCAAAAGCACCGCAAAATGAGGATGCAATGGCCCTCCTAGAGGAAATTCGTCGTAGATGTGAGAGACTTCTGACTGGTGTTTCAGAGCGCGGCTAGAAAGACTTGGATGACCAATACATAGAGTCATGTATTGGTCTACCCTCAGAGTGGCGAGGGGTCATGCGGTGCATGGCGATGGTCGGACATGGGATGCACAATCTGTGAGATGTTGGAGTAGAGCCATTGGCTTGGAATCCTCCAGATAGTGATTAGCTATAGGGGCATGTGGTGCCCCCAGTTTTGATTTTTCATAACATGCTATGGGCATGTCATATGTATCAGATTTAATGGACTCTAAAACATTTTATACGACACATATAATGGATACGCATCACTTTGATGATTTTATGTTATTTTCTTGTGTTAAATGCATGTGCTAAGTGCCAATCTAGAATATTGTTTGCAATGCTATCTACATAGTGATTTTGTGCTCTAGGTACATGACTGAATGTAATGATTTCAAATTCACGCATAAAAAGCTTCACTCGTAAATATCTTCTAAAAAGGATAGGATTATGCACACGATAGACACCATTCAATTGCATGACAAGAAGCAGGGAATATAAATGAACATGAAGGTGGAGGATGCGATGGGAAAGGGAATCGACTAATAAACCTTGCACTGCATCAATATTATTTGGCCTAGTTATTGGTGGTAGTACTAATGCATACATCGTTCAAGAGAACAAGCAAATGTAAGGGGGTAAAAATGGCCCAACCTGCCGAAGCTAGATTCTGGGAGTAGCGACTAGTACCATCGGTATAACCAATATAAGGTGTGGATGGGGGGTCCATCTAAAAGGTGCCACAAGAAAACAAATGAGATGATGATGAAAAATTCAAGAAACTTGAGTGCAAGGTAGAAATCGAACAAATACTGATAGCGGGAATGCTTTGGGTAGGATGTCTACCACCCACACACCGACGGGTAGGTGGTGTGTGGGAGCTAGCTTGGGGTAGCTTGTGCTCAAGTTGCAAAAGTCACCATAGACACAAATGGTGCCATTCTGCTTATGGGTGGGAAATATGAAGTTATGGGTGGAAAAGGCTTCCATGATGTTGTCATCAAAGTAGAAGATGGGGTGACTAGAGGAAGAGAGACCACATGAAGAAACAAAGCTACCTGACTCATCATCATGAGAAGAAAGGTTCACATGTGCATTTTCATGGGGGGTGATGGAAGAATAAGAAGATAATGGATCCACTGATGCTGAGCCCAAGGTGATCGCTGAAGGGAAGTTAAGCGAAACAGAAGGGGAAGTTTCAAAGGGAGCTTCCACCATGGATCTCATGAATGATGATAGATAGAGGATGGTGGCCGCAGGCTCCGTCATCTCTACATCAAGAGGGGGAATGTCCATGGGAGTGGGTAAATCCTTGAGCTGGCCCAAAGCATACTACTCAAGGACGGGAGATGCAGACTGGTTTTGTTCAATGCCATACTCCTGAACTACCTCCAAAGAGGTTCGTTAATGTGTGAGGCGGAGACAACAGTGGGTATAATGGCCATGGAGATCACACAAAGCACAATGTTGGTTGGTGTGAATATTCTTAGGGTTCTTGGCTGTATTTGAGGAAGAGACAGAGGCTTCAGGGACCGTAGACTCAGGGAACACAACATTAACCATGGGCTTGATACGAGGAAATTCAAGACAATTATGGGTGGCATGACCGAAAACATCACACAAAGCACACGGGGGTGTGTGCTTTGGAGGCTGAGAAGGAGCAGGGTCAGTTGGGTTAGCCTTGTATTTAGGTGTCTTCTTGCGAACTTTGTCCTCTTTACCCAAAGTTGTCACAATAGGAGGAGGTTCTTGTTGAGGTGGCTAGGACATGGTAGCAGAGGGAGGGGTCATGGGGACCAGTTGAATCATGGTCAAAGCAAGATAAGGTTTGGGCTAACCAGATGAGGTAGAGGCTAGGGGATCAATGTACCAGACTAGGATCCCCAGTGTCAAGTTAAGAAGGGATAAGGTATCCATAACAGGTACCGAAAACACTTCAGGAGGGGGAGCTAGGAACAGTATATGACAAGAGGGGTAATGGTCAGGCGGGATAGCTCTGATATGGTTTAGGCCAGGAGGAACCCTACCAAGAGGGTATAGAGGCTCATGAATATCAGCTGCAAATGAAGGGCCTGGAGGAGGGAATCGTGAAGGCAGAGTCGAAGTGCTAGGAGCAAGTTGCGAAGGGCAAGGCTGTTGACTAGCCGAAGTGGGCCGCTTGAGAGAATCCCAAGGTGATTTCATCATGCAAACATTCAATAAGCTAGGATTAGAGACAGGATGAGGAAGACCAGGGAAAGAACCAAGCAAAGAGGAGTCTTTGTAGACTCTGGGTGAGACACTGGTCAAAGGTTCGACGATTTTATTATTGGCCATCGAAGAGATGATGGACTCAGGGGAGGTCTAAGACTTCAGTTCGTAATATGTCAACTAGTCTATGGTGACTATCTTTGCATTATGAGGAAAGGAAATATTGCGGTGAACTGCAGATGGTACAACAGACATCGCATAAGTGTAGCTACGACCCAATATAATGTTGTAATATAAGGGGGAATCAATTAATTCTACGTCAATGCAATGTAGAAATTTGGTGAATAAATCACTTATTCAATGAATATTAACCCGATCATACATCAATTTCGAATTGCATGCATAACACATAACCTTCTTCTACAATTAATTGTCACATGCGGAAAAAATAGAAGCGATAGCACATCAAATCATCACACACATTAACACAGTATGTATGGGGAAAGATTATAGCTGAAAACCCCCAGCTATAGTATATTATAAATGGAGAGAACATGCAGCAAATACATAGTACAAACTCCTCACAAGTACTCGGTACTATCTCCCAAAGCTACACAAAAACTAGCTTGGTTTTGAACAAGTCACAGGTTCAAAACACACCCACTACTTCTCTGCCTCTATTGCGCAATCAAGGCTGGTCTAAATAGAGATCTAGGTTCGAATCTCACTGGCTTCAACTGCGCAATTGTCATTGGTAATTTCCTCCAAGTGTTATGCAAATCCCATGCAAAACTGATCCTCCAACTGATAGCTATACTCACCCTTTCATCTACCTCTTCCACTGGTCTCCACTGAACTGTCCATGCATTGAGTTAAACTGATGTGTTCTTTAGTTGAATAATGAGTTAATAATTAGTGAATTAAATAATATTTAATTCACACAACTCATCTCTAGTGTATTAGCCAGTTAAACTAAATACAACTAGTTCAACTAGTTAACCAGAACACCACCTCCATTAACTCCTCAATCAACTCCACCAAAAATCTGCCACATGAGTCCTAACTCAAGTCTAACATGCAATAGCTCACTTAACTCATAGGAAATTCGAATTTCCTTATGTCAGCTGCATGCCCCACCTCTCGGGGGTCAAACCGAAGTGCTCTCAAGAGAGTAAACTACTCAGTTTATAGTCTAAATATTATTAAGGGTAAATAATATTTGACTTCCATATTTTTCAGGAGATACGACTAAAAAAATAGTCTCGGGTCCTAAAAAAATAAGGGTCTCATCTATTTTTACCAACATGTCGCATCCTTCAAGAATCTCCAACCGGGAATCTCTCGAATCATGCTCCGTATGTCTAAAAAATAGACATAGTCTAAAAATAGATTTTTCGACAAAAATCACATATGTGGTCCCCACCTAGTTTAGGTGATCACTTTCCAACTAGGATCATGAAAGATAAGTTTCGTAGAGGCCTCCTTCACCGTTTCTTGTTGCCATTTTCAACACTCCCTTCAACAAGAAAGGATCGTGTCTTTGCATGCGACATGCAACTCCATGCATTCGCCCCCGCAACCTTCACAAGCGCCATGCAACTCCATGCATGCGACACTGTAACTCATGCATTCGCCATGCACCCCGCATGTGCCATGCAAACTCATGCATGCACCATGCAACTCCATGCATCTCCTGTCCGCAACCTCTGAAACCGAATAGGCTCCAAACAACTCAATCGCCTTGATGCATCTAGCATCTATCATCAAAGTCTTCGACTTCGTCAGCACCAACCGCACATGTCATCGTGAACCACCGCGCTCGTTGAACTTTCGCACCCATGCACTCTTGCACTTGTCGTCAACTATGATCCGCGCTCCAAGATCCGACACTCGTCACTTTGATCCGCCCCGCATCACTCCAACCGATCTTGCTACCGCCATGCTCGTGGGCACCTCGTAGCCGGGTTCAATCCATGAGATCCACACCATCTCATGAATCGCCCGTAAATCTCCTCATGGGATTAATCATGCATGTCGCCCCACCTCTCACCGGTGGTATAGCCGCATGCACTCCTCCGCCCATCCGCGCACGAAATTTCTCCGCATGAGTGGTCTCTTCCACTCCATGATCCTCTTGTGGCTGCTCCACACTCCGAGGTTCACTATCACCCGCATGCAAAACCCGCTCCTCTCAAGCTTCAATTGCATGTCTTTCTCGCCTACATGCAACACTTGCTCTCTCCAAGCTTCAGCTTGCATGTCTTCCTCGCACTTCCCATTAGCAAAGAAGCTCCGGTAGACATCCCATCTACTTCAATACCGCATGTCAAAACTTGCTCCCTCTCAAGCATCGCTGCATGCCTTTCATGCACTTCCCATTAGCAGAAAAAAGCTCCGTAGACATCCCATCTACTCCAAGTCCGCAGAGATTCTTTGCCCGAATCCCAACCTTCTTGACTTGTCCTCACGCTGCATGTTGAGAGGCTCCCTCTCAACCACCAAGTCACTAACCTCTCTGCTTTGCTCCTCAAAGCTTTTCATGCATCTTGTACCTAGTTGCATGTAGATTCTTGGCTCGCGCACATTGCAATTGTCCCGCCATCGCAAAATTTTCTAACAAAAGAGCTGATTTTAAATCGAAGATATCTCCTCATCCGAGCTCCGATTCGACCGATTTTTTTTTCAATTTGGGTGTTTTTTCGCAAGGAATCCAAATATGTTATTTGGTTCTGAAAAATAATTCACCAAATATTTTCAGATATTCCCTACAAACTCGCGCACCCAAAAAAATTCTCGCTCTCATTCCATGTAGAAAATTATATACAATATGCATGTATATTTCCAAAATTTTTCTCCATCTCTGATGTTTCTTGAGTTTATCCTAAAACTCAATCGCTTACGATCTACGACATGAGAACAAATTATTTCCAAACCGCAGATCGATCGCATGGGCTTTTACTTCGACCTTTCACTTTCCAAAGAAAGATGAATCTGGGAGGCTATCCGGCCCGTATGTGCCTCGTCCGAGGAAATAAATTTGCAATCACCGTAATAGATCTCGACAATTAATATTGCTCCCGATACCATGTAGAAATTAGCCGAATAAATCACTTATTCAATGAAGATTAACCCGATCAGACATCAATTTCGAATTGCATGCATAACACATAACCTTCTTCTACAATTAATTGTCACATGCGGAAAAAATAGAAGCGATCGCACATCAAATCATCACACACATTAACACAAGGGGTATGGGGAAAGCTTATAGCTGAAAACCCCCGCAGCTATAGTATATTATACATGGAGAGAACATGCAGCAAATACATAGTACAAACTCCTCACAAGTACCACGTACTATCTCCCAAAAGCTACACAAAAACTAGCTTGGTTTTGAACAAGTCACGAGTTCAAAACACACCCACTACTTCTACGCTCTATTGCGAAATCAAGGCTGGTCTCAAATAGGAGATCCAGTTCGAATCTCACCGGCTTCAACAACAGCAATTTTCATTGGTAATTTCCTCCAAGTGTTATGCAAATCCCATGCAAAACTCGATCCTCCAACCGATAGCTTTACTCACCCTTTCATCTACCTCTTTCATCGGTCTCCACTAAATCAGTCCATGCACCGAGTTAAATCGATTTGTTATTTAGTTGAATAATGAGTTAATAATTAGTGAATTAAATAATATTTAATTCACACAACTCATCTCTAGTGTATTAGCCAAAGCTGAAACTAAATACAACTAGTTCAACTAGTTAACCCAGAACACCACCTCCATTAACTCCTCAATCAACTCCACCAAAACTCGCCACATGAGTTTAAATCAAGTCTAACATGCAATAGCTCACTTAACTCACAGGAAATTCGAATTTCCTATACGTCATCGCATGCCCCCACCTCCCGGGGGTCAAACCGAAGTGCTCCAAGAGAGTAATCGTCGTTTATAGTCTAAATATTATTAAGGGTAAATAATATTTTGATTTCCATATTTTTTAGGAGATACAAATCTAAAAATAGCTTGGGTCCTAAAAAATAAGGGTCTCATCTATTTTTACCAACATGTCGCATCCTTCAAGAATCTCCCAATCGGGAATCTTCCGAATCATGCTCCGTATGTCTAAAAAATAGACATAGTCTAAAAATAGATTTTTTCGGCAAAAAATCACATGTGTGGTCCCCACCTAGTTTAGGGTGATCACTTTCCAACTAGGATCGAGAAAGATGTTTCGGGAGGCCTCCTTCATCTGTTTCTTGTTGCCATTTTCAACATGCAAATAGTAATGCCCGCAAGAGTAATGGGACACTATGCAAATAGGCCAATGGGATGGGAAGAGTGGCCATCCCATGCTCGAAGGGTGATAGTGGGAAGGGGCCAACTCGAGAGATCCGAGTTGCTTCGAAACCGGCGTACAACACACGTGTGGATGTCCCCTCATCGTTGATACAACGGGAAACGCTAGCATTCCGCATCTTGATGGGGATTTGGAAGGCGATGGAAGCGAGAATGGGAGGATGTTCTGACCGTTCAACATTGAAGATGATCAATCAATCATATGAAGATCCACAACACCCATGGAAATTAGCATAGATTTTCATTTTGAAGGGCAAACATCGGAGGAGTTCCGCTTTTGGGATGGCGATGGGAGATTGTGCCAAATCATCTACTATACTATACGAATGGGAAGCTTTACCGTAAGTGGAATTTTAACGTAATGGTCCCTTGGGGATCTTTTTATGAACCTCTTCCCTAGACTCAGGGCTCTGAAGGACCATTGGTTGTCAAAAGAGCTTCATGGAACTTGAGGAAGGGGGCTTCGGGGTGATATAGGCGTAGGCTTCGTTGTACCGATATGACCGAGTCCCAGTTTAAGGTCAATGGTAATGGGTTAGTCAGAATTCATCATGAGAATATAGTAATCGAAGGTACTAGATGGAGGAGTTTCGAGTGGCAACGCCCTACTTCCATGTGGTGGGGTAGCCGAGAAACCCTTGCGAGGGGGAAAGGATTGCAGACATGGCTCTGCTGATAGGCGCAACATTGGGGAGGAACCGAAGGGGAGGGCTTTTTGTCCCTCGCGATGCTGCCCTGATTCTCCCGACATCCGATGCATTTTGAGTTAAAGAGGACAATCGTGGGTGTAATAGCCATAGACACCGCAACAAGAACAAGGCTTATTCGTGCAAACATGCATGTCCCGCTGGGCCGAGTGCCCCGTTGTTGGTTAGCGTTGTTAAGTGCATTCCCTTGGGGATTAGGTCTTGGATTACCTAGGGAAGATTTATTTTGGGTGCCTTTCCTCTTATTTTTGGAAGTGAAGGATTAGTCGTGGCCCTCCTAGTACATATACTTTCCCCCTCAAGCCTGGCCGCATATTGTTGCGAGGGTTGGGAGAAGGTAAGGGAGGCTGTAAAAGCTACGTCGGGAGGATCTGGAGCACTGAGGATGTGGATATAGATAATAAGGAGGTTGGGAAATATTATTGTAATAGGTTGGGAAAAGGAGGAGGTGCATGTCTTATCCTAGATACATGCTATCGTGGAGGGGGGAAAGTGTTGGAGGAGTTGGCCTCTCCATGAGGAAAACCATAGGCCATGGGATGAGTGAGTATATGGATGAGAAAGGGCTCCAACGATACCATCGGTGGCATGTGATGCCCCCCGGTGTGTTTGGCACTACCGATTCTATGGATATCGTGTAAGAAAATATAAAAATAAACGATTATAATGAGATCAGGTCATATTTTAATGCAATCTAGAGAGAAACTTCTTCGAGTACCGAGAAATGAGATGCTGACATATTTTCCGATAGCAGGAAAAAAGGGATCTAAGGAACTAGTCCATATAGAAAATGATATTTGAAGGTATGGCATTGACATAGACTCTTTCTTCTCCACCATTCCCGGACATGATTGGATAGGCGGGTCACAAACGATTTATGGAAAGAGGTCAAAAAGTTAGGTACCAAGTGACATATGAATGGGAAAGTTGAAGTAAGACAGAAGTCCCGGGAAAGGGTCACAAAAGTAGTATGAGAGGAGGAGGCCTGGGTCACCATACCACTTAAAAGCTTCTCGATTAAGCGTACATTGGGAACAACTCGAAGACGACAGCAGTCATCGGTGATGGAGTTAGACAAACACCACATGTGGAAAGATCAAACATGGTTTGTAAGACTTCTCCACAAGACCTTCAAACTTGGGGATTTCGAAAGGGAGCTAGGTTGGAATAGTAGGCCAACCAAATGCCATGGCGTGAGTGGGGTCATTAATCAACTAGTTAAAATCAGAAGACCGAGGCCTCGCCATATAAGTGAGCAAGGGAGAAGATGAGATAGTTCTTGTTGTGGTCCCACTAGTGGTATTCCTAGCACTAGGGTCTGGGATTACCACGATCTAGGTACTAAACTAGACATGGTGAAGGTGACAGGGGGAGAACTGCATGGATGGAACCAAAAAATGAATCCAATGAACCGTAAGTAGAGTCGAAAATCTAGACTGGATGGAGGATTAAGTCTTGCTAATGGCAAACCGAGGATCAAGGCGCAAGAAGTCTCCGAGACAAACTCCTTGAGGGGCGTAATGATGGAAGAAAAAACACAGATCAAAAAAGGGAAGAGAGACCAACAAGGGCAAGGTGGTGTAGGATCAAATGATTACAATGTCAAAACAAGGGGAGAGGGTGCAAGATTAATTGATTACAATGCTATAGTCTTTGTGTGATGATGTTAACTCCGGCGCTTCTTCACTTAGGGTATGTGTGTTAAGTATTTTAATTTTATTTTTTTAAACTCGGACGTTTGCAGAGAAAAATAAAAAGTGTGTTGTACAACCGTAAATAAATCTATCGCATAATAGTAAATTAAATTTAATATAATAAAAAATAAACAACTAAATATGCATTAATATAAATCCATGAGGCTAAGCCAAAGCAAACCAGTCCAGTGGGTGGGCAAAAAAAATCTAGTCAAAACACACCAAAATGGCCAATGGATCTAAATTCGGGGAGGGACAATTATCTAAAGGTCAGATCCGCTAGAAATAGGTGTAGAAAACAACAAAAGAACTAGAGGTATGTGTTGCAAATGAGGTGGCGAAAAGGCTACAACCCTAAACGGAAATGGAGGGAACCCTAGAGGAGAACCAAAAAAAACTAGAAAGAGGTGTTTTGAATGGATGTATAACCAATATGAAATGGATTTTTAAGGTACAATATCGCATCTAAAAAATGGTTGAACACACCGAAATTTTGCACAACTTGCTTCGACTAAACTCCTCGTATAAAGGTGGAAGCGTATCGAAGCTCTAGGTGGCTAGGTTCCCACTTACGATGAATAAAACAGAGCAAGTACAAGTCCAAAATGGGTGGAGACGGAGGTTAAACAACCCTCGAATAGAGGCCCGCACAAACCTAAAATCTCAAAAAATTCCCCGCAAAAACTTCGTGTCGATAGTTTCTGATTCTGATTTCGTAGAGGTCTCTGTGTTTGGGGCTATTTTCTATGCCTCGAAGGTCTAGGTCATAGGGTTTGGCCCAAAAAGTGCAACCCGCACTTCTAACACTCTAGAGAGCAAAGTCTTTAAAAATTGTCGTCTCAAATGCGTGCAACGATGCTCCCACACCTGCGCAATAGGTTCGAAAACACAAGAAATTTTGAATTTTTATTGTTTTAGGTTTTATAGGGTTAAAAAGAACATCAAGAAAATAAAATAAAAAAACAAGATGAAGAAAAAATCATAGGGTTTGAAGCATCCGGTCATGCAGGATCCTATAAAAACAATAGAGGTCATAATCGTGAACCCTTGTGGGAGTCATTGTTGTTAGTACGAATTCTAATCGCAAGCGTATGAAAAAAGCTCACTTTAACCGTGCATAAAAAAATAGTGCTAACATCAAAGATGATCTGCCAATTTATTTAGATCTAGCAGTTAGTTGACCAAGATAAATGGTACAAAATCTAGATCTATGCAAAGAGAAAGACATTAAGCAATAAATAAAGAAAAGAGTTACTCCATGCATCCAATAGACAAGACAAGAATATTTTTTAAAGAATTTTTTGTATTTTTGACACCTAGGAAGGAACATAGAAAGATGTTACCACTCCCCCTCAATAGGATGGGTTCTCGTAAGTCCTCGCACTTCGCATCTAAGATCTCTCTCTTGATGGTGTAGAAAATGGACAAAAAAATGGAACTCAAAGGAGCTCACAAGAAAATGGTAGCAAAAATATGACAATGATGGAGGATCAAAGTCGGGACCAAAAGTATAGATCCGGAGTGATCTTTAGGCAAAAAAAGGTAGTGAGTGAATGGAAAAAACCATTCTATTTATAACAAAATATTGAGTTAGTCTAGATATTGGTGCATAATTAAAATATTATTAATCAAATCTAGATCCAACTTTTATGGAATATTTTATTATATTTGTTCGAGGGAAAAAAAATTTGAATTTGGTCAAATCCCTTTTATTTGTAAATAATAAATAAATAAATGATTTATTTATTATTTTAAGGATGTGGTTGAGTAATAATTAAATAAATAATGATTTATTCAATTATTTATAAATGATTTAGTCAAAGTCTAACAAGGAATATTATTTAAATAAGGTTTAAATAATTATTCCTAGAAAATAATAAGATAAATAATGATTTATCTAATTAATTTTCCTATTTTGGGTTAAATATGACCACGAATATTAATTACGTTGTTGTTTAACAATTTATTCCTTGAGGAAATTAATAAAAATGATTTATTCAATATCTCCTCATGGGGTTTCTCGTTTAGACCATAAACAACTTAATAAATTAAGGATTACTAAGTTAGTTTTCATAGTGAAAAGCAATTTTACATTGGGTAAAATTGGTTTTACATAGGTGACTAGTCCATATAACAGAATAAGTTAGATGACAAAAAATTGGTGTATGAAATCCCTATACCTTTATCACTCATAAACATCTTCGAGCACCGTAATATTCCAAAATTAGCTGCGACTAATTGGAATATTGAATTTTGTTTTTTATCACCTAGAGTTGAATAAATGGGTGCAGAGGCTCCATGCATGTTAAAAATATGAATAAAAATCCCTCATAGTGAAAAGTAATCATCATAGGAGCTGGATTTCACACCCTCATGTGTGAAAAGGGGACTTTGCATGTGGACGAGGTCAAGTTTGACCAAGTCATCGACCGTGATTGGGATAGAGGTGGAGATCACTTTGAGGAGGCAACATAGTGTGAATAGGAGGAATATTCCTTCGTGGGAGGAAACCCTAATGAGTGGGACCCATGGTGAGAGGTCTTCCACTTGTTTAAAAAGAGGGAAAGCGCAGCCATGGTTATTCATGTTATGTATTATTGATTTTATGGTCTAGAAGACTATTTGGCATTCTCTTGTTGTGTTACGTGAGTTGCGGTACATGTCAGCTAAAGTACAAGGATTTATTGTTTAGGAATTCCTTCTCCTTTCAAGAGAGGCCTCTTGAGGGGAGTTTGTTCTTAATTTCTCCACATTCAAAGCTTCATACCAAGCATCCTCCTTCGACCACAACGTAGTTTCTATTTAGAGTCGAGTTGTGTTGCAGTGTGTTGCAGATGGAGGTTCCTCAACACCACTTCCCGAGCTTATTTTTCCAGTAGGAGGAAGCTTTCTTTCCTTTGAGAGATCATTTGGGAAGCCCTTGGAGCATATTTCAGATCTTGGCACTTGGTCAACCTATCTTCTTTCACCCGTATCGTAGTATCCCTTAGTGACTACGTTATTTTCGGGTGAGTATTTGTATGAGGGTTTTGCGAGTTATTTGAGGGTGAGATATTCAGTAGTTAGGATCAGCCTTCACTTTGGAATATCCATTGGAGGAGGGCTCTATTTATCTTGTGCATCATCTTCATCCATCTCCATCTGGGTCTTCGAGTTGCAATTGCTACTCAAATTTCTAGGACCCATAACTCAAAAGATTTTTCCATTTTTTGCATATTTTTAGGAAATCCTTTTCCTGATTGTCTTGAATTGAGTTTGGGAGTAGTATCATCACTCCCAACATTGGATGAGCCATAAATTTGTATATCCATGTATTTACATTCGCTAGTAGCGAATTGTTCCTAATAAAACCGCATGTTGTCATAGCCTATGGGCATTATTGTGTAGCAGATGTTCTTCATATTTTCATGTACATGTTTTCTTAAGGATAGTATTGCCTAACTTGAGTGAAAATTTCCTTAAGATCTCGTATACATTTTTTTTGTTGTGAAATTAATATGATGGCTATGTTCTCTTCTTACATTTTATGATTTGATTTGTCACTGCTACTCTAGTTTGTGATCATGTATTACCGTATCTCAAATTTTGGGATATTATAAGATATTCCTAGTATTGTTGATTTTCCCTATTTTGGGATATTACAATGGTATCACAAAGATAATATCAGCTTAGCCTATGAGTTTCATCCATTATTTTTATCAGAATAATAAGAAGACAAAGAAGAATATCAGAATTTTGGAGAGAATGTGATTTATCTCGCTCTCTTTTAGAAACGGACAGGATCTCAACAAGGAGTTCAAGCAAAGAAGTAGAGTGACTATGCCCTTTCCTTTTGAAAAAGAGGACAAATGTGCAGAAATATGAAGGACACTTGGATCACAATATCCTAGTGAATACCTTGTTGAGTACAAATCTCAACCTAGAGCCTTCAAGGAGACTCTAGCCTTCCCTCAATTCATTCAATTGGAGGAAGAGAGGAGACCATGCAGCATAAGAAGAATCAAGGGAAATAGGTTTCTATTGTCTACCTTTCATGGGTCATCCACAACAAGGGCTTGAGCAAGAAAACTTGATGCATTATTCCTACTACATCCAATAGCAGAGAGAGAGGTCAGAGAAATTGCAGTCATTTGTAATATCCCCAAAAATGGGATTGCAGCAATACGTGAACAAAAAAAATGTAAAAAATATGAAAATCTAAACATGACATAATAGGGATCAATTTACAGCAATCATTTTATTAATATATCAACAAAAATATACAACAATATCATGAGGGACAAGCCACTCAAGCAATGGGAACAAGTCTCCAATGAACAAAACAATCAAAGATATGAGTCACGTAACTGTATAGAATGCCGTGAGAGCATAGAAAGCGTTGTCTTTAATAGTGTATCTACTTCGAATACATATATAAATGGAATGTGGCTTATAGAAAACAAAAGAAATTCCAAGCAATGAAGATGTGGGCTCTAATACAAGATTTCTAGCTAACCCGAAAAGTATTGCTAGAAATATCAAGAAATATACAATGTGACAAATAATCCCCGGGGATTTAATGTGCCACGAAAAAATCGTATCTAATATGAAATGATGTTGTGACAGATCTGAAATAATGATGTCCTCATCCAATGGTATTTCTAATTAGGAGGTTGATCCCTCTACTTAGAAATAGACCCTCCTGATGAGCTCAATGAACCCTCCCAACAAATGCCTTAAAAAATAATAGACAGCTTCAGATGGTGACTGCGTTGTAGAGGGATAGCATATGATTGTCTCGATGCAAAAAGATGTCAAAATATGTTCGGGAGTCCTCCTTTTTTTATCCTCCAATGAATATAAAACCTATCCACCGAAAAAACAAGCCTAGAAATGACTCTAAGAGATCCTCCTTGTCGCACTTTGCAACACAACCCGAGTTTGTAATAAAAAATTGTGCCTGTAGTCAAGGAGGTGAGCTTGGAAAAAATTCTGAAATGAGGAAATGTAGCCCAAAGAACCTCTCCTTCCTTGAGGATGAGGTAGATATTCCCCCGACTGAGAACACCCTTGTTTTGAAACAACACCGCAAACACCTCGCTAAATAGCAAGAGGAAGCAAAGTCTAAAAAGGGACCAATAGCAAATGATAATCAAAAAAATGAATAATAAAGACTCCCATCCTTTACATATGTAGCAAGTGAACCTCTTCACATTGGGTCCCATCCATATTTTCCACCAAACTCATGCAAGTTTTCCTCCCACTAAAACTCGCAATGTACATCAAGGAGATTCAATGTATCTAGACAACATTGTTGACTTGGTCAAAGTTGACTAAATCAACATGATCCAATCCTCGTTCACACCCAAAGGTTCTTAATCCATCTACTTATTCTTCCTCCTTTCACATTAGGAGTAAGTTATTATTCCTTCTAAATGGATTTTTATGAGTATCCCTCCCAACGATTTATTCATCTACCTAGTGATAAAAACAACTAGAATATTCATTTAGTATGAAGTCTAAACTTTTGAATATTAAGGGTCCCTCCCTCTATTAGAGTCTGGCTGCACTAGTCCCTCCGTCGTAGACTCAAAAAATCTTTTTTGCATTTCATTTTTTGTGTCTCGCTCGATTTACTTAGTTGCATTCGCTGAGAGCGTGCCATAATCCGACTGAACAGATCTCTTCACTATTTTCTCCTCATGGTTGTACTTGTCGAGTTGGTCAAAGTTTATCAAAGCTCATCGAAGCCAATGTTTCGCTCATTCATAGTCGTGGATGGTCTTTGGTCAGCAAAGAGTCTCTTAGAGTTTTTTTAGGTCTAGGTTTTTATCGATTTAGTCTTCTAAATTGCCAAATAATACCAAAGTAACTCGCATAGGGAGAGGTTCCTAATCGGGCTCCATTGCAAAATTTCATCGTCAACAAGGCTTTGAGAATGTTTCTTCTTCAAAAATCTGTTTTGAAGAAGAAATCATCAAATTTATTTTTGTAATAAATGTGTGACGAAATGTTTCAGTGCACCACCTTGATCCTTTGCCAAAGTCCACCGTCAAACATCCCTACGAAATGTACACAAGAGAGTCTTCATTCCATGAAAAAGTCGAGGAAAACAAAAGACTGATTGTATTAAAAGGGTGAAAATGTCAATATTGAAACTTTACAAAATGGAGAAGCAAACATTAAAACCATCTCTATATGAGATATTTCTCCAAGTTTATTAACCCATTTGCATCAAGAAAGTTATTGGCAAAATCCAAGAGAAAGGTTGAATTAATATTGAAGGATGAAATTGTGTTTTTAAAGCCGTGACTATGTGATAATAGTGGCGTGGCACGTTGGCATAGGCGGCGCATAGTGCCCTGAAATCACAGATATGTTTTTTCACAGTAGGCGCGCACCCACAAAGCACGGAACAACGGGTGTGCGCGCGACGCACGCAGCACGACAGTGGATTTTCTCATTGCCTACAACAAAACTCCAGAATTTCGTGTCCCCTCCCGCTTCCAAAGTAAATCAAATCAGCTTGTAAGTTTCAAGTTTCATCGGTGTTTGCGTGCGGCGCATGATAAAATGTCTCAATTTGGGTCAAAGGACAAAGTCGCTCAAATTCGCCTTGGAAGAGATGGAAATTAATTGTCAAAGATGGTTCAAGCTCTACCACAAGATATGATGAACAACGTGGCAAAATTAGTCTTCGTGTCATTTAGCTTGCTCCCCTATAGTTTTTGGTCATATCTATTTACAATGCGTTTTTCCCCTTCAAATAAGGTGAAATCTACATTCAACGCTATTTTTATTAAAAATTCAAATGGAAAAAGTAAAATGAAAAAGTCAAAGCACGCCTAACTTTAAAACGAAGATATAACAACCAATAGCAGAGAAATAGAGAGTGGGTAGTCTGATTTGCGTCTTTAGTTTCAATTAAAAAGGGATTTACACCTGCCGCATGCCACCTTTTCATTGGTCATCAACAGATTCGAGTGGAATAATGGAATGTTGTTCGTCTTCGAGTAGATGGTTGGCTCTTATTGCATTGATGTTAAACAACACTCTATTTTTCATCAATTTGTTATCACACCTCCGAGCTTATTTATTATTGTTGTAAATCATTTGTAAAGGGGAGTTCGGGGAGAAGTTTGGAGGAAAAGCTTCATTGTACAGGCTCTTAATAGAGAAATAATGAAAGGGATCGTCATCTCCGGTTCATGAGATTCCTATGGTGAGTTTAGCAAACGTATTTTCTTTCTGTTTCATATGTATTTCGTTATGTTTCATAGTTCATTAAAAATCATTTCAGCTTGAATGCTTTTAAGTAAGAAAGGTAGAATTCATTTTACCGCTTCCCGCCTTGGGAAAGTTTTCATGTTCTATGTTTTCTTTCCCGTCCGAAAAGGATTCATTTGTCATGCCCTTTTTTACCTTCTTAACATCTCTTTCCACTCCATATTATTCCAAATTTGATCGCTGAACTTTCTTCCGTCTTTCCTCATGAAACACTCGTGTCCTTCGATTTAATCTTCTTGCTCATTGTTGTTCCTTTGGTCCCATACAACCCGTAAACTCAAATCATTTATTAAAATACCTCTTTCATATTTATTTACTAGCCTAAAATTATGATCGCATTTATTTATAGGTCGTCTCAGAGTCCCCGTTTTGAATATCTCTTACCGAGTTGACCCGAGAGAGCCCTTTCCTATCCTCGTAGGGCTAGCTACGAGGGCCGAGCTTGGTTTGATGTTACCTTGAATCTTGCTTTCCTTCATCCTATGGCTGATGCACTCAACACCCTTCCAAAAATGTTGCTTTTCCTCAAGCAACTCAAAAGTGGTACAAAAATTCCTCCCTTTCCTATTCTTGTGGCCTCCTCTATAATAGTCCCACCACAACTCAACATAATCTGCAAATAAATCTATCCTCCAATGGTTTCTCCCAAGTATGAAAATCCAAATGGTGTACATCATGAGAAAGTGGGGAGGTGTGAGTGGAAATTCTTCTTGTTTCCCCCATGGCCTCCTCAAGGTAGGGAGTGATGATAAACATAGGGAATATCATACCCAATGAGATCTCCCATACCCATGCTATCACCCAAATGAAATGAGCCATTCTAGGTAGCTCATCAAAGAAATCATCAACCTCGATTTATGCAATGTGTTGGGGTTGCATGGAGAGTTTAGATTTTCCCATCCTAGTTGTTTTTCTCTCCATTTATGGTAAGTATGGGGTTGTTTCGATCTTGGGTTGAAATTTCATGGCCTCCAAGAATGGCCCAAGTTACCCCACCGAACAATTCAGCCATGAACCGCCTCCTCCAAGAACTCAAGCTTCTCCAAATGGCTCCGCCCATATGAAGGAAAGAGATGTAGTATGGCAATCATGGTTTTCCCATTGTTTCTCTTGAAACATACAACATGTAAAGTAGGGAGAATCATACTCCAAAAGGGCACTTCCAACCTTTTTTCCCACTCTCCAAACAAAACTCCCCATGAATATAAAAATATCAGCAATATATGGAAGCAAAACCAATGAAAACAAGCGCCATATGACAACCGAGAAGTGGATCATAGTTCCTCACATGGAACCAACGCAAATTGCATCCTTTGCCTTCCTCCAAAATCAAAGAACAACAAGTTCTTTTCCAGCCACTTGTTTGCTGCCACAATCATCTTACAAGATAGGGATCATGAAAGTAAGATGTGGTGCCAAGGGTGCACACTAATAATCATGTGGCTTCTCCCCATAAACCATCAAAAGGGTAGCCAATCTCAATGCTACATTTTTCCTTAAGTACATAATAATATAATGTATAAGAAGGAATGACCCTTCCTTAATACAACATGTTGCTCATAAAAAGTAAAGAATTACAAATCATAATGAAAAATTATGCCCTTCTCCACCATGTACTTTGGTCCTTGAGCCGAAATGGCTCAACTCGTAAATTCTCCCTCACTCTCAATGAGTAGGGAAGTGGTAATGCTAACCTCTCCATCAACATCTGGGTCTATTCATCTCTCCATATGCTCGAAATATATCATATGCCGGATGCCCTCCCAAGTGAACTTATCCATCAAAGAATGAGTATGCATCAAAGTGCATAGAAAGGAAGTCCTCATGTACTTGCATGTAGCACTTCCCGATGCTCGAAGCTCTATTAAAGAAGACTCTACCATAATAATAGATGAAAAAATCATCCACCATATATCTATCATCTCCCCTCCCGGGTCATCAATAATCATGTGCATCACCAAGATCGTTGGAGTACTCTACCAAAAGTTGAGATCTCCAATATGGATTAAATCCTCCCAAGAGACAAAGATTGAAGATCCGAAATTTGGAGCACCCCACATGCCGTCTTTCTCCTTTGACATCCCTCATGCCAAATTCATCCTCCAAATTTCTGCCATGCTCATCATGCAAACTCGCTCATGCTCAAAATAAGTGGTGACCTTTGGGGTTGGCCTCCCCATGAGAAGCTACCATCCAAAAAGAACCTCCCGATCTGGCCAATGTAAGCATGAGTGGCCTCCTCTACCCCCAATGTATGGAGGATTCCTTCCTCAAGGAATTACCCTATGTTTTTCCAAATCCATGGAGTAGCTCCCTTGCACCATGAAGGTGTCATCCTCCATCACCGCTAGCAACTTCCTCGTCGCGTATTTGTAGTGAGAGTGGGTGATGCCGAAAATGGGAGAATATCTCTCTCCTCCTTGAGTCTATCCAAAACTCTCTCGCGTCGTATTGGACTCCTCCAAGTTCTTCACCCATTTGGAATATAAGAGTGGTGAACCAAATGGAAAAATGTCTTCACTAACTCTAGATCCGGTGGCCTCCTCGTGGAATTCCCCCATGTAGTGAGACATCAAAATCTAAAGTGGATCGTATATATGAGTGGACCGATTTTTCCCTCTCTTCACTGCGAAATACAAGCCTCCTTATTTTTTGCGTAAAACCCTCCAAAATAGATAAGGGTGAATGCTCACTCATCCCTTGATGTTGATCCTTCTTTTCTTCTCCTTCCATCTACCAAGATTCACAACCCACAACAAATGATGCATGCTCATGGAATTTTCCTTTGGTTCTCACAAGTTAAATCATTTGGAACTCCTTGCAAGGACACAAGGGCTTCCTAATGGAAAAAAAGGATCCCTTCCCATCTCCATGTGGTGATGGATTTTCTCCCAATGGTATCGCACTCGCTAGCTCTTCTCTCGCTCATCCTCTTCATCAATATGTGAGATTTCCTCATCATCAATGAGAGACCCTTGATATTGGTCTTCCTTGAAGGAGGTTTCTCCATGTCTTCACCAATAGAAGAGTGTTCTTCAAAAGTTTATCGGTATATTGCCCTTGGAAAGAGTACCATGCATTTTTTTTATCCCCTTCATCGAAATATGGAGTGGAGTTGGCAACATAGATCTCTCCAACTCATGCAAAGGTTTTAAGTTTTTGGGTTCCACAAGAGATGTTTTACAATGTTTAATGTCAAATATTCTCACGAATTCCTTAGTGAACTCAAAGCATAAGTGTTTAAATTTTCATGATAAAATGAAGAAGAACTTATTAAACCACCAATTATGGACAATACCTTTGAGGTGCAACGACTGCTACTCTAATGGCCTCCTTTTCCGAAACTTGGGGTGCAGCTGGAAAATATGAATCTAGCTCCTCAACCCAAGCTTTGAATGTGCACTCGTTGATCCATCAAAGTTATATAGAAATATTCTACTCTCGCTTGGCTTCTAGCTTCCTTGGGTTGGAAAACCCTTGGAAGTCCAAGTGCTCGTTGAATCTCCATGATTGAGACTCATACTCCTCGAAGATAGACACTCAAGGTCTCCTCCTTGGTGCATCCCCTTCCTCCATCCTTCTTGCACCGAATATAGAAATAGATTGTGCTATGGATCCGCATGTGTGGCTGAATGCTCACGTCCATCATGTGAATAGCTAGGGCTTGCTTCCCTTTCAAACCCTCTTAGGAATTTCCTACACTTCTCCCCCTTTCATCTCCTCGTATCTTCTTTGATATTTTTCATAGCTTGGAAAAAGGAGCAAAGGGGAGACCTCTCTTCCTTCATTTATCCAAATAATGGATTCATGCCTTTTTTATTATGTGAATCTTCTCTTTCTCGTGAGAATCTTCTCCTCCTAATGGCATAATTTCTGGGATGCACAGTAAAGCCAAGATTATGGTTTGATACCACCATAATATCCCAAAATGGGATTGCGAAAATATATGAACACAAAAATGTAAAACTCGTAAAATATGAACATGAAATAAGAGGGATCGGGTGTACGAAAATTATTCTTATTAATATATCCACATAAATATACAACAATATCATGAGGGAAAAGCCACTTAAGAAATGGGAACAAGTATCCAATGAACAAAAAAATCAAGACATGAGTTGTTGCAATTGTGTACAATGTTGGAGAGCAAGGATGTTGTTGTCTATAATAGTGTAGCTACCGCTGAATACATATATAAATGGAATGTGGATGATATAAACAAAAGAAATGCCCAACAATGAAGATGTGGAGTCTCTAATACAATATTTCTAACCAACCCGGAAAGGATTGCTAGAAATATCAAGAAATATACAATGTGACAAATAATCCTGGGGTTAATATGCCACCGCAAACTCGGATCTAATAAGAAATGAGGCTATGAAAGATCCGAAATAATTATTTCCTCCTCCAATGGTATTTCTAATTATAAGGTTGATCCTCTACCTGTAAATAGACCCTCCCGATGAGCTCAATGAACCCTCCCAGCAAAATGTCATAAAAAAATAATGCGTTCTATGATGGTGACTACGCCTCGTGAGGGATAGAAGATGATTGGCCCGATGCCAAAGTCGTCAAAAATATGTTCGTAGAGTTCCTCCTTGTTGATCGTCCCGTTAGAGTCGGTCTGTTCATCCCTCCGTCAGAGATCAAAAACTCTTTGTTGCATTTCATTTTAGGTGTCTCATTCATCCAATCAGTTGCATTCCATTAGGACCATCGGTCTTCTGATGGAAGAGTTTTGTCACTTATATCCCTCATGCCTTGTACCTGTTGGCTTAGGTTTGTTTATCAAACTTCATCAAAATCAATTTTAAGGTCATTTACAGTCCCGTTTGATCTTTGGGTCAGCAAAGAAGTTTTTATGGTTTTTCAGTCATTAGGTCTAGGGTTCAGTCTTCAAAATGTCCAAATAAGGCCAGCAAGTCAGAGGGAGGCTCAAAATCAGTTTTCATTTGCAAAATTTCATCGTCAATATGCTTGATCATGACTTTTCTTCAAAACTTTGTTTTGAAGAAGAAATCGTCGAATTTATTGTTTGTAATAAATGTGTATATTTTCAAAATTTTCAGTTGTTAGATTTCTCAAAGCGCAGCCCTGGTCATCCTTTGCCGAAATCCAATGTCACCATCCCTGCAAAAAAGCCAACAAATGAGTCATCATTTCAGCCAAAAAGTCAAGTGGAAACAAAAATCAGAGTTTGTATTAAAATGTGAAAAAAGTGCCAATGCCAAACATTACAAAAATGGGTTTGTAAGAAACAAAAATCAAATCCATCACTATTTGAGATATTTTCATTGTTTGAATATCCATTGGTATGCCAAGAGATCAATTGAAGTCGAGTTTAGTTACGGAAAGGCGAAACTGTGATTTTGAAGCCAAGACTATGTGTTTGGAGTGCACGCGGCGCATTGGAGGAAGGCGCGGCGCATCCATGAGGCGCAGCACATTGGGCCAAGTCTGACTATGTTAAATTGCACTTCCGCGGCACATCCACGAGGCGCGGCGCACTGGGCTTGTGCGCAGCGCATAGAGCCTCCAAGACAGAAATTCATCACGACTTCATAAAAAAAACAAATTGACTCAACTCTTTTGGTCCAAGTAAGTGTTTGTGCGCCCTTGCCATTGATTTTAGCTTGTGTTTGCTGTGATTTGAAAAGGAGGATATAAGAGTTTGGTTGGTGAAACATAAACCCTATATTTGTATCAAAATTTTCTCCCTTAGGGTTTGAAATTGAAGATTTTAAATTTGACTTTGGTGCTAAACGCTCCCACTCCATTGTTCATTTGTGTTTCCCATCACTGTTATGTTTTCATAAGGCCCCTCTCCTATTCCCTCTGTCCCAAAACCAATCATATCCCTTGTTCCCATTTTTCCTATCACTAAAACCCTACTAGCCCTCCCCCTCCCATATCACTTATAAAATCCCCAATTCCCAACAGTCAAGTGACTGTTATTGCATTAAATTCACCTGGAAAATCCCCACTTTTCCCACTGTTCATATTCCCTCATTGTTCCTATTTCCTATTTAGCACATTTGGCATTGAAAACAAAGACACTAAGTCCAATTTCTCATTTTCAACACAACAAGCATACACCTTGCTTTCAACACCATGACAGAGACAGATTCATCATATGAGCAAGGATATGAGCAAGACAGTGACTCAACCACCGAGCTTAATGTACCGAGAAGGCCTCATAAAAGTGGCAAGCACGTCAGAGAAGAGCCCACTTCCTTGACTCAATTGTAGGCCTGCCTGCTTGCAATGGCATGCTTTTAGCAACAGTCATGCTTTCAGTATTGTGAGATGATTGCTCGGATTCAGCATCACCAGGAGTTGGTTCACTTATTTGTCCTACATTTGCGTGATGGTCATGTAAACCTTGCTGGAGTGAACTTCACCTTGACACCAGAAACCATTTCTCAGGCAACCGGGATATCGAACATAGGTGAAGAGTGGAACAAGAGACAGCAGCTGGATAGAGCATATTATGAGCCATACATCTAGCCTAGTTATATGAGGCAGCTTAGCAGGGTGTTTCCTTTCAGATTATTGAAGGAGTCCTATGCGCCATTAATGAAACTCATCATCAGATACTTCAGTTGCGAGGGTAGATTCTCACGCCTTTATGCATACCATATCCGGCTGTTGATGCATTTCACGAGAGTGAGGATGATGAGCATTCCATACTTCATGTGCCGAAACATAGAGCGGATGACTACTCTTGTGCAGAATAAGACTCCAGAGCAACAGCATAACAGCATTTATCATTATGCGCTCATCAAGATGATTGTGGTACATCAGCTTGGATTGCAGGGCATTGCATGGGAGGAGTTCATTTCCCGTGACTTCTTTACAGCCCCTCAGCCTCCTCCAGAGATTGTTCATGATGCGGGTGAGCCTTCACATCAGTTTGAGGGTCTTGAGACAGAGCCTATCAGTGTTCCAGTATGTGTTACCTATCAGAGAGGCACCAGAGCCTTATTTGCAGTAGCACGACGAGTCTATCTCCACTCGAGGTGGAAGGGGTCTCATTACCTTCATCAGCAGCGCGAGTACTATATCCACTTGGGGTGGAAGGGGTCTTGCCTTCGACATCAGCACAGGTACAGGGACAGGACAAAGGTAAGAGGCCTATGCAGGAGGAAGGCCCTTCAGGAGGTCAGGATGCTTATTTTACATTGATTGATGTTGATTTGAGCTCTCCTAGCTCAAAACTGAAAGAAATCATCCAGGAGCAGAAAAATGAGATCAGCACATTGACCGACAAGTTACAAAAAGCTCAGTGGATCATTAATTATCTGGAGCAGCAGAATAAGCAGTTGGAGGATCAGCAGACGATTATGGAATTGCAGAACATTCGTGAAAACCGGCAAGCTGCCCGAAGAAGCCCATCCGAGATGACACCTATCGAGCGGGAGATTGAGGCCGATCGAGAGACTTGGCTCAAAAGGGTCAACATCCATTTGTAGAAGCTCTTAGAGAAAGAAAACAAATAAAAGGACATGCTTAGACATATGATGAACCACTATTGGGCCCGCACACATGTTTGCAAAGTGAAAATGAAGATCCTGAAGGCGAGGCTAAGGAGGGCACTGAAACGGCAAAAAAGGGAGGATAGACTCCGAATCTTGGCCAAAGCTTCTTTGGTTGAGCATGATACTTGATTATGGAACTTCACTCCAAATTTCAAGTAATTTGAAGAAAATTTTGTCAATTTTGAATTTTTGGTCACAAAACAGATTTTTCTGCCCGACGCGTAGCGCCACTTGCGCGCGCTTACGTTTGAGAGATCGTCTGGAGTAAAACTTGACATTTTTGGATTTGTTATGATAAATTATGCATGCTCATGGACTACCTAAGGATTTCATCAAGTTCTGGATGGTCTTAAGGGTCAAAATCACTCCAAAAATGGCCTTTCTGCCACCTTTTGCACCAGCAGGAACCAGTCTTGGGAGATTGCAGTTTTTGAGGGGAAAATGAACTCCAAATTAAAAAATTCCACTTGGGTTGGATATTAGATAGGCAGGGCTTTCCAACGAGCTATCATGAGCTCAATTTGGACTTCAGGAAGTGCCTCAAAAATAGGCTCAAAGTGGCACGATGCATTGAGTTTTTGGGCGCGGCGCATAGAAGACTTTTGCCTTTTTTTCACCCTTCAGCTCAGAAATTCACCCAGTTTTGACTAGTTTCACTTTTTGATGTAATTCTTGATCTACCTTGATGTAATTTGATGAATATGATGTAATTTTGGCACATATTTACTTTTTCTAGAGGATTCATTCACTAAAAGGTGAAAATTAAATGAATGAATCAGTTTCCTTCCATATAGAGGCAAGTTGTTTGATTGCCTAGATTTCAATTCCTAGTTTAGAATTGGTTGAAACAACTCCTAGAAGGATGATCTCGACCCTTAGAGGCATGGGAAGGGGTTAGGATGGTATATATCATGTATTTTCTGAGACATTTTCAGGGTTGGACTCTTGGGAATAGTTTGGCACCTCATTGTATATTCATTTCAGTATTTTTGGCAAAGGAAAGACCAGAGTTTTGCAGCACTTGTTGGGATCCTTGTGGCTCTGAGTTTTGATGATTTTTTTCTCCATGTATCTGTAAGTTTCATTAATTTTTATGTATGCCATTTCCCTTCTCTTTGCTTCTGAATTAAACAAATGAGTAACTAAGGTAGAATTCATTAGTTTGTTGGTGCTCTGCCTTAAAATTTTGTTTAGTTTTATATGTTTTCCTCCGTTTGAAGAGGATCCTTGCACCTTCTTGCCCTCTTCAGCTCCTCAGCAGTCTTTTCTATCCATTCATTGAATCTAAGACATCAAAGCCATTGCCTTCCCTGCCCCAACTTGAACTCTGCAAGAATTTGGCCTCATCCCCAAGCCCAAAATTGCCTTTCCCTTTTTCCAACAAAAACCCCTAAAAAATCATTCCAAACTCCTTGATTCATATATATACCTAGCCTAAAATTAGCACTCATTTCAGTCATCTCAAGCCCTATTGATACATTTTTCCTTAGATTGACCCAGAGAGAGCCCTCTCCTGTTCTGGTAGGGCTAGCTACCAGACTGAGCGTGGTTTGGTGTTACCCTGAATCCCGCCTTCCTTCAACCTAAGGTGGATTTGGGAAATAACACGTCCAATTAATATACTACCTCTCCACTGAAAAAAAGCCCAGAAATGACTCTAAGAGATCCTCCTTTGTTGCACCTTGCAACACAACCCAGCTCTAAATAGAAACTGTGTTGTAGCTGAAGGAGGTAGCTTGGCAAAAATTCCAGAATGAGAAAATTTAGCCCGAAGAACCTCTACTTCCTTTAGGATGAGGTAGGGATTCCCGAATAGGAACACCCTTGATCTAAATAGCACTGCAAACCTGCTAAACAGCAAGAGGAAGAAAATTCTAAAAAGACCAATAGAAAATGATAATCAAAACATGAATAACAAAGGCTCCCATCCTATCCATATATAGAAAGTGAACCTCTTCACATTGGGTCCCATCCATATCTGCCACCAAGCTCATGCAAGTTGTCCTCCACTAAAACTATGTTGTACATCAAGGAGATTCAATGTATCTAGACAGCGTTGTTGACTTGGTCAAATTTGACTGAATCGACATGATCCAATCCCTGTTCACACCTTGTAATATTCCAAATTTGGAACAGCTAGCAAGGCATGACTGGAAAACACATTTTTCAATAATGGCTACTACTAGAATTGAAACCAGGACCTAGATCCCTTAGAAAAATGTGTCTAAGTCTTGAATCCAAGAGGAGGCTCCAAAGAAAACCTTCTAGGGTGGTTAAATAGATCTCCCACTCCTAGATGTCCTCTAAAAGTGTCTGATGAGGGACTGTAACAAATGTAAGCACATGTAATGGAATGAAAATGTTATTCTTATAATCTAGAACACATGAAGATATGTATAGCCAATAATTGTATAATATAGCAACAATCAGATACAAATACTTGAGGAAAGAGTCTCTCAAGTAAGGCAATGCAGCCTCAATGGAACATGTACATGAAAAGTGACAAAACATTGCTACACAAATGGTGCCCAAGCTAAACTGTGCAGTTTATATGAGACACTGTAACATAATAATAGAAAATACAGTGATATGGAAATATTAGCTCAAGAAATGAGGGGGAGCAAACTCTCAACCCCTGAAAACACTAATACAACACTAATACAAATGGTAAAACTGTAGAAATTTCAGAGTTGCTGGGTAGCAGCTGCAACTCAGAAAATATAGATGGTTGAAGATAGCTAAAGATGCTGCATATGGTGCATAAATATCATCCAATGGATATTTCAGTAGAAAGGCTGATCCAATCCCTGAATATCTTTCCCTCCAAAGAAGTGGTGCAACCCCCACTGTAAATATGCTCAGAAATAACGTAGTCAAGGAGCTGGAGTACGCTGTAGGAGATAGATAATTCTTGGCCTGGTGCCAAAGATATGCAATTAGCTCAGAAACCTCCTTCACTGACCTCCCAGAGGAATAGGAGCTCCCTCCTCTGAAATATAAGCCAAGGATAGGTGTTGTGGAACCCTCCACTGTAACACCCAACAACACTACGTTATACTTCAGCAGAAATAATGCAGTGACTAATGGAAGTGGCTTTGGCCTTGAGCCAAGATGTGGAGAAATGAAGTGCAAACCTTCAAGAGGCCTCTCAAGAAGGAGAGGAAATCCTGAACAGGAATCCCTCGTGCTAAGCAGCACCGCAACTTAGCTAAACATCCAGAGACTATAAATAGTCTAATCAGACAAGTTATCAAATGCTCAAAGATATCTCAGTATGGCTGCTGCTTCCTCCTTTTATGAAAGTGAATGCTTCTTTGCCCTAGACCCCACACATTAGGGTTTCTTCCACAAATAATATTCCTCCCTCTCAAACCGCGTTGTCTTATCATGCAAGCTACACCTCTTAGGCAGCGTTTTTGACTTGGTCAAACTTGACCTTTTCCTCATGCAATTGCCCCTTTTCACACTGGAAGGTGAAAAATTAAGCTGCTCCATTGATCCTTTTCACACTATGAAGGATATTATTCCTATTCATGGGCCTTTTACCCATTTTTTTCACCTCCTAGATGAAATAAGAAAAAATTAATATTCCAGTTTGCTGCTTTCAAATTTTGGAATATTACACACCCAAAGGTGCTTAATACATCTCTTATTCTTCCTCCTTTCACATTAGGAGTGTTATTATTCCTTCTAAAGGGATTTTATGAGTCTCCCCACCCATTTATTCATCTACCTAGTGATAAAACAACTATAATATTCCATTTAGATGAATTCTAAATTTTTGGAGTATTACAGCGCTGTACCTTGAGCGTGAGGCCAATATTTGGTTGTTCAACCATTTGAGTCATGCAAGAGTGCATACTTTTGCTAAGTTTACTCAAAGGTTGATTAGAAAGTTTGGCAAAGAGAAATTAGAGTAGGAGAAGCCCTAACCATGATTGGAGGAGACTTGTACCAACGCTATCACAACCTTGGAGGGGGAGTCTTCCACATCAGTAGTTGGGGGAGCCAACACATCAGAGGAAGAAAATATTGCAGCCATACAATATTCTTCCAAATATCACCAAGGTATGCCTAAGTTTTCAACAAATTCTATGCAGGGTTGTATACCATTGCATGTTGCTTATCTAGAGCAACAGAATTTCACTGCGTTGTGCTACCTTGACTTGTTGAAGGAAGGGAGGAACCATCATCCTCATATAACATTGATGATTTGTATACCACACTTGAGGTTTGGGTTTGAAAACTTGGAGAAGAGGATGAATCTTATTCCAAATAAACTTACACCAAACCATATTTTCATCCTTGAGTTGGAGCATGAGACAACAACTACATCATTGGAGAGATTAACAACGCTGTCATATAGCAGCAGTGAGGAGGTTTTGCCTCCAACGCACTTGGATAATTATGGATTCAAGATGGCCATTGCTATGAGATCTTCTCTAGGAGATCTCCAAGGAGTTGCATTTCAACATCCCATGAAATGCAAAGAGATAAATATAATTTGGGAGAATGGTAGTCTTCATTGGAAGGGTACCAAGGTGGAGCATGATAGGAGACATCCACATAGGGATGAATGGAGGTGGATGGGGAGAAATAAGTTGGGAAACTACTTGCAAATTTATGACACTAGATAACAAGAGGTATGGCTGCATTGGCTACTCTTAAAATAGTTTGGCCATCATGAGACATATCCTCTTTCAAAGTGTATGAGGGAGGAAGGAGTTTGGCAAGATACTTGCATCATGGAGCAGTAAGGAGAATGGATGCATTATGTTGATATGAAATTATTCACATCAATCATTATTCTTTCACCACATGATTTATATGATGGAGGTATGAGGAAGCAGTAAAAACTATTGTTTCTTGGGTTGCTTTTGGGATACCAGGGGCATATTTGCTCTCATACTTTGCATGATGTTGCAGGAGTAGGAGATGGCACTATCTTGGTGCAAGGGGGCTACTCCTTAGCCTTAGATGATCAGGAGGTGCTTCCACTTTGGAAGGAGCTTCCTATATATGGAAGCATTATGGGAGACATCTTTGACAATGGGCATGTCAAAGAATGGAGTTATGGGATGGCAGGAGCCTATTTACATAGGCCAAAAACGTTGTCACTTTGGAGTTGGGGTTTATTGATGGAGTGTTCCCAGGATCACTTCACATATGATGCACTTGGTGGACAAGAAGGAGATGATAGTGATGGATTAGTGGATGGAGACATCTATTACCAAGGTATGATCTTCTTAACTTGGGTTTCCAAGAATAAGAAGGAGGATCTTCATGCAGCACATGGTACATTCCTCTTCATAGGAGTATGTCCTACCACTATGGAGAACTTATTCATGGATCCATATATCATCTTACTTCCAACACATGGTAAGAATTTTTCTTTTACATACATGGATTATCTAACACAGTATTTGTATGCTCTTACCATTTCTATTCAGTGCATTGCTCCACAAGAGGGCAAGCTTCTCTTTGGGATCCATGGTCATCTTTTGGCCAAATATTGTGATTAATATAGCCATCTCTTATGTAGCCTTGGGTAAATTTTTCATTATTCTTTTATGTATGCTCAGTTGATTCACCAAGCCATTTACTATTCACTAGTAGAGGTGTTGACATATACAACTAGCTATTTTTCAAGAAACATCTTGCCATGTCATTTTCTGAAGCAGTAGTTAGAAAAACTGCATTGTAACCACTTAGGGGACTGTTGGTACCTTCCAGCAATATATAGAACCTTCAGTAATCTTCTCATTTGTATGCCATATGATGATCATGTCCTATTCATCATATTTGAGATGGTTTGGGCCAGCTTGATTCAAATCGTTGGAGGAGAGATCCTTAGAGATCTAGTCTTCATATTGCCTCTTAAGGGAAACATTATTGTAGCCCAGGATCAAAAAAAAATCTATACTTATCGTAAGTGGAGAGGAGGACAGTGTGGGGTAGGCTATTTTGTTTACCATGATCAGATTTTCAGCCCACCTACGTTGCAGGAGTTCAAGGTGGAGGATGATTTGCATGAGTTACCATTTTGGACGGTGGCTCATTTTGTATGGATGATAGCTTGCGGATGGAGGATCCACATGGGAATGATGATTCCCACTACATTTCAGATCCCATTCCTCAAAGGTACCTCTAAACAGCCCCTTATTGCCTCCTTGAGTACTCCACTTGTTTTTAATATTCCCAAATTTTCACATCATATTTGGAATCTTAGAGTCCTTTTTTTCTTAATGGATTAAGTAAATAAAAGGATGGAGGGGCCCACAATCCTCAATATGAATAAATATCCACTTTTTTGTGTGTTAATGTGGATTGATTAAGCCTAGATCTACATAATAAGGTAGCTGAGAAACTACTAATGTGAATGAAATTGGAGAACCTCTCTCATTAATGAGATAGATTATGGAGGTTGACACAGTCAACTGAGATATTGAAGGGATGAAACAGAAGGTTGATTTAGTCAACTAAGATCTGGAAGATGTAAAACAAAATATCATGAGACACTCATGATAAATTGATGGAGGATGTGTTAGTCATCAATATTTTTCACCTGTTGATGATGACTAGTTTTTAAAGCCAAGTTTTCTAGAAGCTGAACTCCAATTTGTCAAATCTATCAGCTAGAAAACACCCCTAAAACATTTTTGTCCTCCTACCTTTTTTCAGTCAGCCTATGATGAGAAAAAACCTAGTTTTCAAGTCCTATCTAGTTTCAGTCATATAATCATGTCCATCAGCTATCATAAGCTAAAGTCATCTATTGTCATTTACCCTCATCCCCAGGTCATTCATTAACCAACTGTTGATAAAAATTCAGCCACCCTACCTCTGGTCATATGTCATCTTAAGATCTAGTCATACCAAAGAGAATACTCAAAATCTGTCAAAGATCTCCCCTAAGTTAGGTAGTGGCACTTTAGGAAATCCTCCCTTCGCAAAAGCATCCTGAGCCAAAATATTTTGTTCAATACCAGCCAACCTTGAATTGGCGCTTAGTCTGCAAAAAAAAAATCTTGATACACCCATAGGTCACACCACTAAAAGGTCTTGATGTCTCAACAATGCATGTTTCAAAAGCCAAGCTGATATAATGTTGATCTACAATGTTTTAGTGTCTTCTTCAGAAGCAGAGATGAACAAATATTCCAGAAGACATTATCGAAATAAACATAAGAAGACAGTTGCTTCTCATGTTGTCTTGAGCCCGGGATAAGAATGCTAGTCATAGAGCATATTCAATAAACCTCTGCAAACATAGTAAAGAAAGGTTAGTAAATAATGACTAGCAATAAAATACTCTATAGATACAAGTCATGTTGCTCCTGGTTTCAAAATATTCACAAGGGTATTCTAACAGCAGGATACATATCTCAAAACATGTGTTAGTATGAATTCTTTGTCGAAGCGTACGAAAAAGAACCACTTTAGCTACGCATAACTAATAGCCCTAACAACAATAATGGCTGCAAAACATCTTCAGATCTGCAATTAGTAGTTAAAGTGCTGAAACAAACAGATCTATAAATGGAAAGATATTAAGCAGTAAAGTAAAGAGTTTGCTCCATGCATCCAACAGACAAGACAAGAACACGATTTTTTGAATGAATTTTTACATTACAGGGCACCTGGGAGGAAACAAGAAGGTGTATCCAGATCTCCTCAATGGGATGGGTTCTTTGTAGTCCTCAGCACTTCAGATCTAAGCTTTCTCTCTCTTGTAAATGTAGAAAACCCAATGTAGAAGGTAGAGCTCAATGGGAGCAAAAATGGCAGAAAATGAGACCAAGTGTATAGATCCAGAGTGATCTAGTATGCAACAAAAGGTGAAGAATGATGGGGAAAACCCTCCCATTTATAACAAAATATTGGGTCTTTCTAGATCTTGGTGCATGATTAAAATAATGTTAATCACATCTAGATCCACCTCTATGGAATATTTTATTATTATTTGTTGGAGGGAAAGGGTGTTTGACTTGGGTCAAATCCCTTGATTAGTGAAAGATAAATAAATAAATGATTTATTTATCTTTTTAAGGAAGTGGTTGGGATATAATCAAATAAATAATGATTTATTTGATTAATGGTGGTTGATTTGGTCATATTTAACAAGGAATATTATTTAAATAATTATTCCTAGAAAATAATAAGATAACTATGGTTTTATCTCATTAATTTCTTTGTTTTTGGGTTAAACATGACTGGGAATAATAATTAAATTATGGTTTAATTAATTATTCCTTTTGGGGTTTCCTATTTAACATAGTGAAAGCAGTTTTACTTGGGGTAAAACTGGTCTTACATGGTGTACTTGGGTCCATCTAATGATGAAAGGTTAGATGACCAAAAAATGGTGTAACAGATTGCCCCCCAGCGTGCGAGTGTCAGGAGCAAATCGTATGACCTAAGTACGTTGTAAGAAGACAATCACTAGACAACAAAAGGGTATGTCAGAGAGAGAAATATGAGGTAGATAGTGTGCTGAAGGACTAGACCCTGAGGAGACGAGACTCGCAGGTGCAACAAGTCTCTGTTATGAGAGGGTACCTGTGCTGAAGGCGGCGGGGGAGGCATACCTATGCCCGCTGTGACAAAGTACAAAAGAATAGTGTGTCCAGTAAACAAGGGACCGAACCATAGAGTACAGCTGGCATAATCAAGGGCCAGATAAAAATACAATGAAGAGTCTCTCATACATGCTGTGCCTGGGATAACAGCCAGGACTAGTACAATAATATCTGAGTACATGAGATAAATACAACCCAAATGCCCCCTGTAAATGGGGAAGGGCTCACAAAATCTGACTGATACATGCAAATCATAGAGGTGCTGCAAGTGGCTAAGGCCAACATCATCAAAATCTGGAGCGGCATCAAAGGCTGCAATGAAGAGGTCATCCGGGCATGTGGGGGGCTACCTGTAGGGCCACCCCCTCATGAGGGCTGAGACATCTCACACACGCCCGGGAATCATCAAGAGCTGCTGCTGGGTCACTGGACTGTCCAGTATACGAATCTCGATCATGCTGAAAGGAGTTGGAGAAGCAATCAAGTCAAAGGGAGGTAAGAAATCCCCTTGCCTAATCCGAGGCACCGAACAAAAGTGGAAGCTGGAACCAAGGTACACCGCCCTCTAGACCTTGCTTCTGGAATAAATGTGTTGAGGTCGACAGAAGGAGGTCCGCCTTAGGTGAGGCAATGAGAGATCCTCAACTAAGGCACGAGAGAATAGCAATAGAGCGACGGACAGACTGACACTAATGATGATGGCGGAAATGGGAAGGGTGGAGTGGCGAATGGACGACTTCCCTTGTTAGAGCATAAAGGGCAGGAATGACATGGCAGTGACTGACACAATATCGAAAGGGACAGGGGACAGTGGGGCTGAAGGTCATGAGATGCGACACAAGAGAGGAACCAAGCAAAAAGAATGGAGGGCTATAGTAGGGTGTAAAAGGATGCAGGATAGACTCCATGAATGCAATGATGACTCAACTCGGATGCTCTAAGCAAGGGCGACTAGATAATGCTGCCACACAGTAAAGGCCCCAATGGGGGGTTATAGAAACATGAGTACAAGGTGGGTACTCATGACGAAAATCAACACGAACATGGACAAGTAAGGGGGCGATACGGTGCCCCCAGTACAAGTGTCGTAAGCGAGGAAATTCGATTTTGAATGGAAGTGAGGTAACTGCATGTTGGACGAAGATGGGTCCTGGTGCAGTAGAAAAAATGAAACAACAGATGCTGGCTATCTAAAAGAAAAATAAAACATGCATTTCCGAGGGGAAATGCTAAGGGTAATATTTCTTAAGATAGAGTGCATTGCGAGGGTTAGGAAGGGGATGGCCTTCGAAATCCTCTAAGAGGTATGCCCCTTTTCCAAGATCCTTACTAATGATGTAAGGGCCTAGCCATAATGAGTCAAACTTCCCATGACCCAGGACATCATGGGCCTGGTCATAGACTAGAACAAGGTCGCCTTCGTGGAAAGTGCGAGGCTGGACTTTTCGGTCATACTGAGCTTTGGTGCGTTTTTTGGCCGCTTCCATGGTTTGTAAGGCAATACGGCGGTCTTCGGAGGCACGCTCGAGCATGATAAGTCATTGTTCTAGTGGTTGGGTGTCAGGGAGAAGTTCAACGGCTAGTTGTAGAGAAGGAATTTCACACTCGATCGGTAAAACCGCCTCCTCTCCAAAGACGAGGTGGAAAGGGGTGAACCCGGTGGCGGTTTTGACAGAGGTTCGATAGGCCCATAAGGCAGGAAAGAGCATGAGATGCCAGTTGGTTTTGTGCTTATTCACTGTTCGTTGAAGCATATTCTTGAGGGTTTTGTTGACTGCTTTGACTTGGCCATTACCTTGGGGGTAATAGGAGGAGGAATATTGGTGCTCAAAACCCAACAGTGAGGATAGCTCACGCCATATCTCATCTTCAAAATGTCTGCCATGATCAGAGACCAGTTGCTTGGGAACCCCGAAGCGAGCTATAACATGGTTAAAGAAAAAGAGGGCTGCGGTAGCTGCCGTGTTGTTGAACGTTGGCATGGCCTCGGCCCATTTGGTGAAATAGTCGACCGCCACGATGATATACTTGTGGCTACTAGAGGATGGCGGGTGACACTCCATAAAGTCGATGGCCCATTTACAAAAGGGACCAGTGGAAACGACCGGATGGAGGGGAGCTGGTGGAGCTCTCGCCTTTGGGGCGAAATGTTGGCAGTTGGGACAGTGTTTGACTGCCTCAATGCAATCACTGAAGAGGGAAGGCCAAAAATACCCGGCGCGCATTATTTTTTGGGCAGTAGTGAGACCGGAGAGGTGGCCACCGCAAGCGCCACTATGGCAGGCATTAAGGACCTGCTCAGCTTCAGCGTGGGTGAGGCAACGACGAAGGACCGTATCAACCCCGCGACGATAGAGGTCGTCACCAATAAGAAGGTATCGGGGGGCTTGGTGTCGGATACGTCGACGAGCCTCACGGTCAAGGTGGAGAGCGAACTTTTGGGTTCGCAAATAAGTAAGAATATCGCTGTACCACGGGTCATCGGAAGTAATGGTAAACAGGTGTTCATCAGGAAAATCGTCATTAACGGGAGGGTCTTGCGATCCGGTAGGTAATTCAGAAATAAGCTCAGCGAGGGCTAAGCCTTTCTTACTTTTTGGGGTGACAAATTCGAGGTCGAATTCCTGAAGGATAACGACCCAACGGGCATACTTCCCAGTAAGTATACGACGACTTAGGAGGAAGGCCATGGGGTTGGAATTTGTCACAACCTTGGTGGAGCGCAGGAGGATATAATGACGAAGTTTTTGGACTGAGAACACAATAGCCAGCGCTAATTTCTCGTCATAGGAATATGAGACAGGGGGTCCCACAAGGTTCTTACTAACATAGTAGATCACATGCTCGATGCCATGGTCATCCTCTTGGATAAGGACTCCAGCGACCGAATAGGTGGAAGCGGAGATATATAGGATGAAGTCCCGATTAAAGTCGGGAGGGCGAATTAAGGGAGCAGATGTGAGAGCCTGCTTGAGGGCGTCGAAAGACTCGTGAGCATGGGTATCCCAAACAAAGGGGATATGGGAGCGTAGGAGTCTAAGGAACCCGTGCGCAGTGGTGGCGTAGTCAGGGACGAACCGACGAAGGAAATTAGCTTTGCCTTGGAGGCTTTGGAACTGGCGGAGGGTACGCGGGATGGGGAGTTCAAGAATGGCTTGAACTTTCAAAGGGTCAAGAGTGATACCGTCCTTAGACACGATGAAGCCTAGGAGGCAGCCGGCAGGAACGCAAAAGACGCATTTCAACGGGTTAAGTCGGATATTATACTTGCGACATCGGAGAAAAATGGTGCGCAAATCGTGTATGTGTTGCGCCCGATACTTAGAACGTGCCGTGAGGTCGTCTAAGTAGGCAAGGATAATATGAGCTAAGTCATGGAAGCAATAAGACATGGCCCGTTGAAAGGTGGCGCCGGCGTTTTTTAGGCCGAAAGGCATGACCTGGTAAGCGAAAGTTCCCCACGGACTAATGAACGCGGTTTTTAATTGATCAGCAGGACGGATAGCAATTTGGTTGTATCCGGAGAAACCATCCATGAAGGATAGGATCTCATGCCCCGCACACTCGTCAATGATTTGGTCGATGAACGGGGGGGGGAAGTTGTCTTTGGGACAAGCTTTGTTCAGGTCGCGAAAGTCCGTGCAGACACGAATGGTGCCTTGTTTCTTGAGAACAGGAACGGGGTTAGAAACCCAAGTGGTGTATTCGATGGGGTAAATGAAACCAGCCTGCTTGAGCTTATCGATTTTGGCTTTAATAGTGTCACGTCGGGAAGGATGAATGGGTCTCATCTTTTGGTGGACTGGTTTGGCGTCAGGCCAGGTGTCGATATGATGCTCGACAATGGCAGGATCGAGTCCGGGCATTTCAGAATAGGACCAGGCGAAGATATCGCGGAATTCTTTGAAAAGCTTGGTGTAAGTTTCAATTTCTTCCGGGGTGCATTGGGCACCCAATGTGATGTATTCTTCGATTCCCGGTGTGGCCGAAATGTTAACTTTGATGGTAGACGAGATATTGGCCATGTTTCCTTCTTCGAAAGCGTCAGGTGCAGGAATGGGGTTTTTGAACCAATCAACTGCATGGGGGATGAAGTCTTTGGTTTCCACAGCGTATTGGTCGTGGGATTGCTGTGGGAGGAAATATGCGCGATGGTGCATATCATCCCAGGGAAAGTCGGGGTTGGTCATGGCTTCCATGATGTCTTCGTCAGATTGGAAGATGGGAAGATTGGAGGCATAAGGGACACCTGAGGGAGTAGTGGTGGGGAACGGTTCATCATGAGGAGAAGGGCTCATATGGGCGATATCAACAGACCCAAGGTCGGCTGAGAGGCTGAGGGGATCAGTAGGTTGAGTGGCTGGTGAATTAGGTCTCAAGGATGATGACAGATACAAAATGGTGACGGAGGGCTCCGTTGGCTTAAAAGCGGGGGGCGGAATGTGAATGTCTTTTGGTCCGAGCGAAGCGGCCTTGAATTGGCGGTACAAGTCCAAGGAGGAACGGTACTCGTCAAGGCGGGGACAGAGGTGGGTGTAATGGCCGTGAAAATCGCACAAGGCACAAGGGTGGTTTGTGCGCAAGTGTTTGAGTTTTGGGAGGGAGTCGGGGATAGTGACATGGACTTCTGGAAGATCAGAGTCGGGGAATGTTTCGTTGACCAAAAGTTTGAGGTGGGGCAATTCAGGACACATGTGAGTGGCGTGACCGACGACATCACACAAAGCGCATCGAATGGCGGGCTTTGGTGGTCGTGGGGGGTTCCGGGATGTCGGGGGGGCTGGATCGTTATGGGTTGCCCCCCTGCGGGCTTTGCCTGTCTTCTCGGGAGCCGGCACAACAGGAGAAGGGTCCGGTGGAGGTGCTGGGGGCACAGTGGCTATGGAGGAAGCGAGGGGGATCGGTTGAACCGGTGTCAAAGCCATATAAGGTTTGGGGAGACCAAGGGAGGTGGCGGCTAGGGGGTCAAGGTACCAGACCGGAATGCCCAAGGTCAAGTTAGGGAGAGAGAGGGTGGCCATGACGGGGACAGAAGATACTCCAGGAGGGGGAGCCAAGAAGGGGATCTGTCCAGCGGGGTAATGACCAGGAGGTACGGCTCCGAGATGGGCAAGGCCAGGGGGAACCGGGACGGGAGGATGAAGAGGTTCGGGGATACCAGCTGTGGGGGGAGGGCCAGAAGGAGAAGGTCCGGCTGGCTGAGATGAATGGCTAGAAGCGGGTCGCGGAGGGCGGGGAGGAGGTTGCGGACTAGCCGAGGCAGGCCGCTTATGGGTGGCCTGAGACGATTGCATCATGCAAACATTCGAAAAGCTGGGATCAGTAACGGGAGGGGGAGGAAGGTGAGGAAAAGTACCAAGCAAGGTGGAATCTTTATAAACGCCGGGGGAGACACTGGTCAAGGAATCGACAGTTTGCTTGTTGGCTACAGAAGAGATGGTCGTCTCGGAGGAGGACCGAGACGATGACTCATGATACGATAGCTGGTCAATGGTGACTATCTTCCCGTTATGTGGAAAAGACATCTTACGGAAGACCGCGGATGGGACAGCAGACATGGCATAGGTGTAGCTTCGCCCCAATAGGATGTTGTAGTCTAGAGGGGCGTCAATGACTTCGACATCAACGCAAACAGTCTTACCGGCGAGGGTGATGGGACAATTACGAAACAGGCCAATAGGCTGGGAGGCATGACCATCCCACGCTCGAAGGGTGATCGTGGAAGGGGCCAACTCAGGGGATCCGAGTTGCTTCCAAACCGAAGCGGACATCACACAGGTGGATGCGCCCTCATCAATTATACACCGGGATACAGTGGCGTTCCGGATTTTGACTGGGATTTGGAAAGCAACGGAAGGAGGAAGAGGAGGGTGGTCCGATTGAGTGGCGTCGAAAACAATCATTTGGTCATCGGCAGGATCAACAGCGCCCACGGCAGATAGTAGAGCCTTCTTTTGAGAAGGGCACGACTGGAGGAGTTCCAGTGTGGAAATGGCAGCAGGGGATTGTGCCAAATCATCTACTATATTGTACGATTGAGCGGCTCGACCGGAAGCAGCATTTCGGCGTAATGGACCCTTTGGAATCTTTGGGTGAACCTCAACTTTGGGTTGAGGGATGTGTAAGGGGCCACTGGATGTCGAAAGAGGCTCTGTAGAACCCGAAGATGGGGGCTCGGGAGCAGACTGAGCAGGGGGCTTGGTGTACTGGCGAGACCGAGTTTGAAGGTGAAGGTCGACGGAAGGGGACGGATCGGAGTGCATCATGAGGATCTGGTAGTCAGAGGAACCAGAAATGGATGAGGGTGTGGCGGCATGGCTGTCAGGGGGGTGGGTAGCCACGAATCCCTGTTGAGGGAAAGGATCAGTGAACACAGCTGGCTGGGTAGTGGCCACATTAGGAGGAGCGGGAGGGGAGCCGTGCTGTCCGCGCAATGTGGCTTGAGACTCCCACATCTGTCGCATCTGGGGTAAGAGAGGGCAATCGTGAGTGTAGTGACCGTAAACACCGCAACACGAACAGGGCTTGTTTGTGCGAAGCGGCCTGTCCGGCCTGGGCGGAATGCCCTGTGGCTGGTTGCCAGTGTTAGGGTCCTGACCAGAATTGGGTCCTCGGTTACCAGGGGCAGATGGGTTCTGGTTGCCTCTCCGCCTTCTTTGGGAAGGGGGATTAAACGCACCCTGCTGCGCAAATACTTGCCCTGGAGGGGTTTGTAAGGGCTGTTGCAGATGGTGAGGAGGCAAGGGAGGCGGAAACGGGATATGCCGGGGGAGCGAGCACTGTGCCCGCGGATAAAAGTAAGCGGTTGTCACAAAGATTGAGGTACAGAGGTTGGCAAAGGAGGAGGCATGCCGTATCCTCGGATACATGTCGCTCTTGATGGGGCGGTGAGCAGAGGTGCTTCGCCCCTCCCTGAGGAGGGCCATGGCTCATAGGAGGATGAGCAGAGGGGTGGGAAAGAGATCCACCAATACCGTCGGCGGAATGAGATGCCCCCGGGGCGTTAGCGCCACCGGGCCGGGGGATGTCAGGAAGAACGGTATAAACATAACCAGATTGAGCATAGATCAGGTCATATTTTAAAGCTATGTGGAGGGCGGCTTCTTCAGATTGAGGAAAATGAGAGGCGACATCTTTGCCGATGGGAGACGGGAGGGTGCGAAGGAACCAGTCCATGTAAACCCGATCTTCAAAGGGAGGGGCTCGACATAAGCTCCGTCTTCGTCGCCATTCCTGAACATGGGCAGAAAGGCGTGTGTAAGAGGATTGCTTAAATGAAGTCAAGAGCTCCGTACCAGTGTCGTATCGGAGAGGGAGCTGGAAGTACGACAAGAAGGCTTGGGCAAGAGTCTCGAACGTGGTATGGGAGGAAGTGGCCTGTTCGACATACCATTTAGAAGCTTCGCCTGTAAGCGTGCGTTGGAACAAACGAAGACGGATGGAGTCATCGGTAATGGAGTTGGAGGAACACCACATGTGGAAAGACCGGACGTGATTGGTCGGGTCTTCGCCATTAAGGCCCTCGAACTTAGGGATATCAGAGGGTAACTTGGTGGGCATAGTGGGCCAGGTAGCATTGTGGTGAATGGGGTCGTTAATCAACTGATGGAAATCGCGGAGGCTGAGGCCTGCAATGTACGGCAGCACAGGGGTGGCCGGAGTAGTGGTTGTGACGGTTCCGCTAGAAGTAGGGCCGGTATTGGGGCCGCTAGCATTGGGCCCTGATCCAGACATGGTGAAGGTAAAAGGGGGAGAACCGGGAGGAGAAGGGGGACCTGAGGAATCAGGAGAGGAGTCGGAGTGCGGACTCGAAGGTGGACTGGCTCGACGACGACGGTGCGGAGCAGGTCGATCAACCGGGAACCGAGGATGAAGGCCAAGAAGTCTCCGGGAAAGGCGCCTTGGGGGCGCAATGATGACAGGAAGAAGGAAACCGACAAGGGCAGAAAGGGGCAAAATCAAGAAGGTCAAGGGCATATAAGGTGCAGTGACGATTGATTTTAGAGTCTTTGCCAGGCGGTGTAAACCAGGCGCTTCTTCACTTAAGGTCAGTGTGTGGTGTGCGTTAATTTTAATTTTTAAACCCTTTCCGTTGTTGAGAGCAAAAAGTGTGCAACGTAGCTGAAAATAAACCTACAGAGAACAGAATAAAAATGCTGAAATAACAGAAAAATAACAGCTACATATGCATCTATCAAACCCAAGAAAGTGGGTCTCTCAAAACTATGCTGAAAAGAAAGGGAAAAACAATGGAAACACACACAAACGAAGCTCAACAGATCTAGGTTCAAAGGGGACAGAGATCCGGAGGATAAAGCTGCAGATAAGGGGTGCAGATCACAGCCAAGAGACAGGGGCAAGGTGGCTGGAAAAAAGGGAAATCAGCAAAAAGTCGGGAGGGGCAAGGCAGAGGCCTTTAGGGGAGGTCCAAACAAAAACGACAAGAGGTGATTTGAAAGGAAAAGAGGCTGATTTCGATGGATCTGGAAGTGAGGTCACAGATCTGGAAAAAGAAAGGGCTGAAGCTCTGAAACCGACGGCTGAAACAGCTGAAACTCTTCCACAAAAAAGTGGAGGGTACTAAAGCCCTAAGGGGCTGGGTTCCCACTTAGATGAGTAAAAACAGATCAGATCTTGGTCAAGGCGGGCTGAGACAGAGGCTGAAAGACCCTGGCAGAAGCTGCAGCAGAATCTGTACCATGTAAAATGCCGGAAAAAGGTGTCGTGTGCTCCGACCTCGATTTGCTAACTGAGATAGACCGCAAAATGGTGCGGGGCCCAGAGGAGGTCGCAAAGGTTTTAAATAAAAGGTGCACTCCCTGCTCATTGTTTTGGCAAGTACATTTTCCAAAAATTGCCGGTCTCAAAAAGGGCCGGGTGTCGCTTACTCGCGCAATAGGATGTAAACACACGTAAGTTAGAAATTTTAGGTTTTTAGGTTTTTATGTGAGAAAAATGACATGAAAAGAGAAAAACTAAGCAGCTAAAAAAGAAGCCCTAGGGCCTGAAGTAGCTGGATATGCAGGAATATGAAAAACGACAGCGGTCGTAATTTAAAACCCGTGTGGAGTCGCTATTTGTTAGTATGAATTCTTCGTCGAAGTGTACGAAAAAGAACCACTTTAGCTACGCATAACTAATAGCCCTAACAACAATAGAGGCTGCCAAACATCTTCAGATCTGCGATTAGTAGTTAAAATGCTGCAACAAACAGATCTATAAATGGAAAGATATTAAGCAGTGAAGTAAAGAGTTTGCTCCATGCATCCAACAGACAAGACAAGAACACGATTTTTTGAATGAATTTTTATATTACAGGGCACCTGGGAGGAAACAAGAAGGTGTATCCAGATCTCCTCAATGGGATGGGCTCTTTGTAGTCCTCAGCACTTCAGATCTAAGCTTTCTCTCTCTTGTAGATGTAGAAAACCCAATGTAGAAGGTAGAGCTCAATGGGAGCAACAATGGCAGGAAATGAGACCGAGTGTATAGATCCAGAGTGATCTAGTATGCAACAAAAGGTGAAGAATGAAGGGGAAAACCCTCCTATTTATAACAAAATATTGGGTCATTCTAGATCTTGGTGCATGATTAAAACAATGTTAACCAAATCTAGATCCACCTCTATGGAATATTTTATTATTATTTGTTGGAGGGAAAGGGTGTTTGACTTGGGTCAAATCCCTTGATTAGTGAAAAATAAATAAATAAATGATTTATTTATCTTTTTAAGGAAATGGTTGGGATATAATCAAATAAATAATGATTTATTTGATTAATGGTGGTTGATTTGGTCATATTTAACAAGGAATATTATTTAAATAATTATTCCTAGAAAACAATAAGATAACTATGGGTTTATCTCATTAATTTCTTTGTTTTTGGGTTAAACATGACTGGGAATAATAATTAAATTATGGTTTAATTAATTATTCTTTTTGGGGTTTCCTAATTAACATAGTGAAAGCAGTTTTACTTGGGGTAAAACTGGTCTTACATGGTGTACTTGGGTCCATCTAATGATGAAAGGTTAGATGACCAAAAAATGTAAATGGGGCATGCCTCTCATAGCATATTGTCAAATTTTCACTTTATTACTTATTGTGATATACCAAGAAGAGATATGAATTACAAGGAAAGATGACATAGTTTGAAAAAGGGATGAAATGGCATGACTATGTTAACCTCCTCCAAACATGAGCATATGGTTGGGTGACTGTTGTAAACCTCATCCAGTATAAAGAGCTAATGGTTTGGAAATATTATGTTAACCTCCTTCATTTAAAAGCAGATGGTTAGAAACATGATAAAGCTCTCCTTCATTTAAAAAGCAGAAGGTCAGGAAAAACGGTATAGTCTCATTCAAAGAGAACAAGACTAATAGTGTTTCAAATAGCTTAAAAACGTGTTTACATCACTTCCTCAAATGGATGAAACCACTGACACAGTAGTAGCGTTTCAAGGGGTTCTTAAAGGAGTTCACTGTGTAAAAGACAGAATTGAAATTCAATGAGAAGCATCTGAAGGTTCATGGTTTGAAGCCATTTGTGACATCATCAAAACAGTGATACAAGGGTGCAAAAGAAGTATTTCTCTTTATCTATAAAAGCCTTCTTCGAAGAGTAAACAAAGGCTAGAATGTCCAAAACTTGGAACAGGCTCATCACAATGACAGGAAGGGTATGACAAAATTATTCAAGTTTAGGACACCATTCAAAGAAACAAAACCTACCATATTCATACACATGGTGTTTACAAAACCCTTTTTCCTCTGTTCATAAAAACCTCCCTCAAACTATCATAAGGGTGAGACTTGGGCCAAAAACCTTCATCCAAATTGTCAAAGAGCGAGAGTTGGCTATGGTTAACAATAGTTCTTGTATACAACAAGGACACCAAATATTACAAAAGGTTATAATGGCCAAGAGTTAAATTTTTGATCTCAGGGGTTATTTCCCTGATGAAAAGGAAATGAAAAAAGATCTTGTTTTTAAAAAGAAACCTCTTTACATCGAAAAGGTCATCTATAGGAGTGTTTTCAAAAGGAAGTCGGCCACAACATTATTTCACCCTTGCAAATTATGTTGCAAATACATCTAAGCTCTTTCAAAATTTCAAAGGCAAAGACACCGTTTAAAAGCCATTTAGCATTTTCAAACCACGAAGCAAACGTCTCTTACCATGCTCACGGGAGAAAGAAGCATTTTCAGGCATTTTTCACATTCGCAAAGCTAAAAACCCTGCGTGGCATGCCTGTAGGTGTGCATGTAGAGCACGAAGGTGTCTAGAAAGGTCCGAGAAAATGATTTAAACTTCGCCGTGGCACGCCCGTAGCGTGTGCACCTATATCTTCGTGTCACCTAAGTGCCCTCAAAACACCGCCGACGCCTCCGCAACGCTCTCGTTTGCAAACGTGCCACTCATCCTCCGGGCCTCCAAAAACACTTTTGAGAGCTGTTCCAAATGATCAACAACATCCATAAACATCTCTCAAGGTATTTTCCGCACTCCTTGATGAATTTTTAGGTTAAAAAGGGGTGTTTTCTTGCTATGTTTTCAAGAGAGAAGCAGTGATCAGAAGATTGGGTCTTTGGTCAAAAAATCAAAAAAATTTGTTGTTGGGGGTATCAAACATTAACACAGTGATAGGGGAAGTTTTTTTATCAGTTTTAAGAGCCCTAGTTACCTTTCAAAAGAAGTAATGGAAAAGAGCATTGTTTGAGGAAAAGGGTGTTTGTGCCAAAACAAAGGGAGTTTCCACTTCAAACAAAAACCACCATCATATCTTGTTTAAACCTTTTGCTCAAACACAGTGATTAAGGGAGATAGGTTATTTGTGAAATTGAAAAGGGTCTCTTTGGTCATGGCTAGTAGATGATAAAAAAGTAAAAAAGGGAGGTTTGTTAGGCCAATTTGAAAGCTCTTTTTGTGTTATTAAAAAGCTAAAACTATACACAGTTGCTAGACAGATAAACAGAGGTTGCAGAGGTCTCAAAAAGTTTCTAAATGATCATCTATACAGTGGTAAAAGGGATGAAGGCCTGGTCAATATAAAGAGTTCCTTTCTGTGTTGTGAGATAGTGAAATTTTTGCAGCCCCCGGAATTCAAAAAAGGCAGAGTTTGTTTTCAAGGTTTTCAAGTCAGTTGAAAGGTGTTTTTGTTTACCTTTTAAGGGGCAGTGAATAGAAAAAGGGCAGTGCTTGAGGGGAGGATTTTTTGTGCCAAAACACAAGAAACCCTTTTTCAACAAAGAACCACAAACACATATTTTCAAGATCTTTGCCCAAACACAGTGATAAATTGATTTTGGTTATCATTTGACAAATATTTGTTTGCCAGCATTAAAGAGGCACAGTGAATTACAAGGAGGACAAGGTGTGGCGTTTGGAAACCATTTCAAAGACCATTTGAAACAAATTTTCTTGGTCAACCAGCAAAGAGTATCCAAAGAAAAATGCCTCCCAGGCAAGATAGAAAAAGTGGCCCTCACAAGAGGTATGAACCTTTTTCAATTGAGAAAGTAAATGCCCATCCTTCAGTTCTGTTTAACTTTCATGAAGTTGGATGTTTAGAGTTTTTTCAAAAGGTTTAGGAGGTGAAAATTTACCTTCCCTTGAAACATATATGTGCTTTAATACTGCAAGGGAAACATTTTCAGCTGGTAGGCTTAGATTTCAAGTTTTCTCCTAGATCCATTTCTAGAGCTACCAAAATCCCATATGTCGGCGAAAAATGGTTTAAGCAGATCTACCTAGACTCAGATCAATAAAAACCCTTTTTGAAGCCAGAGCATCAGGATGCATGCCCATCCATATTTCCCTTTTCATATTTTTTTACCAACTATGCTCCCCTCATGAAGATAATCATGAAATATTTCACATACGAGGGAAGTTTTTCCTGGGTCTATGCCTACCATGTCTGGTTGCTCATGCACTTCACAAGAGCCCAATCGTTAAACCTCCCCTTTCTCCTCCATAGAAGTATTGAAAATATGGCTTCCATTGTTCAAAATAGACCTCCATCTCAACAGCCAGCTTGTCTTTTCCATCATTCCCTTATCAATATTGTCATTCTTTATCAACTTGAGAAGAAGGGAATCTCTTGGGACACTTTCATTGCACATCCCGATTTCGCCACTGTTTCTTCATCCCATGCATCTCCCTCACCTTCCACTCAGCATCTTTCTCCTTCTTCTAGTAAGCCAATTCCTAAGAAGCTAAAATCTCCCATGATTGAACAAGAAGAAGAGCATAGTGAGGAAGAACAACATAGTGAGGAAGAGCAACATAATGATGAAGAGCAGCATAATGAGGAAGAAGAACACAATGAGGAAAGGAAGCATAGTGATAAAGAAAAAAATAGTGAAAAGGATCCAAGTCAAAGGGATAAAAGTGAAGAAAAACATAGTGAGGGAAGGCAGCACATTGATGAAGAAGAATACCATGAAGAAGAGAAAAACAGTGAAGAGGGAAATGATGAAGAAATGAAACAGTTTGATGAGGAACACAACAGCCACAAAGAGGAGGATATTGGTAGCCCTCACAACAGAAAACATGATGAGTATGAAGCACAAAACCTTGAGGATACAGAGCCTAAAATTCTTGAAGAAAGCAGGGACAAGAGTGAAAAGGGCAGCCTTCGAAAATATATGCAAGGTGATAGTCAAAGCATTCATGAAGAAGGTCAAAATAGTGGCAAGGATGATGAGGGGAGTAGCAAGGGTAAAGAGAAAATAGAGCATGTGTTAGCTACCTCTCCTAGGCAAGGGGCCATGCTTTCTTCTCCAAAGGTGAAAAATCCCTGAACATCAAGAAAGAGAGTGCCTCAAACTAAAACTCCAAATGTTACTAGAGCCCTCTGAAGCAAATGGAAGTTTCCCAAGAAATCCATTGTTGAATTACCCAAGAGGAGGAAGACCAAGAAGGCCTCCCAAAGCAAGGGAAAAGAGAAGGAAGAAAGAAGATATGAGAAATAGAGGGACCTTGACATAATTCAGATAAACAGTGATGATAGCGACAATGAGGCCAGAATCCTAGAGTCTCTCTTGATTATTAGAGAAGAAAAAATTCATGATCTAAGGGCAGATCTAGAGAGGTCTAAAAACCTCATTCACTTTCTGCAAACACAAAACAAGCAGATGAGTGTCCACATGGAAATATATGAGACACGAGCTATCAAATACCAAAAAGAGGCCTCCAAGGCAAAAATTAATTTGGAAAAAATCATGGGCAAGTTCAATGATAGCGAACATGAAGATCAGCCAAGAAGAAAGAGGCCAAGGACCATGGGACTCGGAAGAGCCTTAGAGAAACAAAAAGAGGAAGAGGCTACCCTTTTCCAATCTTTTCCTCTCACTATTTTATTCACCCAAGAGATAGAAAACAATAGAGAAGCATGGATTGAAAGGATGAATGACCACTTGGAGAAGAATTTGGAAAATTCCAATAGAGATTTGGACCTTCAAAGAAGAATGACCAGGCATTATAAGAAGCTTAATCAGTTTGCTCGACGAAAATTGAAGGCCACACAAGAAAGGCTCAAGAAGGCTCAAAAGCAGCGCCCGACACCAAAAATGAAGAAAGAAATATCAAGGCTTCAAATTTTTGCCTCTTATTCTCAGCATGCTTCTGAAAACCCATGAGGGTCATGCTCGCCAAGATTGGGCGAAATTCAACAAGTTTTGGTTTTTTGACATTTTTGGGCTTTTTGCTAAAAATCATGGGCATCGCCATTTCTGTTTGAGACATCCTCAAAGGATAAAAATGGTATCATTGGATGCCATAATTTCAGGGGCATCTACTCAGTGATTTTTAGATAAATTGAAGATGATTTGGTCCCCCAAAATGGCAAAAAATAGTCACTTTTTCAACACTCTACCCCACATATCAGCAAAGTCTATTTTCTGGATTTTTTCACGCAGGTCAGATTTTCATAGGATTATAGTGATAATTTTGGAGAAAATAAAAAAATTTCAAAAAATAGACATCCAGAGCTTTCCAACGAGTCATCACAGGCCTCGTTGCGACATCGGGAAGACCTCCAAAAGTTGTCCACAAGACAAGGGATTTTCTGCTGATATATTTCTTAAGTATTTTTGTGTAAAATGCACTTTTCTGAAGTGGCTTTTCCTAATGTGCGTTTAGCCTTTTCTGGCCATGGTTAGTTAGGGAAAGTCAATATAATTTCCTTTTTTAGCATTTTTAGGATATTTTTATAGATATTTTTTGCCTTGGGCTTTGCAAAGCCTCAAGGACAAAATCAGATATTTTTGAGGGGCCAATGAGCTTGCAAGTTGCACTAGGAGGTTTTCCCCCATCTTGGCCTATATATTCCAAGAGACTTCACTGTAAATAAGGCTGAACTTAATGATATAGAGAAATATATGGTTATACGAGCTTTGAAGAAATACTTGTCTCATGCATTGGATAGTTTCTTGAATGTTTTTGGATGATGAAAGAGGACTGTTGTTGGATTCCTTGACTTGGTAAAATGGTATAGTGTCCCTCTTTGTTATGCTTCTTAGTTTTCATACATATTTCATGTGCTTGCTTGCTATAAGATAGTAGAGAATAAATTTGAGACATTCCCTTGGAGGCACCTTAGATTTCATGTTTATTTATAGCTTCTATGTTTTCTTCCTTCTTATTCATATCAAATAATCCTTGATTGCTCTTTGATAACTGAAGAAATTGTTTGCTTGTTTCATTTATGGTTTTATGCATGCTAAGTATGATTCATGGTATGCCCTGCTTACTCATGGCTAGTCATAGCTCCACCTCTGAAACCTTTCTTTGATTGTTTGATTGTCCTAGTTGAACCAAAGAGGTCTTGTACTGATCTTGGCCTTTGCCTAAAACTCTACAGTCTTACTTCTAAGTGCCCAATAGCTTGAAATACTATGTCTAGGCATTTCCTCATAGTGCTTTGAGTTATTTGTTTGTCTTAATTGTCTTTCCCCAAAGTCTGATAGCAATTTCCTAAAGTTAGAGAGTCATATATCTCTATGTATTGCTTGAATGTTTATTTCTATGCATTTATCAGTTTGTAGTTACATTCATCATGATTAATGGTTAGCCCTACCATGTTTATGTCAGCTATTGAACTATTTATGTTTGAAATCCTTTGTTCTTCACAAACTTAGTGTCCATCCCACTTCATTTTACCCAAAGATCCATTTTACCTTGATCAAATCGGCCCTTCAACATACCTTGTATCACCATCTGAGGCTTTATTGACCTTTTCGACCCCATAGCCCAGTTGATCTAACAATATTTTTATCTATCTTAGTCTTTGATCAGTTCCTCACTCAAAAACCCGTTACACTAAAAATTGTCACATTGACATTCTGCTAACTGTATGAGCTCATTTTCACTCATACATGCCTCCTCTGCAAGTCTTACAACCTTCCAAATCAGAGAAAAGTTCCTAAAAATGGAGGAAAAACCCTTAAAACTCAAAAAATCCTTGGGTACGCAGGTAACATGAAGCCTACCTGCATTTTTAGCTAGGGTACGCAGGTAATGTGAAGAGAAACTATGTTCTAGAATGCATTTTTCCAGTGTAATGCCTGCGGTACCCCTGTAAAGTCAAGAAAGCACGAAAGAAAACTGAAAAAGTTGATTTTTGGTCAATTCTAGAAGGTTCTAGATGAGATTTTTTGGGGATGAGTACGCTTTAGTAAGGTGAATGTATCCCACACCTTAAGGAACTAATCCCTTGATGTGAGGAGCCTATCCCTTTGAAGGAGGATTCTATCCCTTTAAAGGTGGAATCCTAACCTCCTCATCTTCTCTATAAAAGGAGGCATTGGGTAGCCTCAAGGGGTTAAGTTTTTAGGGTTAAGAAAACTAATGGAGGATTGAAGAAGTTAAGTTAAGATTTTTGAGTTGAAGTGCTGTTGAGATTTAGACTTCTTTCTGCTAAGCTTTTGAGAGGAAAGATCACATACCTCTTTTTGCTCCTGAAGGAAGAGTGCAAGACTTATCAAAGTAGAGGAGATTCCTGCTTCGGACCCTGGGAAGGCCTTTCGAACATCAAGGCTAAGGTTGTAAGGTTCTTCTGTTATTTTAATATTAATACAATCAAGTTTTGTTTTTCTCAATAAATTTTCGTTCGATTGTTTATTTCAATAAGCTGTCGTTTGATCGTTTATTTCATAGATTCCTTGATCACTATGATAGGTATGTTTTATAATTATTTGTTATACAAGTGCTACTGATATTTTCTTGTTTGTGATTGCAGATCGACAAAAGGATTCTTGTTGCGACGGAAGGATTCTTGATGCGACGGAAGCTTTACGACTGCAAATAATCATTTGGATCTAAGGTAGGATCGACACCTTCATAGCATTTATTTGTAAAACGAATATACTTAGAGAAAGACAAACTTAGTTGTTCGTTTGTTGCTAGATTGTCTTCTGACACTAGGGAGATCGGTCTTGTCCGCAAGAACGATTTATCCGTCCAACAAATTTGTTGGATGGATAAATCGTTCTTGTGGACAAGACTTATCTCCCTAGTGTCGTAAGACAATCTAGCAACAAATGAACAACTAAGTTTGTAAGGTTCATTTTCCTGCTTCGGACCCCGGGAAGACCTTTCGAACATCAAGGCTAAGGTTGTAAGGTTCTTCTGTATATTTTAAGATTAATACAATGAAGTTCTATTTTTCTCAATAAATCGTCGTTTGATTGTTTATTTCAATAAGCTGTCATTTGATCGTTTATTTCATAGATTCCTTGATCACTATGATAGGTATGTTTTATGATTATTTTCTATGAAAAGTTACTGAAGAGCTTATTTGTGATTGCGTATCAACGAAAGATGATACTTTCTGCGACAAAAGAGCTCAAAGGGCCCGTGTTGCGACGAAGGATTATTGATGCGATGGAAGCACTACGACCGCAAATAAGCATTTGGATCTAAGGTAGGATCGACACCTTCATAGAATTTAATTGCAAAACAAATATATTTAGAGAAAGAAAAACTTAGTTGTTCGTTTGTTGCTAGATTGTCTTCTGACACTAGGGAGATCGGTCTTTTCCGCAAGAACGATTTAAGATTCGAGCCCTAAGAAGGAGTGGTTTGTTCCTCTTTTAAAATTGAACAGGTCCTTTACTGTTAAGTTTTAACGAGTCCAGTATAGGAGAAACTCGGTGTTTTTCAGTTTTAGGGAGTCAGAAGAAAAACTTAAGAAAACTCCGTGGGTGTAATTTTTCGTAAATTTAGTCTCTCGAGCCCGAAAAAGGATAAAATAATGCGGGAGAGAACTCTATTGACCGTAATTAGTCAACGTATACCTTTTTCGTAAATAGTCCATTTCAATCCGTAAAAGGGGTAAACTTATACTGAAGGGACGATCATTTATTTACTTTAACGAGTTCGAATAATCAAGTACTTGGCAATATTTTCATATTTAGAGAGTCTGAAAAGGGCTTAAAAGAGGACTCCAAGGTTTCGCTTTTTCAGTAAGTTTTAATGAGTTCGAAAAAGGGATAAAAATGTACTCATGGTTTTCACTTTTTCGTAAGTTTTAACGAGTTCGAAAAAGGGATAAAAATGTACTCCTGTGGCTGACTTTCAATTTAATTAACGAGCAGGAAAAGACAGAAAGAACTCGGCATTTTCATGTGTTTTACGAGAATGAAAGATAGCAAAATAATCTCGGGATTTTCATGAGTTTAACGAGTCTTGAAAATAACCGAAATTGACTCAAGATAGGTTTCATTTTTACAGAAGCTTGAAACAGAGAAAAACTATGCTTCAGAGTGGTTTCATTTTTGCACAAGCTTGAAACAGAGAGAAAACTGTGCTTGATGCCCCCTAAGCGTAACTGCTAGAGTGCATGCCCCCCCAGCTTCATTTCATTCAACTAAGTACACTGCTGGTAATTAATAGCTGGATGGAATGAAGGTTCATTTACGAGATCATATGAAAGACCCGACCTAAAACCGTAAGAAAATTATGCAGAAAAGCTAAAATAACTAACCTAAATATATGATTTAACATTTACAAGATCTAGTCAAATACTCGACTCAATTAGGGGAGGATTTGTTTCATTTTTTAACGAGCTTGACACAGGAAAAGAACTATGCTCATGGCAACATGTTTCATTTTTTAACAAGGTTGACACAGTAAAAGGAACTTTCCTCTTGATATACTGATTCATTTTTAACGAGGTTGACACAGTAAAAGGAACTTTCCTCATACCTGATTCATTTTTTTACGAGGTTGACTCAGCATGAATTACATCCTCGAGACTTCGAGCTCTTATTTTAAAGAGGTTGACATAGTAATAGAACTTCTCCTGTGAATTGCTCCATCATGGGCCCACCGGAAGGAACATTATGTCAATGGATTACTACCTTCGATCATGGTTAAGAGGCCTCAATACTTTCTGAAAGGAACACATGTCGTTTTTATGAAGTGGGATAAGAACAGACCGTGTTCAAATAGCTCTACAGAAAAGCCTATGTCAATTGGCCGGACTGGGGTCGAGCAAATATAGAGGCTCAAGAGATCGAGACCGAAAAACATGGGACCAGTTGCCACATAATTAACCCATGGCGGGGTAGATACCACTTGCGTATGAGGAACATTCAGGGATGTCAGATTATTGGTAGTCGAACCAAGACTAGGGAACGAAAGCTGGTGTACAGTCACAATATTTCCATTGTGAGGGAAAGACATCACGCAAAAGAGTGTCGATACGACAGATTTCATTGCATAAACATAGTCTCGCCCAAGGATTAAATTGAAATCCAAGGGGCCTCGAACTACAATAAGATCAATACAGACAATTTTACCTTCCAAGGTAATAGAAAAATTAGGAAGGATCCCTGAATGTTCCTAATTCGAAAGTGGTATCTACCCCGCCACGGGTTAATTATGTGGCAACTAGTCCCATGTTTTCAATTACCGATGTAAGCGAGCCTCTCACTGTTTGCTTATCTTCCTTTGACTTAGATCCGGTAATTGACATGGAGAACTCTATGGGATTACTTGAACGCGATGTTCTTATCCCTTTTGAGTCCCTTGACATGTGTTCCTTCCAGAGAACTATTCTTCCTTCTGATGAAGACCTCTTGGAAGCCATGATCGAGGTGTGTCCATTGACATGTGTTTCTTCCAGTTAGAAGAAATGAATCAAACAGTGAGTTTGAGGATAGTTCCTGTTACTGTGTCAACCTCTTTAAAAAATGAAACATGTCTGTGAGGATAGTTCCTGTTACTGTGTCAACCTCGTTAAAAAATGAATTAGCCTTGCCGTAGGAAAGTTCCTTTACCGTGTCAACCTCAAAAATGAAAAAACTAAGTGGGACTCATTCGAAGGATGAGCTTATAAACAAGAAAATGTTATCCTCCTCAAGCTTGTAAAAAATAAAGAGGTACTTGCCAGAAATGGTGGGGGAAAAGAGAGAAAAATGGACTTGTTTGTTGTATTTTGATTTTTTGAAAAGCCAGTTAAACCACTCTTGAACACGACACTTTTGTTCACCTAGGTTGGGAAATCCTTTGCCTAACAGTTGATCAAACCATATTGAAAGTTTTCAGCCGGTTTCTGGGTATTAGCTTTGGGTCAATTTTCACCAAGCCATCTACAGTGTCATTATCTGTTCAAAGAGGACATTTCAAATAAACCATTCATCTGCAAAATATCTGTCATCCATTTTGACCATCCCTGAGTCAGTCCTTGCCAATATATTTCTTCAAAACTTGATCTATGATTTCATGTTGTGGGCTTGCCTATGACGGATCACTTTCTATCGACGACAGCTCATTATCTAGGAAGTTGATCCAGAAATCGTCAGTACCTTGAAATCTGCATGCCTCAATGGCAGGTTTCTCGCCTTTGACGACAGGTTACATCATTGACCTTCGATCGAATGATTCCGTGAGATGTTCGACTTCAGCTCATTCATTCACATTTCATGGATTGTACTGGGTACTTTGAGAGCCATTGACATTACTGGTGGTTTCTCTCACACTTGTTAACAGTTTACATCATTGACTGGTAATCAAGTGGTTTCTACCATGTTCGATTTCAACACATTTATTCACATGGATAGAATCGTACTAGTTCGAGATGCGGAAATCAAGACCCTGGATCTAGTTTCCACCATCCAGGCTGCGAGGAGTTTTATTATTATACAGTAGACTATTCATTACAGATGGCTGCGCCCATGCTATGTCTACACTATTGATGTAATATTAAAATCATTTCTGTATCAGAACAATTTTAGTTAGTTTTTGATCTGAGTATGGGAATGCCTACCTCAGCGATGATATGATTACATATATATATTTTGCATTGAATGTTTTTACAGGTTCCGACTGGGGTGTCCACAGGATGATCCTTGAAATGATAAAGTACTTCACTCTTCATATATGACAGACTTCATCTTCATCTATTCAAGACTTCACACTTTAGGGGGCAATCTGTTACACTAAAAATTGTCACCTTGACATTCTGCTAACTGTATGAGCTCATTAACACTCATACATGCCTCCTCTGCAAGTCTTACAACCTTCCAAATCAGAGAAAAGTTCCTAAAAATGGAGGAAAAACCCTTAAAACTCAAAAAAGCCTTGGGTACGCAGGTAACATGAAGCCTGCCTGCGTTTTTAGCTAGGGTACGCAGGTAATGTGAAGAGAAACTGCGTTCTAGAACGCATTTTTCCAGTGTAATGCCTGCGGTACCCCTGTAAAGTCAAAAAGCGCGAAATTAAACTGAAAAAGTTGATTTTTGGTCAATTCTGGAAGGTTCTAGATGAGATTTTTTGGGGATGAGTACGCTTTAGTAAGGTGCATGTATCCCACACCTTAAAGAACTAATCCCTTGATGTGAGGAGCCTATCCCTTTGAAGGAGGATTCTATCCCTTTAAAGGTGGAATCCTAACCTCCTCATCTGCTCTATAAAAGGAGGCATTGAGTAGCCTCAAAGGGTTAAGTTAAACTATTGGAGATTGAGATTTTGGAGATTGAGAATTGGAGTTGAAGCTTTATGTGTGATTGAGCTGAAGTGTTGTTGAGATTTAGACTTCTTTCTGCTGAGCTTTTGAGAGGAAAGATCACATACCTCTTTTTGCTCCTGAAGGAAGAGTGCAAGACTTATCAAAGTAGAGGATATTCCTGCTTCGGACCCCGGGAAGGCCTTTCGAACATCAAGGCTAAGGTTGTAAGGTTCTTCTGTATATTTTAAGATTAATACAATCAAGTTTTGTTTTTCTCAATAAATTGTCGTTCGATTATTTATTTCAATAAGCTGTCGTTTGATCGTTTATTTCATAGATTCCTTGATCACTATGATAGGTATGTTTTATGATTATTTGTTATACAGGTGCTATTGATATTTTCTTGTTTGTGATTGTAGATCAACGAAAGATGATACTTTCTTGCGACAAAAGAGCTCTTGTTGCGACGAAGGATTATTGATGCGATGGAAGCACTACGACCGCAAATAAGCATTTGGATCTAAGGTAGGATCGACACCTTCATAGCATTTATTTGTAAAACAAATATATTTAGAGAAAGACAAACTTAGTTGTTCGTTTGTTGCTAGATTGTCTTCTGACACTAGGGAGATCGGTCTTGTCCGCAAGAACGATTTATCTCATTCAACAAACCTAAAAGCAAAACTGAAAAACCTACTTCATAACTAGCCTAAAATCAAAAACATAAGAAGCAAACACACATATATCCCTTACAAAAATAGAGAGAGCCCTCTCTAAGTCCAGGAAGGCTAGGTCCTTGGGCTCCAAAGATTGGTTTGATGTTACCCTATCACTTGGCTTGCCAATCAGCCAAATCATGGGACCCTAACAAGATTATGTGAAAACAAAGCACACTTGATGGAGAAGGTGTACATTGCACCTAGACATGATGGTTGATTTGGTCAAACAGCGCAGTCCAACTTGGAGGATCTTGTCCACATGTGACAATGCAGTCTAGATGAGGGCTAAGGCTTGGGAAGGCTCAAATGTTATTTAAAGAAGATGAAGGCAAGGATGAGGGCATGCTAATTATTTCTTGATGTAAGATCTTTTCAGATCTGGAATTTTCATGTGACATTCCACTGCTTTCTTGGGTTGTTTAGCAGATATTGTAGGTGCTGTTTAGCACAGGGTGTTCCTGTTCGGGAATCCCACCTCTTTCTTAGAGCATCTCTAGAAAGAGGATTGTACTTCATTATATATCAGGCTTTAAGTTCCAACTCATTTTCCTACTTCTGCAGAACACTCATATTCAGAAATTGCAGATTTCTGAAGATCAGTTTGGAAGGAGGAAGTTGTCTTCAGTACTTCAGCTAGAGAATTGGTGAGGGATTATTCCTATCACCTTGGGCTTAAAGATCATATTCCCAGAGCTTCATTGCAGATCTGGCATCAGGCCAAAAGTTATTGACCTCCTAGCAGCAATATTCCCTTCAGGAATAACACTATTCATTTTTAAGATCTGAAAGGAGGAAGGAAGTTGCTAGTATTTCAGCTAGAAATCCTGTGAGGGATCATTCCCTCACATTTCCATCAGTATTTCCATTAGCCTGGAGTTTATTGCAACATTTTTCAGCATGAATAAGGCCCCTCTTCCCCCCACAACACATTTTTTATAGGCAGTTGTGTTGTAGCAGCTACAATCATCATTGGAGGATTGAGAAGCTAGATCTAGAGCTTCTAGCTCATATATCTGAAGAAGGGATCAGCCCTTCAAGCTTAGATTTGATCTAATATCATATTTCAGACATCTATTTGTCAGATCTAGCTTCAGATCTATATTTCTCAGCAGATCAAGGATCAAACCCTAGGGAGGTGATTTTTCCAAAGTTGTAGATCTGGAAAATCCTTTCTAGGTTATCTTGGGAATCCATCACATTGGCCAGATCTTGAATCTTGGCATCATCTGAGCTCTAGTTTTGTGTAGATCTGCATTTTCATATTTAGCCTGCAACTATATGTTCATATTATTCTGAAGGGACAACGCAGACGTTTTTTCTGGGCCTTCTGGGGGGGTTTTGTACCTGTTGTAGCTTGTTTTTCTGAAAGCCCAAGACCATCTCTTTGGCTAGATCTGCTCATATTTTGTACATGGTGTAATTGATTCTTCTCCAATCTAATAAAATGGCTCAGATTCTCTGTAAATTCTGATGTTGTCTTAATATTTATTGTTTATCTTGCTGCAGTTCTTATATTGTGTCTAAGTATTACTGCATTCTCCCTTTTCGGATATTACAGTGGTATCGGAGCATGATCTTTGGCTCAAGTTGTGGACACTTCATCTTTTGAATCTAAAGAAGAAGTAGATAGATGAGATCTATCATGGAGGAAACAAATTATGCCACTCATTTCTGTAGATCTATGCAAGATCTGTCCAAGGAGGTCTATCAAATGAAAGAGGAAAGGCAGAAAGAAGATCCAAGAAGAAGATGTGATGAGGAAAGTCCAAGCACTTCCTATCAGCAAAGAAGAAAACTAGAGAATCCTATATCTCCTCATAGATCCACTATGCCCACTTTCTTTGAAGAAGGTGAAGGGTGTAGAAATGAAGGAAGGAATGAACCTGAGACTCATGAGACTCTCAGTATATATCTTGAAGAGTACAAAGCATAGTCTAGAGCATTCAAGGAGAAGCTAACTCTCCAACAATTCTTCAAAATCAAAGAAGAAAGAGGATCCTATAGCAAGAATAGAAGAAAAAGGCATAATAGATTCTATTTTCCTACATTTGATGGATCTACCTCAAGCACTGTTAAGGGTTGGAGGATAGAGTTAGATGCATTTTTCATACTACATCATGTAGCTAAAGAAGAGGTTGTTCAAATTGCAGCACTTCATCCCTTAGATAGAGCCAATGATTGGTGGTTTGGACACATGGAGCATGCAAAGGTGACTAAATATTCATATTTCTTTCACAAGTTGAGGAATAATTTTGATATGGATAAGACAGAGATGTGCTACAAAGATACATTTCCTAAGGAGGGGGCTGTCAATCTTGTCACTTTGGACAAGAGGTCACTACATTCACCACCAGCTGCAGAAGTACTTACATCTAGAGAAGAGACACTTGCACCTTTGCAAGATGGTCTTGAGCTCTTGACATATAGAGTCCCATGTGTGATTCAGGAGATGCATAAGGAAGAGGAGGAAGATTCCAGCGCTGGTACATTGGAAGAAGAGCAGAGCATTAGAAGAGCATCCATCACTTTGTTAGTTCCCAAATCCACCTTAGGCTGAAATAAGGCGTAAAAAGGACAACACCAAATGATGGGACGCCTGCCTCTACCAGCTCCTACGAGGACAAAGAGGAGAGGGCTCTCCCAAGCCAATCTCAATGAAAATATTCAAAGGGGCTTGAGATGACTAAAACAACAATTGATCTTAGGCTAGATAAACAAATAGGAGGGTTTGATTTTGATTTTTAGGGGTTTTTGTTGGAAAAAGGGAAAAACAATTTTCGGGCTTGGGGATGAGGCCAATTTCTTGCAGAGTTCAAGTTGGGGCGAGGTAGGCAGCGGCTTTGATGTCTTAGATCAAATGAATGGATTGAAAATACTGCTGAGGAGTTGAAGAGGGCAAGAGAGTGCAAGGATCCTCTTCAAACTGACGAAAACATATAAAACTAAACAAAAGTCTAAGGCAGAGCACCAACAAATCAATGAATTCTACCTCAATTACTCATTTGTTTAATTCAGAAGCATAGAGAAGGGAAATGGCATACATATAACATTAATGAAACTTACAATAACATGAGAATAACATCATCAAAACTCAGAAGCCACAAGGATCCCAACAAGTGTTGCAAAACTCTGGTCTTTCCTTTGCCAAAAACTGAAAATGGATATACAATGGAGTGCCAAACTTTTCCCAAGAGTCCAACCCTGAAAATGCCTCAAAAGATACAATATATAGACCATCCTAACCCCTTCCCATGCCTCTAGGGGTCGATCTCATCCTTCTAGGAGCTGTTTCAACCAATTCTAAACATGGAGCTAAAATCTAGGTAGCCAAACAACTTGCCTCTATATGCTAGGAAACTGATCCATTCACTTAATTTTCACTTTTTAGTGAATGAATCCTCTAGAACAAGTAAAAACATGCAAAATTTACATCATAGTTATCAAATTACATCATGGTAGGTCAATCATCACATGAAAAAGTAAAACTAGTCAAAACTGGGCGAATTTCTGAGCTGAAGAGTGAAAATGAGGCAAAATTTCTCTATGCGCCGTGCTCAAAAACTCTATGCGTCGCGCCACTTTGATCATGTTTTTGGGGCACTTCCTGAAGTTCAAATTGAGCTCATGATAGCTTGTTGGAAATCCCTGGATGTCTGCTATCCAACCCAAGTGGAATTTTTCAATTTGGATGTCATTTTCCCCTCAACAATTTCAATATCCCAAGACTGGTTCCTGCTGGTGCAAAAAGTGGCAGAAAGGCCATTTTTGGAGTGTTTTTGACCTTTAAGACCACCCAGAACTTCATGAAATTTCTCATCCATTCCTGAGCATGAAAATTTTATCATAAAAAAATAAAAAATGCAAATTTTTCCTCCAGAAGATGTCCCAATCATAAGCGCGCGTCGGGTGGCGCGACGCGTCGGGCGGAAAAACCTGTTTTGCAACCAAAATTTTCAAAATGACAAAATCTTCTCCAAATTTGCTGAAATTTGGAGTGAAGGTCTCCCATCATGTCTCATGCTCAGCCAAGGAAGCTTCGGCCAAGATTCGGAGTGGATCCGGCCTTTTCCGACGTTTTAGTGCTTTTCTCAACCTCGCCTTCAAGATCTTCATTTTCGCTCTGCAAACGTGTGTGCGGGCCCAATAGTGGTTTTTCATATGTCTGAGCATGTCTTTGTCCCTATTGGCCTTCGCCAAGAGCTTCTCCAGATGAATGTTGACGTGCGTAAGGCAAGTCTCTCGCTCAAATGGTGTCATGTCACCTGGTCTCTTTCGGGCCAATTCACGGTCTTCACGGATTTTCCGCAACTCTATGAGTGTCTGCTGATCCTCCAGTTGTTTATTCAGCTGCTCCAAGTAATTTATAACCCACTGATCTCTCTGCAATTTCTCGGTCAGCGTGTCGATCTCAACTTTTTGTTCCTGGATGATTTCTTTCAGCTTTGAGCTAGGAGAGCTCGAATCAACATCGATGAGTATAAAATCAGTGTCTTGGCCTCCTGAAGGCCCTCATCGTGCATAGGCCTCTTGCCTCTATCCTGAACTTATACCTATGCTGATGTAGAAGGCGAGACCCCTTCCACACCATGTGGAGATAGTACTCGCGCTGCTGATGAAGATAACGAGACCCCTTCCACCCCTGGTGGAGATAGTACTCGTCGTGCTGCTGCAAATAAGGCTCTGTGGCCTCTCTGATATGTCACACACACTGGAGCACTGATAGGCTCAGTCTCAGGAACCTCAAACTGATGTGAAGGCTCTACCTCATCATGAACAATCTCGGGAGGAGGCTGGGGGGCTGCAAAGAAGTCACGGGAAATTAACTCATCCCATGTGATGCCCTGCAATCCAAGCTGATGTACTACAATGATTTTAATGAGCGCATAATGATAAATGTTGTTATGTTGCTGCTCCGGAGTCTTCTTCTGCACAAGGGTAGTCATCCGCTCTATGTTTCGGCACATGAAGTATGGAATATTCATCAGTCGCACCCTCGTGAAATGCATCAAAAGTCTGATATGGTATGCATAAAGGCGTGAGAATCTACCCTCACAGCTGAAGTATCTAATGATGAGTTTCATTAATGGCGCATAGGACTCCTTCAGAAACCGGAACGGGAATACTCTGCTCAACTGCCTCAAATATCCAGGCCTGATGTAAGGTTCATAATATGCTCTATCCAGCTGCTGTCTCTTATTCCACTCCTCACCAATGTTTGGTATCCCGGTCGCCTCAGAAATGGTCTCTGGTGTCAAAGTGAAGTTCACTCCAGCAAGGTTTACATGACCATCACGCAAATGTAGGACAAATAAGCGAACCAACTCCGGATGGTGCTGAATCTGAGATATCATCTCGCAATACCGAAAACATGAATGTTGCTGAAAACATGTCATTGCAAGCGGGCAGGCCTGCAATTGAGCCAAAGAAGTGGGCTCCTCCCTGACGTGCCTGCCACTCTTATGAGACCTCCTTGGTACATTTAGCTCTGCGGTTGAATCACTGTCCTACTCATATTCCTGCTCATATGATGAATTTTTTTCTGACATGATGCTGAAAACAAGGTGTTTGACAAATGGGTGGTGATAAATATATGGTTAAAACAAGAGTTTGTTTTTCAATACCAAGTGTGCCACATATGAGATGAGAGGCTGCAAGGAAGTATCACCATGAATGCAATAGACTGTCAAGTGATTTTAGAGTGGAAGGACAGTCACTCACTGCTTGGGGAATTTCAGGATTAAGAACCTTTACAAGTAATATAGGAATAGGTGATAATGATGGGGGGTAGTTTTAGGAATAAGAGTCAATGAAATGGCAACATATAAGTGAAATCAAGGATATGGAGGCAGTCCTTGAATGTGGAAATTAGGATTTTGTCAATGGAGGGAAGTGATAGTAAGTGATAGAGTTTGGGGGTTAACACATGGGCATAAAAGGGTATAAGCGATATGGGACAGTGGGTATAGGAGAGGGACTGTTGTGTAATAATGTGACAGTAATGAGAGCAGAAATGAAAGTGGAATGATAGTTTAAACACCAAACAACATCCAACACCTCTTTTCAAAACCCTATGGAGCAAATTTAATATGGGTATAGGGTTTACATTTTCACCAATTAAACGATTTGAATTTCACCTTTAAAATAGCACCCAACAGGAGTTAAACTCAAATAGTAAGCGCACACAACTTACTTGGAGGCAAATGAACTGAATTGATTTGGATTTTGATGGATCGATGATGAGTTTCGGCCTTTGGGCTCTGTGTGCCGCGCACAAACCCAATGTGTCACGTTCAATGGGTGCGTCGCGCCCTTAGTAATATACACGGTGTATCTTGGCTCAACGCGCCGTGATCTGTGGATGCGCCGCGGCCTATCCCAATGCGCAACGCTCAAACTAACACACAGTAAGCCTTTTTTAAAACACAGTTTCATTCCTCCAATTCTTCAACTCGACTTATCGCTCGGATTTTCTGAATATCTCTTGATACTAATGAATGAATGGCTTTGAGAAATATCTCATATAGACATGGTTTTAATTTTTTCTTCTTCAAAACCCATTTTGTAATGTTTTTGACTTTGGCATTTTTTTCATTTAATACAACTTTGTCTTTTGTTTCCTCATTGACTTTCTGAGCTTTGAATGATGAAATTGGTTGATTTTTTACAGGGATGGTGGCATCGAAACTTGGCAAAGGATAACCAGAGTCTGCATGGTGAAGTACAACATGGTGGAAAGATACATTTTATTACAAAAACAAATTTTGACAATTTCTTCTTCAAAATAGAGTTTTGAAGAAGAAACATCCTCGAGCATATTAATGATGAAAATTTTTGAACTGAAAACTTATTGAAAACCTCTTCATGGCCTGCAGGCATTGTTTAACATTTCGAAAGACCAAACCCTAGACCTAGAACTAAAATGACTCTTTTTGACCAAAATAACCATTTATGACTGTAAATGCCATGAACTGAACTTTGATGAATTTTGAGAAATTTTGACCAACCCAGCAGGTACAAGCATGAGGGAAAATGAGAGAAAAAAACCCTTCCGTCAGACAATGGCATGCCCCTAACGGAATGCAGATGAATGAGCGGAATGAGACACCTAAAAATGAAATGCAATAAGAGAAATGATCTCTGACGGAGGGATGTAAAGATCACCCAACAATCCTTACCGTGTTGGAGGCACTATTATCCCAGTTGGAGGAACTCTTGTGATCTATCAAGAGGTTCCCACATATCATTTGATCCAAGGTAAGCATACACATTCATCACCTCTTGTTTCAGTAGATCTTATTGAAACTTATGGGGACATGCCACCAAGGCCAATGCATGACCAAGGGTTAGAACATAATGTTGATTTGAAGCAGCATATTATCACAGCACATAGGACCCTTGATTTAATCAAGGAGGAGATGAAAAGCTATCCCAAATTGTCATGGATGGACTACATTCAGCCTCTTGAGTTAAAGTGCATAGTTTCAGAAAAGGGGATGAGCATAATCCTTTGTAAAATGACTGGTTATGAGATCAGTATTGTACCTTTATTTGAGACATTTTATGCATCACTTTGCAGATCTACAACATTGTCACTTAGAAGAAGTGATAATGATGAGGCCCCATTATTCTTGGAGCATTATGAAGGTAGCTTCACTCATGAAGCAATGGAGGAAAATATGATGAACAGTAGACATCTAGATATGAGAAACCTTTTCTCCTTTCTTGATGACACTTTCTCAATGAGCATCTCACAAATCAAAGAGAAACTTCTACCTATAGTAGATCCAGAACCCCATTGGTTTTGGAAGGCCGTGGATGAGAAGAAGGTCTCATTAAGAGATCTCATTGGAGGTGCACTTCAACATTTCATGGAGTGCAAGGTTCTTCATCATTTTGGGGAAGATGGTATTCCACAAAGGGAGGATACCATGGTTATGAAACACCTCACTCATCTTCCATATTGGGATGAGTGGATGAGGAAGCTAAGCAAGGGGTTGCATGATGACAAATTTATATGGGCCAGCAAACTTGGTTACATTGGTTGCCCTTGGGAGGTTCCTGTCACTACCCAAAGGCTCCTATTTCTTTGATCCATGCCTTGAGGAACACTTATGAAATAGAGAAAGAGGCATGGTGGCACTGGTTGCTCTTGGGTGAGTATGGTTACCACCCAATACCTCATATTTTTCTGATTCATGCCTTATGTATCAATGATAAAATGCAACAAAAGAAGGCATGTTCATTTTGGTTTCGCTTGAGAAATATTGGCCACCATATGACATCTCCTATGTCTATGTGTTTTGTCTTGGGTAAATCTTGGCATAATTCTCTCATGATGTGAATTAATGATGTTTCTTTGTATTGGGCTGATGTGACATTCCATATGTCCATTATTATATCTTTGCTTCATGATGCACATGAGGAGGAGAGGAAGCAACAAGATCTCTTGTTGCTTTGGTTGCTTTTGGGGGAGTTTAGCTTGTCCATCTTACATGGAGGAGATGGAGGATGGCAGAAAAGGGCCTTACTCCATTGGTTACTCTTAGGAGAATATGGTTTGACATATTTGTCTACCCATATAGCTCCCTTCCTTCTTCTTTTGCATAACTTTGGAATGATGCTTGGATCCAACTTCTAGCCATCAGTAAAAATTTGTTATATCTAATGATGGCTAAATAAGTCTTGAGATTTCCAAAATCAAACTCTTAAGAAAATTTGTGAGTTTTTGAAATCTCGCTGAGTTCATTATCCTTCAAGAAATCCACTCACTAAAAATCTTCACTCAAAACCCACCAAGTCATGCTGTTGATTCAGAAAGAAACTAATTTCAGGTTATTTTCACCATTTACCCCTTCATGATTTTACCCCCATTGTTTGCTCCTACTTCAATAGTCCTTTTCCCTTCTAAAAATCCCATTTCCCCTCCATTTATCCTTCATTTCCTCTAAAAACCTTGAAACCTTGTAAAAAACTCTCTTACATGGTTTAAAAATCCCCTCTTTTACCCTATCGGAACCTTAAAAAAGGCTCAAAACCTCTGTTTTTAGGCCTATTTTGACCCTTTGTAACATAAGGCCTTTAGCCCCTTTTGGTTTAAACCTTACCCCCTTCTATTATCTACCCCCACTGGACCATACCCCCACCTTTGCTCTTAACCCCTTTCTCTATCCTCATTCCGCTCCATTGATTTTTCCCTGAGCAATCCCAACCATTGATATTTCTCGATCCGATGGCTATCAATACCACCACCCACTTAACCATCGCGATCTAAATTCCACTTGACCCCTGTCTCCCACCTTTTCTCTGACCGGTCATCTTCTTTGGTCGAGATAAACCCACACCATTGATCTAGCTCCCCCAGATCCAATGGCTTCCAATCAAAGGCACACACATTTTTCTGAAAGGGTTTAACGCCCCATTTCTACTCGAAATGGGTGTTTTTCCCTTGGACAGGTGTCACATCCCAAGTGGTATTGCGTCCATTTGGGTTAAAACCGCTTACCACCTATAAGCCACGCAATACCACTTGGTTTCACATAAAAACACCTTCTTCCATTTCACGCCCATATTCAAAATATCAATTTTTCTCCTGATTCTGCCCATGGAACCCCTTCCCTGCGCATCTCCCTTTATATGTACATCACTCTGACACCACCCGAACCTCTAAAATGCAGTTTTAAACCAAGAATGCAAGATTTAAATTAATTTTTTTGTTTGTTGTGGCAGGTTTTATGGAGGCCGAAGCTAAAAGGCCATCCCACAGTCAAATAAGTGGCAAGGTCTCTGGATGCCGACCCTCGAGGCCAGATAAGAAGGAAAAAGGGATCGAGGGTTTGATTTTGAGGTTCAAATCAGTGATTCGAGACCATTGATTCAATCAGAGAAACCCTCCAATATATAAGAAACCCTACATACAAAAAGACAAAGAAGATCAACGAAGAAATGAAGAACAAAGGATTAAAGGCTTAAATCACATATTAAAGATAGTGAATAAAGTTTAAAGAGAGATGATTAAAAAATAAAACAATCAATTAAAGAAAAAAAATACTAAAGGCAGTAAGACAGATTATGAAGGCCAAATGCAGATCAAGGCCTAAAAGCAGAATTTAATAGTTAAAACAAGGGCAAATTATCCCAAAGCATGCTTCGAATGATGAATCAATGAAGCATTTACTTCATAAAAGGGCCAACTGCCACCTACAAAGCCTATTTTCCCTAACAACATACAAAGTTATTTCAGTCAGAGATATTTCCAAAAGAAGCAGCTCGAAAGTTATTGCAAATTTATCACAAAAGCCAAAAAGTCAAATATTACAACTAAGTAGCTCAGAAATTAAACAACATTCATTATAAAGAGTAACTCTTTTCAGATATTTGGGCCTTGCATGGTCTCAAAGGTCAAAAATCATTAACTCAGTCATAAATGAAATATATTAACCCTATATTTCATTTCACCTCCTCATTTTCTTATAAATATAGCACGAGGACTTCATTATAAAAGGTTCTTGGTTGGTTGTAGAAGGTTGTTACTATTAGTGATTTAGAGTGTTGCTGAGCTAATTGAGGAGTACTAGGCTGGATAGAGAAATATTTGAGCTGTAAAGACCCACTGTGATGGAATAAGTAACTGGTTTGAACATCAATAAAACAAGCTAATTCACAGGATCCTGGTATATGTTAATGGTGATGTTTTTCCTCATTGTTTCTGTTTTCTTCTTATGTTTTCATTCTGTCCATTTTCTCTGATAAAGAATAGAAAATTCAGATTAGGATTTACTGTCAAAGGTACCCTATTTATTTCTGCAAGCTTTATCTTTATGTTTTCTTGTGGAAATTTTGGTTTAAGGATTCTTAGTTTCCCTCCAGTCTTCCCTAGCTTTTAGTTTTAAGAATGATTCAATAGATTTTAACCAAGGAAATGTTGGTGAGCCCATGTCCTTCTGAGTAAAACTTGAGATATTTTTTTTAAATGATCTTTTTCAACGTATGTTGAGTAGAGTCTAAACCAGGGAAGTCTATCGTTCCCCCTGTCCTCTGGTCTGTGTTTAAAGGTTGTTTGGAAAGATCCCTAGAGAGTATGTCAAAATCATATTAGATTATTTCTATTTGATCTTAGGTTGTTCTCATTATTATCTCGCATGCTTTCTTTATCTGAAAGTAGTCATAGGATTACTGTATTGTTGTCTTAAAAGTTACTTTAATAAAGGCCTACCCAAAGAAGTCTATGGTTTGCCGTTTCCTTTGGATTTCTTCAAACAGTTACTTTGAAAGGCTTTTCTTGTTTAAGTAGAGCCAAAGATTCTTAACTGACTATAGCTTTACTACCTTCACAACACCTTAATGTTTCATATCACAACTTAATCTAAAAGATCCATTTAATCTAGATAACTTGCCCTATGAAAACCCTTGAAAATTTGTTGAACAATTAAACCCTTTTATGACTCCATAGACCAATGGATTAATGTTGTCACATAGTTTATCTTTCCAGCTGAAACATTCCCTCAATCTTCTCCAACCTCTAATCCTTCAAGTACCTTTTCAATAAACCAAAACCAAAACAAAGTTCTCAGAGCTTCACAACTAGCCTAATATATTAAAACAAAGCATAAAGATATATCTTTCAAAAACACTTATATAGAGAGATCCCTCTCTGAATCCAGGAAGGCTGGGTACTAGGATTCCAAAGCGGTTCTGATGTGGCCCCCTATAGTGTTTATTCTTTCCATTATTATAAATCATAGGGAGCCAACATAGTGGTGACCATACTAGGGAAATACTAAGTAATAGATAACTTCACAACTCATAAAACCTCTTTCTTAAAATAAATCAAGTGTCTGCCAAGAGTGGTTCCTGATTGTTGATGGTGGACAACAACCAGTCCTAGAAAACAAGTAAAAATATTCCACCTGGTGACTCCATTGATTTTCAGTAGGCCTGCTGACCCCATTGGTGTTTTAAAGACTCCACTGGGAAACTTATTTTATCATTAAAACATCACAAAAACCCAGTTAAAAAAACTTTGTGGATTAAAAGTTTTCTTACACAGATTAGTTTTCCTTTAAAAGACTTTCATATTTGGCTAAATTTTCTTATCCTTGGATCTAAATCCTGGCTTCTAAAATAATCCATACTAGAGCCTATCCTGACCCAAATCCTCCTGAAATAGTTGAAAATCCTGAAAGCATCCTTACGAAGTCTCCTACACCCAAAAATCCAACTATTATCAGATCAATTCACAGAGCAAACTCTGTCCCTGAAAACCTTACAACTCTGCAAGACACCCAAGTTGACTTATCCTATAACAGAAAATTATCTAGAAACAAGTCATTAAGTGTTATAGATCAGATAGACTTTGAGCCTGAAAATTCACAACACACTAGCAGTAGAGAAGCCTCCCCATCCACTCCTCCTGATATCCATTTCATTCACAATTTTGGCTTCCCTCATCCTAAATCTACTCAACAATACTTAGCTGGTCCTAGTATTTCTGTTACACTCACCCACACATCCACAGTTCAAGCCACTTCATTTCATCATCAACCTCCTGTCACAAATCCTCCACTTATAAACCCCCCATTGTTTCCACAACTCCACATCATGGCAACATGGTATGCTCCCTTAGTCCCTCCTTTACCTTTAGCCATTCTACCACAAGATTATCAGTCCAAAATTCCTTTATATGATGCTAGTATTTCTACTACTACTCAACAACATGTGGACAAAATGAATGACTACTTTGACAGACAAGAAATAGATGATGAAACTGTGAAACTTAGAATGTTTGCTCAAATTTTAGGGGGAGAAGAAAGAAAATGGTTCAAAGGCTTAACCCCTAATAGTATCATTGACCTCCCTACTTTCCATCAATTATATTTTAACAAATTGGAAGTCAAGAAGAACCCTCTTCAAATTCTATCCAAATATGAGAATAGTAAAAGGAATGTTGGAGAAGGAGTACACGAGTACTGCACTAGATTTAATAGTGTGTACAATGCCCTACCTATGTATATGAAACCACCACAAGGCCTAGCTTTAATGAAATTTCCTGATGGGTTTGACCCTGAAATGGCCTACCAATTGAGAGAAAGAGAACCCCTCACCTTAGAAGATATGCAGAGAGGGGCAGTAAGTGTTAAGGCAAATCTGCTTGCCAAAAGAGCTAGGATGAAAAGTGAGAAAAGGGTGACATATAGAGATGAGGTTGTACCTTCCACATCTGACACAAAACTTGATAACTTAGTCAAAACTATGGAAAGGATGATGGAAAGGATGAATGTAAATGAGAGAGCTTATCCTAGATAAAATCAAACGGCTCCTCAAAATAGGAACCAAGCCCAAAATCAAAATCAAAATTTTAGGAGAAACCCCCCCTCAAATAAGACAAAGAGGTCCTGATCAGCAGATCAGACCTCCCTTTCAAGAAAACTATGCTGATGAGGAGGAGGGGATAGTGGAGGAAGCAAAGGAGAATCACATGAACATGTTGGGAACAAATGATGAGGATAGTGTTTTCCTCACTAGGAAAGAACAAGTCATATATACACCTTATGAAGAAGAGAGCCTACAGTCTATAGACTACCAACAAGGCTTTGAAAACGCCATAATAGAAGTACATAAACAATATGACTTAAGGAGTAAAAAGAATCAAGAATTCCCCAATAAAAAGACCCCTGAAATCTCTGCTAAAAACAGCCCTGTAAACACTTCCAAATACCCAACAGAAAACCATAAAACAATGGATGAAAATTCTGCTAAAAACAAAGGAAAAAACACTCAAAATTCTAGCAAACACAGTGGTGACCCTAGTAGCACTATCACATCAGCTAATGCTCCTAATAAAACCATCCTGACTTCTATCCATATTAGAAACTAGCAAGCTGATTTTGCTAATAAAACAGTGACTAAAAAGGTTGAATTAAAAACTTCCAAAAATCACACTCCTTTTAGCTTAGAGAGTGAAATTGCCAAAATTAAAATCTCCATTCCTCTCACTGAATTAGTCACACAAGATTTATATAAATCCCAAATTTTAAGAGCTTTGAACATATGAGACAACAATGATTCTGTTAACTTAAGTGATGAAAAACCTGAGCTTCTGTTTGGACCAGAAGTGGAAGGGAAATTTCAAGAAGGAGGTGTGCCTCCATTTTATGTTAGTCTAAACATCCATGATAACATTTTGCACAATGCCATGCTTGATTCAGGAGCATCACACAACCTCGTTCCCAAAGTAATAATGGAAAGATTAGGCCTTGAGGTAAGTAGGCCTTATAAATATTTATACTCATTTGACTCCAGCAAGGTCAAATGCCTAGGCCTAATAAAAAAATCTTTGTGTCAACTTAGCACAAATCCCAGCCAAAAGCTTAGTAATGGACGTAGTGGTGGCTGATATACCTCCCAAATATGGCATGCTCCTTTCAAGATCTTGGGGTGCTAAGCTTCAAGGCACTATGCAAATGTATATGACTTATGCCACCATCCCTGTCTTCAATCAACCTAGAAGACTTTATAGGGAAACCCACATGAAATATATGGTGAGTAGTCAAGAGAGACCAGATTACTCCCCTCTTTATTCTACACATACATACCTTGACTCATTCATTCTTTACAATGATGAAATTCCTAATGAGCAAGGGTTAGAAGATGGAATATCAACCAACATAGTGGCAGCCATAGAAGAAGAGGAAAAGAAGGAGGAGTTACATAAAAATTTTGCTAATTTATAAAATCACAACAAATGCAATGAAGGTCATAAGCAACAAGACAAACATCAACCTAGTGCTAAGCATGACAATCAAAGAGAAAATCCTCAAAACACTAAAGACCTTGAGGAACAAGACAAAACTAAACATAGTGCAAACCTTAAAGAAAAACATAGTGGCAATCAAGATAAACAAAACAGAGAGGATAGAGAGGAATTTAATGAAACATCTAAAACCAATCCTCTTTGGAGTATGAGTTTTGATGGGTCTTGCAGAAAAACTTGTGCAGGATCAAGCATATGGGTGCATAACACAGAGAATAACCATGCTGAAGGCCATTCATATAGATTAAATTTCTAGTGCACTAAAAATATAGCAGAATATGAAGCACTCCTCTTAGGACTACGTTTATTGAAAAAATTAGGAGCCAAGAGGATAACTATCCATGGAGATTCAGAACTGATAATTAGGCAATTAAATGGAGAATACACTGCTAAACATCCAAGACTAAGAGCCTATAGAGATGATGCCATGGATCTCTTGAAATCATTTGCAGAATTTGAACTCACTTTTGTCCGAAGAAACCAAAACATTCTTTCCAATGGTTTAGCCTTTGCCGCTAGTACATGTCTAAAACCTTACGAAAGAAAAAAATACACAATAAAAATCAAATATAGACCAACAGTCCCAGATAATGAAAGATACTGGAAATTTTTTGAAGAAGATAAACAAATAAAAGACTTCTTGCAATCCAGAAATGAGTTTGAAGTGCCAAATTCAAATTCAAAATATGAAGAAGACTGCCCTACTGAGGAACAATCTTACAAAGAAGAACCTCCCAATACTGTTGATATAAATCTGTTAACCAAAGGGTTTAAAAATAAAACAGAGATATGCACTGATTTAGAAAAAGAAGATCTAGAAGTGTTGCAGTCTAACAATGAAAACTTGCCAAAGGGACTAGTGCCATTAGAGAAATTGTTTGACTTTAATGATGTTGCCAAAAATCAAAAAATAGAACCCACTGAAACTGATGTTGAAGAATGTAATATAGGCAGTGAAGAAAAGCCTAAAATGATCAAACTATCCAAAACACTGCCAGCTCACATCAAACTGAAATATCTAGAGTTGTTTAGAGAATTTTCTGATGTGTTTGCTTGGAGTTATGAAGATTTAAAATCATATGATACAAAAATAATTCAGCATAAGATACCCCTCATAGAAAACCAGAAACCTTTAGGCAAAAGATACGCAGAATAAACCCTATTCAATTACCTCTGGTTGAGAAATAAATTAAAAAAATGTATGATGTTGGAAATTTAGTCCCTGTAAGATACTCAGAATGGGTATCCAATATTGTATCTGTAAGGAAGAAAACAGGAGAAATAAGGCTTTGCATAGACTTTAGAAACTTAAACAAGGCCCCATTAAAGGACAACTATCCCTTGCCCAAAATGGATCACATCTTACAAAGGGTAGTAGGTTCTAAAAGAATTTCTTTGCTAGATGGATTCTCAGGATACAAACAAATATTGGTACACCCTGATGATCAACTTAAAACAACCTTTACCACACCTTGGGGCAATTTCATGTATGTGAAAATGCCTTTTGGTTTAATGAATGTTGGTGCCACATTCCATAGAGCCATGTATATTGCTTTCTCAGAAGAAATATATTACTTCAATGTGATTTAATTATATGACATAACATTCTATTCCAAAATATATGAAGAACGCCTAATACACCTAAGAAAAGTCTTTGAGAAATGCAGAAAATGTGGTTTATCCTTAGACCCAAAAAAAACATTGTTTGGTCTCCAAGAGGATAAACTTCTTGGTCATATCATATCAGAAGAGGGAATAAATATAGACCCAAGAAGGATCGAAGCTATACTGCAAATCAATCATCCTACAAACATCAAGGAACTTCAATCTTTCATTGGAAAGATAAATTTCTTGAGAAGGTTCATACCCAACCTAGCTGAACTCCTCAGAACTATCACAAATATGCTTAAAAGAGAAATAGGAGTTAAATGGACCTTACAAGCAAAGAAATCCTTTGAACTAGTAAAACAAGCACTTACCCAAACACCAGTTCTTGTTATCCCTGATTTTACTAATACTTCCTCATTTTCTCCTTCGCATCAGAATATACAGTAGTTGTTGTCCTACTACAGAAAAACATAAAGGGACAAGAGCATCCCATTGCATTTTTCAGCAAGGCATTAAGAGATGCACCTCTGAAATATAACATAATGGAAAAACAGGCTTTTTCCTTAATTAAAGCCTTAAAAGATTTCATAGTTTACATTTTACACTCACACATTATTACATTTGTGCCTCATTCAATGGTGAAAGGCATTTTGACACAAGATCCTGATGGAAAAAGAGGAAAGCGGATTGCTGTAATATTAGAATATGATTTAAAAATTAAACCCACTAAGCTCATCAAAGTTCAAGAACTAGCAAAAATAATGGCTAAATCAAACTTACAAGCACTTGATATAAACATGTTTAATGCATTAGATGAACGAGAGGAGTTGGCAACTCCACTCATTGAAGATTATTTTCTGAATTCATCTTGGTACGCCGATATTTTGTATGTGCTTCTTAATCTTAATGTTCCTCCTGGTTTGTCTAAAACAAAGGCAAGATTCTTAAAGTTGAAAGCTGTAAATTACTGCATTTTAGATAAATGTCTATATTGGAAAAATGTTAGTGAATTATTACTTAAATTTTTGCCTGAGAATGATGCAAATAAGATCAAGCATGAGTTTCATGAAGGAGAATGTGGAGGCCAACTCTATTGGAAAACCACTATTAACAAAATCCTTAGAGTTGTTTATAAATGGCCCACCCTCTTTCAAGATGTCCATAAAATGATAATTGCTTGCCATAAGTGTCAAATCTTTGAAGGCAAAAGAAAATTGCTACCCTTAACTCTGCATCCTATCATTGTTGAAGCTCCTTTTCAATAGTGGAGTCTAGACTTCATTGGAGAAATCCATCCTGCTTCATCTGCCCAACACAAATGGATCCTCACAGCAACTGATTACTTCACCAAATGAATAGAGGCCATCCCTTCTAGAAATGCCACAGACTCAGTCATCATTTCATTCCTTGAAAACCATATCTTGTCTAGATTTGGCTGTCCTAGGAAGATTATCACTGATAATGCTGTTGCCTTTGGGTCCAAAAAGATGGTGGATTTTTTCCACAAATATCAGATTACATTGGGTCATTCCACAACTTAGTACCCTCAAGGTAATGGGTTGGAAGAATCCTCGATCAAGATCTTGGTAAACATCATCAAGAAGTTGATGGAAGAAAACAAAAAATAATGGAACAACAAACTAGTACATGCACTTTGGGCTGAAAAATTAACATGCAAGAAATCCATTGGAATGTCTCCCTATCAGCTATTTTATGGAGTAGATGCAATATTTCCAACCAGTTTAGATGTGCCAGTCATGAAGTTGATCCAAGAAGTACAGTCTGAAGAAGATTACATGACAAGAAGAATTAATCAGACTGTCCAGTTGTAGCAAACCAGCGAGGAAGTTTATAATAGAGCACAACAAGTACAAGAAAACATCAAGAAGCTGTTTGATAAAAGAACAAAGGCAAGTGATTTCAACATTGGTGACAAAGTGCTTAAATGGGATTCTAGGATGGAAGATAAGGTCAAACATGGATAGTTTTAAAATTTACGGAAAGGCCCTTATCTCATTCAATCTGCTATAGGTAACAATGAATTCTTCCTTCAGGAGATGAAAGGAACATAACCTTTTGGAGGTCCTGTCAATGGCAGGATGCTCAAGCATTATTTTTGTTGACTTTTAGTTCAAATCTTTGACCATTGTAAATAACATTTCTTAAAGAAAAGACTTGGAAGAATGAAACACAAAAAACAAAAGAAAAGAGGATAAGAGGGCAGATAAAAGAATAGGTACATCCCCATACCAAAAAAGGAGAAAAATCTGAAAGTGTGCAAGCCCAAATGCCACTACTTTGAAAGAATAAATGTTATTCAATCATACAACCTAATCATGATTGAATAAGTTTAAATTTATTGCTGATAGGTTAGTGAATGAAGATCTTCCAAACAATGTAAAATTGGCTTATCAATAGAATAGATTAGGAGAAGAGAGAAATGGTTCTAAAAATATCAAAATCTGGACCAAATAAAGAAACAAGGAGGCTTATCAATTTCAGATCTTAAGCCTTTAGAGTTTTTTTTTAAATTTCTGCAAATAAAGTATATGTGCAGCTTGTACAAAATGCCATAGCCTCATAGAAAATCAGACTGTCTAATCCTGGTTTTGTCTATGTTTTAAATTTTCTGTTTTAGATTAGAGAATGAAAATTTGTCAAACAGTTTAATCTTGACAGATAGGTAGAATATGTAGAGAAGTATAGAGTTCATCAGTTTAATCTAAACTGATGGATGATATAAGGATAGAAGTAGATAGTTTCCTATTGAAACAAAAGAAAAAATTGATGTTACAAGGGTTTGCAATTATAAATGCACCCACAGAAGAAAAAATGTTAGGAGAGCAGGTTGTGTAGGTAGAAGTCTGGGTAAAAAATTAGTCTTGCTATGATACTGCAAATCATCTCTACAAAGTAGCAAAATCATCAAGTCAAAAGAGGATTTTCAAGGTGCAAAACAAGGCATTGGTCTACTTTCCATAGATTTATTCTCTGAGGTTCTTGACACCTCCAAGGAGCTGCCTTCCCCAAGTGGAGCCACTGTTAGCCATCAGTAAAATTTGTTATATAGGATGGCTAAATATTTTCTTAGATTTTTAAAAGAAATATTTTATGAGAAAATCTTGTGATTTTTGGAAATCTCACTACCTTCATTATCCTATAAATCTTATCCATTCACTAAAATATTCACTCAAAACCCACCAATTCATATTGATGATTCAGAAAGAAACTAATTTCAGGCTATTTTCACCATTTACCCCTTCATGACTTTTCCCCCATTTCTTGTTCCTACTTCAATAGTCCTTTTCCCTTCGGAAAAGCCCATTTACCCTCCATTTATCCTTCATTTCCTCTAAAAAACCTTGAAACCTTGTAAAAAACTCTCTTACTTGGTTTTAAAATCCCCTCTTTTACCCCATCGAAACCTTCAAAAAGGCTCAAACCCTCTGCTTTTAGGCCTATTTTGACCCTTTGTAACATAAGGCCTTTATCCCCTTTTGGTTTAAACCTTACCCCCTTCTATTTTCATGTGACTCAGGGCCACGACCATTGGTTATGCCATAAGCCTCCTTTTCTAAAACCCAGTCTTAACTACCCCCATAGGACCATACCCTCGCCTTTGTTCTTAACCCCTTTCTCTATCCTCACCCCGCTCCATTGCTTTTTCCCTAAGAAATCTCGACCATCAATCTTTCTCAATCCTATGGCTATCAATATGACCCCACCATTCTATCCCACTCCCAACCTTTCCACTACCCGACAAGATTTCCAACATCATACTCATGGACCCACCTATGCCCCACTACCAAACCGTGCCCATTATCAGGTTTAACCCACACCGTAGATCTCCTTGTTGGAGATCTAATGGCTCACATACGATATCGTGTTCATTCTTATGCCACGGTTTAACAAGCCATTTCCGCACGATAAAAGTGGTTTTCAACCCGCCATGTGGCATACGATGAGTGGCATTGCGTCCGTTTGGGAAAAAACCGCTTACCGCCCAAAGTCCATGCGATACCACCCGGTTTTTTCCCAAAACCACTTTTCGCCATTTCGCACCCTAATTCAAATATTTCCCCTGTTTCTTCACAGTTCTGTCCATTGAACCCCTTTTGCGCATCTTCCTCCCTTTACAATCGCCCCAATGCCCTCACCAAGCCTCTGAAATGCAGTTAATCCAAGAATGCAGGTTTTATTTAATGCTTTTGTTTTTGTTGCAGGTTTAATGGCGGCCAAAGTATTACAACCCATCCCACAGTCAAAAAAGTGTCAAGGTCTCTAGATGACGATCTTCGAGGCCAGATAAGCAGGAAAAGGGATCCAGGGTTTGATTCTGAGGTTCAAATCAGTGATTCCAAACCATTGACTCAGTCAAAGGAACCCTCTGATACATAAGAAACTCTGAATACAAATAGACAGAAAATATCAGTGAAGAATGAAGAAACAGAGAGAATAAAGGCCTAATCAAAGATTAAGGATAAAGACAAAATTAAGAACAAATGATTAAAGTTGAAAACAGTCAATAAATTGAAAAAGACAGTAAGGATGGTTATGAGAGCCTAAAGCAAAATCAGGCCTTAAACAGAGTATAAAGAACAAATCAAGACAAATTAGCCTAAAGCCTACTTCAAATGCCAAAATCAAAGAAGCAGTTACTTCATCAAAGGCTAAAAATGCCACCTACAGGCATATTTTCCCCAAAGGCATACAATAGTTATTAAAGTCAAAGATATTTCCAAAAGAAGCAGCCCAAAAGTTATTGCAAATTTATCACAAAGGCCTAAAAGTCAAATATTACAACTAAGTAGCTCAGAAATTAAACAGCATTCATTATAAAGAGTAACTCTTTTCAGATATTTTTACCTTGGGCCTTGCATGGTCTCAAAGGTCAAAAATAATTAACTCAGTCATAAATGAAATATATTAACCCTAGCTTTCATTTCACCTCCTCATTTGCTTATAAATATAGCACAATGACTTCATTAGAAAAGGTTCTTGGTTGGTTGTAGAAGGTTGTTACTATTAGTGATTTAGAGTGTTGCTGAGCTAGTTGAGGAGCACTAGGTTGGATAGAGAAAGCTTTGAGCTATAAAGACCCATTGTGCTAGAATATGTAACTGGTTTGAACATCAATAAAACAATTTGATTCACAGGATCTTGGTCTATGTTAATCGTGATGTTTTTCCTCAAATTTTTTGTTTTCTTCTTATGTTTTCATTCTGTCCATTTTCTCTGATAAAGAACAGAAAATTTAGATTAGGATTTACTGTCAAAGGTACCCTATTTCTGTATGTAAGATTTATCTTTATGTTTTCTTCTACAAATTTTGGTTGAAGGATTCTTAGTTTCCCTTCATTCTTGCCTAGCTTGTTGTTTTAAGAATTATTCAATAGAGTATAAACAGGGAAATGTTGGTGAGCCCATGTCCTTCTGAGTAAAACTTGAGATATTGTTTTTAAATGACTTTTTTCAAAGTATGCTGAGTAGAGTCTAAACCAGGGAAGTCTATGGTTCACCCTGTCCTCTGGTCTGTCTTTAAAAGTTGTTTGGAAAGATCCCTAAAGAGTATGTCAAAAGTAGATTAGATTATTTTTGTTTGATCTTAGGTTGTTCCCATTTTTATCTTGCATGTTTTCTTTATCTAAAAGTAGTCTTAGGATTACTGGATTGTTGTCTTAAAAGTTACTTTAATAAAGGTCTACCCAAAGAAGTCTATGGTTTGCCATGTCCTTTGGCTTTCTTCAAATAGTTACTTTGAAAGGTTTTTCTTGTTTATGTAGAGCCAAATATTCTTAACTGACTATAGCTTTATTGCCTTCACAACACCTTAATGTTTCATATCACAACTTAATCTAAAAGATCCATTTAATCTAGATAACTTGCCCTATGAAAACCCTTGAAAAGTTGTTGAACAATTAAACCCATTTATGACTCCATATCCCAATGGATTAATGTTGTCCCATAGTCTATCCTTCCAGCTGAAACATTCCCTCAATCTTCTCCAACCTCTAATCCTTCAAGTACCTTTTCAATCAACCAAAACCAAAACAAAGTTCTCAGAGCTTCACAACTAGCCTAATATCTTAAAACAAAGCATAAATATATATCTTTCAAAAACACCTATATAGAGATATCCCTCTCTGAATCCAGGAAGTTTGGGTCCTAGGATTCCAAAGTGGTTCTGATGTGGCCCCCTAAAACGTTTATTCTTTCCATTCTTATAAATCATAGGGAGCCAACATACGTGTTTGGAAAAACATCTCTTCGCTAGACATGTAGATTTCATGGCTGCTTTTCCCAGAGTCGTTTGTATTTTTCTGTTGAGTGCTTACCGTCCCTTGATGGGGGAAAGGTTCCTACATCACAACTGGTTGTTGGGAAGATTCTCCTTGTTCTCGGTTACTTTGTAGCTTCTTAAGCTTAGCGATATCAGTGCAGTGGTGAGTATAGTGGCTGTACTCACCACATATCAAACAAGAATGGTTTGTTCGGAGAGGTGGCCTTTTTCTTTTCCATTGGGGATTGCTTGGCTCATAGCTCTGATTCAGGTTGGAGTTGCCTCCATCCTGGGATCATGGAGGGTGTTTCTAGCTATTGCCCCCCTGTACAGATTTCCCTTTTGGCTTTTTTTTTCTTTTTTCTCCACCACGTTAGGAGGGTAGTTCTCCTGGTTATATTGGTGTGGTTGGTTTTGGGCTGGCTGCACAAAGTTCACCTATGCATTGGTCTGCATAGGTGGGTCTTGTGCTGGGGATTGAGCATAACGCGGTCCCTGGTTTGCACCAGGTTGTTGGAGGGGAGCTCTTACGTCAGTGTTTCTTTTTTCGTACTGGGTCCCCTGAGCCAGATGATAAGGTCCTCCCTGGTGATACGCTGGCGCCCTATTTGTAAAATTTTGTTGAGGCATATGATGACTTTGAAAACTGGGTTGACGTACGTTTTCTTTAGAAATGTACGTGTAACCAGGGTTTTGAATGCTGCTGCCTAGGTAACCTTGGGTCAATGACCCAATTATTTTGTACATAGTTCGACGCGCCTGGAAATTCTTGATAAGTTTGCAGGCGTGGGGTGTTAGGAAGGATGTTGTAAATGTATCCTAACTGCGTATAAATCAGCTCAAGTTGTTGGGCTTTGTTGATGGCGTCATCTTCGGATGTGGGCCTTTGTTGCACCATATCCTTTGAAATATCTACTGTGAGAGTTTTCAGGAAAAAATCTAAAAGGACCCATCAATTTTTTCTTTACATAAACTACGATGCCGCCTCCATTCATGGAGATGGTCCGAGATATGGATGGCGGGGGTTTGTCTAAAATGTGTCAGTAATTCCATTCCGGAATCATAGTGAATGGGTAACTGAAATTATGTTAGGAATGTGGTGGAGAGTGTTCCAAAGGTTCCATGTGAAGTAGAGGGTTTCTCCACGTACCATTTCGCGGCTACTCCTATCAGAGTGCATTGAAATAGTCTCAATCGAATAGTGTCGTCAATGATACTATTCGATGAGCACCATAGGTGGAAGGTCATGACATGATTACCTGGGTCTTCCGCTTGCTTTCCTTCAAACTTTGGAATATTCGAAGGGAGCTTCATGGGCATGGGAGACCATGTAGGGTTGTGTGTGATGGGGTCATTCACCATCTTGGTTAAATCGAGCAGATTCAACGAATTTAAGAAAGGTGACTGGGAGGTTGACACCATTGCAATTTGCGAAAAGAAAAAGTTCTGGTTAGGAAGAGGGTTGGTCTGCGACATACCCTGCTATTTATTTGGTTGGATTCCCGAATGGGATTTACTCTTATACCCCCTAGGGGTTATGGGAGGAGTGGTGTGTGGTTGGGTGTGCAGTGTGGTGTTGGGAGACCGACTAGGGTTCCCAACGAAGGATGCCCCAATAAAGGATGAACCAATAATGGTGGCAGCGTTCCGTATTTTACGCCTAACGACGAAAGACCTGGAACCCCTCCCGGTAATGGGAGGAGGTCCAAAAGATACCTAGATCGACAAGGTCCATTTGGGTCCATTTTGGTGTCGACTAGGTTTGGTTTTCGAAAAAATTGAGAGGATAGAGTCTACGATGAAAGCAAAATTATGATCACATACATAAAACAAAGCGAAATAAAAATGAATTTTCCCTTTAAATGAATTCTATGTGATCAAGCAATCAAAAAAGTGGTTTTTGTTTGTTTTCATATGATACTCAAAATCCTAGAAGACCTATTTGTCCACACACACTCAAATGTAACTGGGCCTTGAGAAGATGTCTTGCGAGTGCTGGCACAACATCCCATAAGAGCTGGCGACGCCCCCAGTCAACCGAATAAAATCCACCAAGGTAAGGGTAGAGGGTCTGGCACTTGTCTGCACCGTCACCTATAGGGAAAGGATGCCCTAGTTTTGGTCACTATGTAACATCGTCCCACGTGAGCGTTCGAGTCTTGGGCTTCTTGGTAAGTCTGCTATCAGTACCGAATATCAACCGGGTCAAGTAGCCCCAACTAATACCGCACACACTGTTTCAATGCCTAACCCCCTCTGAAACGGGTCTCTGTCGCGCTCAGGTTTTATTTGCCATGGGATGATAGGTGGATTTGAAGCTCCCTAAATAGTCAACTTCTATGTTTTAAGATGAATAATGATCAAGGTGGCTTATTGGATGCCTACCCCCTTGATCCTAACTTAGGCTATAAATTCTTTTGTGGCCCTTGTGGGGAGAATTTAGTGAGTTTGGTTAAGTTAGTTTTAGGTGTCTTTTCTTTGCTTAGTGGGTGGATGTGTGTGAGAAAAAAGTGGAAAAACACATATTTTGAACATGTGGATATTCATTGATCCTTTTCAAAATCCCCTATTTAAACTATGTTGTATTGTTCCTTGCTCAAAAGAAAAACATGTGCGGATATGGGCCGCTTTCTATTTTTCCTAGTTAATCTATGTGATCAACTATAGGGAGATGGTGATTTGTGAATAGGGAGCATTCATATGCTTACCTAGGATCACCAGAGGGTGCAAAGGTAGCATATATTACTTTCTCTTCTATCAACAATTCAATCCTAGTCCCGAAAATCCTAGTGCAAAAACTGAACTAAACTAATAACTTTTACACTAGAAAAAATAAATTAGCTACACATGCGTGGTCTTGGGCCACTTACTTTGGCTAATTATCTAGGTGTGTTGGTACCAAAATTTGAAAAACATAAAAAAATTTCGGAATGCAAGTTATTCCCCCCCTTACTTAAACTATGTGTGAACTTCACAAAATCCAACTTGAAATAAAACTGACACTAAGCCTACAAAAAGTAGCTAGAGTGAGCTTTAGCACGCTACGGGGTACCACAACCAGTGCTAGCAGGTGTATTAGGGGCTTCCAAGCACTTTATAAGCAGGAAAAGATAGAAATAAGGGAGAATTTTCTCTTTCTGTCTTTTGCGCGCAAAAGGCTGAAATAGGTGCGATGTCTGTGCCCGGGTCAGCTTTGAACACGTGCCCTGGGCACGTCTATGGGAAGAAAAAGGACGTAAAGTCCTGCAAAAGTAATTTTTTGGAGTTGTTCTGCTTCAGTCTGTCACTTGGGATGAACTAGGGACTACAAGAGAAATCAGGGGAAATTCAACTCCACTCCACAGCACAGACAGAGGTCTCTTCAAAAAAGGAAAAACCACATAAACTTGGTAATAAACGTTAATGGAGTCGACAATCCTATTTGGGTGTGTTTGGTGCACGTATGTATGAAATCACACCAAATTAAGGGTGATGCAGGAGCATCGGAATTAGCCAGCAATGTGAAGATTTGTTCACATGTTGTGGCTAAACAGAGTGAAATTCATTGACTGTTTGGTCAAAATCAGTTTTACTGAGAAGATTGGACTTCTCAAATAGTTAGTTATTGTAATAAATAAGAGATTGTCTTATTTAGATTTAGAGATAAGATTTGTTAATATAGGTGTGCACGAAAGCTAAGAGATAGAGGATTGCTGTTAGATTTCTAGAAATAGAAGATTGCATTGTTAGAAGAATTAGTTAATAATAAAGATGTTGATAAGACGAGAGAGGGGAGATGTTTTTTTTGAGTGGGGCGAGAGCTCAGAGTTGTGGTGGATTGTGTTTTGTGTGTAACAGTGGTTATTTTCCTGTGTAATTGGCAAATGTCGAGACTCTATCCTTTTCTATATTCTGAATAAATTTAATGTTATATCCATCGATGTATGACGAGTCCATAAGATTTGATGCGTTTGTTTTCCTTTGTAATTGCTTGAAGGGCTGTGATCTGTGTTTTATTTTAATCTGTAAGAATTGATGTATTAAGGCAAACTCGACATAGTTTAAGTCCGCAGATTTAAAATTCATTAACACAGAGAAATTGTGAAATAAACCCTTTTCGGAGCCTTGGAGTGGAATTAAAAGATATATTGGTTGATTGTATGATTTATCGGGTCCGATAAACCCATCGGATCGGATTGGATGTATTTCATATCACATCACACCAGAGAACTGTTCCATATCATTGCATATAACAATAAAACGGACGCGAAATGATATAAGTCAGGTTTGAAGTGAATTCGGGTCCTGTTATAGCATCATTTCTCACCTTCATATGATTCATGATTGCTTTGATGGTTTTGGGCACCCATTCCTACAGACTTGGACAAATTCACTTAAAAACAGTGTAAAAATCTCCATACGCGACTATGCCCGTACTTTTCCGCGTGTATACGCGAGTCCAGCTGCACTTTTCTGCGTATGCCATTAAAATTATGAAAAAATATATAAAAATTCCCTATTTTCGGGCTGGGTTGATGGTTACTCAGGTAGTTCAACCACCCCAGCACGTGGCCAACTGTTTCCAACTGTTGAAACTACTTGGAGGTAGTATAAAAACCCCTCATGTGTTGGCCTAAGGGGAGAGAGAAATTATTGATATTATACTCTGTTGGTATTCCCTATCCAAGTCTGAATTCCCGTGCCTCCTGCACTTCCCAGTTCATTACAGGAAACCCTTGTTTCCTGGAGATGCTCATCTCTTTATATGTCATCTCGTATGCACCAGTTCGGAAGGAATCTTAGCGAGGCAAGGGTGGGACGGATCCGGACGACGATGTATGAATGTAAAACCCGGGGGGAAGGTTCGGAGGCAGATCTCTCCGCTGCGTTACTTTCTTACATGCTACTAATATAGAAGTACCATGCTGTTCCCGAAATAAACGTGTTCGTGTATGCTTATATGTATGAGAATATTTGTTATACAAGCATTCATTATGATTTATTTAATGTTTTATATGAATCTCACTAACATTTAGAGTAGATATATGCTGTACAACCAGTTCTTCGTGTTTGTTTCTTCTTGTCTTTCAGGTTAAGAAGGAAGGACGGTTGCTGGGGGTTTGAACCCTGTGGGATCTTCTTCAACCGTAGGACCTACGGGTAACTTCCTCATTCTACTCTATTTAGTTTTTCTGAACATGCATGGTTGTGTGAGTCCTTCTTAAGTACCATGCCCCTGCTCTGTGGAGGTTGTAACCCAACGAACCTCTAGGGTGATATTCCCCGAAACAGAACTGGCGACTCCGCTGGGGATCACATTCTTGTGACTCCCCTGTTGGGTGGTTTCAGCTGTTTGGTAGGTTGTCGACAGTTTTAACTTTCATTTGCAGTCCAGTTTACTTTGTTTCAGTCAATCTGAAGTCCTGGTTTCTTTTCCAGGCTTGTCCTTTTTGTTTTTTTCATTATTTACCTTTGTATATGCGCTTTTTTCTGCACACAGTCGCGTATACACGCAATTTTGTCTAAAGGGACTCGCGTATACGTGAGTTTCCCTTAGCACAGACGCGTATGCACGCTGGTTGCATAACTGTGAAGTAGCGTATACCTAGGCAGATTTTGAATTTTTGGTCCTTTCTGGCTGTGAAGACCTGTTCCTACAGTGTCTATGTACTCTCTGGATTGTGAAGAAGGTGGTTTCATGTCTTTTATCTCTTTCGTTTGATTGAAAACTAGTCTTTTTGGCAAAGTGTTGTTTCTGGTGTTGGCACTTCTGGTTTGAGTACCAAGATAGCTTTCTGAGCATTCTTGGTTGTTCTGCTTTATCAGAACAGTGACCTTCTGCTCATTTTCTCGCTCCTATCTTTTTGTTGTGCTTTGCATTATGATTTTTGCTCTTTTCTTGATTGGTTTTCTTGAGTTCAATAGGCTAGGTCTTGTTGCCACTTTTGAAGAGTTTTTCTTGCTTCTTCAGAGTTTTTGTTTGCGACGAGTTTGCACTATTTTTCTAGGCTGAGTGGCTGAGTTTTCTTGTCTTCTTGTGCTCTTATTGATCTTGCTATGAGTTAGCCTTATAAGGTTTGGGAGCATTGTTGAAGTTGGTGTTTGAAATTCAGTCTTGTTTGGTTTGGATTTTGATAGTTTTGCTTGGTCTTTTCGAGCTCTTTCTCTATAAAAATAAAAAGCTCAAAAAACATTTGTTTTGCTTTTTGTTTTTGCATTTCAAAGGCTTAAAAAACATTTTCTCTTGTTATTTTCTTTTTTTGTTGCATTTTTATTTTCGTGATTTGCATTAGGTGCATTTAATCATTTAGTCAATTTCATAGTTTTTGTGAGTGTGAGTTTGCTATTTGAAAAGAAAAAATACAATTTTTAATCTCGTTGAACCCGTGTAGAGATTACTTTTCATCGAAAGACAATAACTACATTTGCATGTAGTTAAGTTTTTATTAATTTCTTTTGCGTCAAAAACATGATAAGTTTCATCTCCATATCCTTATGACTTAACATAACAGCCCATTAAAATAAGCGATTTAATCTAAAATCAACTAGCAAGTTTTCTAAGTGTCATACACCAACTAGCTAGGTTGTAGGGCCTTGGATTAGGTGAGTGGAGAGTTAACTCTCCAAGGCCGCTCAAACAAAACATAGAAGTTGATTAATTGAGCGAAATCCAACTCCGTTAGGTGGATCGGGAAAGCTCTCCTCCAGAGAGTCAAGCGCGAGGGGAAGTGAAGGCTGAGAAGAGGGATACCCCCTCTCTGATTAGCTGAATCTGACCTCAAGACCGTTCCGCCCGGATTCTGACACGGATTGGTGCCCATAGTTGCCACTCCTAGGTTCCACACAGGTGACTGCGGGGGGGAATACCCGTGGTACCTGAGGCAGACGTCGCATCACTTTCAACAGTACTTCTGGGGGGTGCCCTTGCGAAGCTTGGGTGCTTGAGCCGGCAAAGGTTGTCGTTAGGAGGTCGGCGTAACTGTTTCTGATACCTTCGCTAGTTGTTCTGGGCCCTAATCATCCCAGACTGCTTTCGGGAGGTCCTATATTTCGCTTTCCTGTATTTTGGTGTCCGGTCCTCATCACCCGAAGCGGAAATACTTGGAGGCTGTTTGCTTGATTGCATCTCAGGGATTTTTATTTTAGTGAGTGCTCTTTGCTCCTAGCTTGCCTAGCTTTTCACTTTTTTGAGTCTAATTTAAAATCTATAAAAGTGGCTGATCAAGCGCCTCGTCGATCGAGGAGAATCCGGGGTTTATCTCCTGAGAGTCCAGAGCCTTCTTCGAGAAGGCGTAGGAGTGATTTAGCAGGTGGTTACCACCCCGTGGCGTCTGACGCAGTGGAGAGAGATCCTCCACAAAGGTCTGAAGGTTTCATAGCTGATTCTGGTGTCGGTTCCGAGAGGAGTGTTCCGCTCACCTCGCGAGTTTTGTTTCCTCAGGAAGAAGATTTTCAAATTGAAGACGTACCTGAGCCTCCTGCGACAGGTCCATCTCCTCTTCCTCCTGACTATCCGTTCGTTGTTCAGTACATCAGACCTGAGTCTGAGAGACCGGAAGATCTTCCGTATCTTTCATATCTTTCGATGGCCACGACTGGGAACGCGGCTTCTGCCGTGAGTGCTGCAGGCATTCAGACCCCTGCTTCTGTTGAAGGAGGGGGCACTATTGCTTTATCTTCGATTGCTTCTAGTGCTGCTGTGTTTGGCTCTGGGTTCACCCAAGCACATGCTTCTCATTCTGGTCCCTTCTGTTCAGGGATGCCCTCTAGTGGGAATCCCTCTTTTTCCTTTTCCGCTGCTGCAGCTGGATCTACGCCCATGTCTAATATGGCTAGTGGATCAGCTTCGTTTCAGGGTTTCCCCTTTGGGACTGGACACATTCCTAGTTCCAGTCCGTCTTTAGGGTCGTTTCCGTTTACGTCCCAGACCCAGAGTTTCAACCCTTGGTCTGGGAGGCAAAGTTCGACTACTTTTACAGGGTGGAATCCTGTGTTTACTACAGCGGGGGCAGGCAATCAGTTTTACGCAGGTCATCAAGGGAATGCTTCTTTCCCTTCGTCGAGTGCTTACCAGACCTTTTCTCCTCTTTCTAATGCCTGGAACCCCTATCAGGGGCTCTCCTCTTCATTCAATACTTCAGCGAGGGGAACTGGTCTGGGCTTTGGTAACTCTACGTTGGGAGGAGGTTCTTCTCCTTTTTCTACGATTCCTTTCTGGAAACCTGGTGCCTTATCAAATCCAGGCTATTCTTTTCAGAATGTTGGGAATCCATCCCATCAAGGATGGAATCCTTAGGCTCCGCCTCGCTTACCTTTTCTGGCAACGTTGAACTTGCCAAATTTTTCGAAGTTGACTAATGATCCGATTCGTTATAGTCCGGGGTGGCCTCCGGTCCCGACCAAACTTCCTTCAGATATTCCAAAATTTGAAGGTAAGAATGGGGAGGATCCGGCTGACCACATCACCACTTTCCACTTATGGTGTTCTTCGAACTCCCTGATCGATGATTCGATTAGGTTGAGATTATTTCAACGCACCCTAACTGGAAATGCTACCAAATGGTACATCGAGCTCACTGGGGGCAGTTTTTCCACATTTGGAGAACTGGCTGTCACATTTCTAAACCATTTTCAGTTGCCTGTCAGATATGAGGCTGGGACCGAACTCCTGGCTAATTTTAAGCAGGATGAGGCAACTCACATTTATGATCACATTCAGGAATGGAGGAGAAGGAAGAGGCTTATCAAAGCTCATATTCCTGGAGAATTCCTTCTCGAATGGTTTCTCAAATCCCTGCAGTCAGATATTTCAAAAGATGTATCCCTATCTAGGGTATTTTCTGAGGAGCAGGCCATTTTTAGGGCCCAGCAGCTGGAACTGATCTATTCTCAGTCTGGGGTCCTTTATAAATATTTGCCCAATGCTCCTCGCTCCAAATTGGATTTATCAAAAACTAAGCCCGGTCCGCATGGTGATGGGCTTGTCAGATTGATCAATAGTGGTGCAGCCAGCCTGCTTTCTCAACTGCAGCAGTTGTCTTTACAATCTGCTCCTTCTAGTCAGGCTGTGCCTGCCGAGTCATCACCTTCCCAGGCTTTGTCCATAAATGTTGTCCAAGCTTTTGATCCCAAAGGAAATCAACAATCCGATGGGAAGAAGAAGGGATGAAATAACAAGAAGAAGGGAAGGAATGGGAAGGGTAATGCAAATAAAACCAACGAGCGTGTTGGTGAGGGTCAAAAGGAGAAGAAGAAAGTGAAGTTTCCATGCAAGCTCTGTGCTGGAGACCACTCACACACCTTTGCCCTAAAATTCAGGATGCTCAGTGCTTGTTAGCTCAGCAGGGTTCTTCTAGTTCCCAGGCTGTGTTAACAAACTCTTTTCCCCAAGGGCAGCAGTTAGTTGCTGACGCGAACCAAAATCCTGGGGCTTCCTCTGGGGGCACCTAGGAAGGGGAAATTCCATCGAACATTTTTATGATGAGTGCTCACACGGATATCGCTACGAGATCCCATGATTATGGCGGAGAAGAGTCTTCGAAAGCTAAGGAATTTCCTGATGCTACTGAGCCGCTTCACATTACGAAGCCTACTGTTGAGTCTTTGACTCAGATGCCCAAAGCATCTTCTAAGCGGTCAACGATTAATCCAAATGCTAGGGCTACCCAGAACTACTCGATTGTGGAAGATATGGCGCAAATTCCTTGTGCTATGTCAGCTTTAGAGGTACTCCAGTCTTGTCTGGCTCAGCGCAGTGCTTTGCTCACTGCCATTGGGGCTATTGATCCAAAAAATTCTCTTCTGATTACTTTTGATATGAATAATTTTAAGAAGAGACTTCCTCATCACATGGCTTTTCATATTAAATCGTTGTATCGGAAGTGCAATATCTTTCGAACGGTCGTTGATGAGGGTTCTTCCACATGCGTGATGTCTCTCGCATGCTGGAAGACACTTGGATCTCCCAAAGTTGTTCCATCTAGTACCATTCTTACTGCGTTCGATGGTCATTCTCACAGACCCCATGGTATTGTCCCGGCTTTGCCCATTTGTGTTGGGGGAAAAACCATCAATATAGAGGTTGAGGTAGTGGATGCAGCCTTGGACTACAACCTTCTGCTGGGGAGGAACTGGATTTATGAGATGGATGCCATCGTATCCTCATTATTTCGTATTGTATGTTTCCCCCACGAAGGGAGGATCGTTACAGTGGATCAACTGGACTGTCCTCCTGTAGACCTGAATGCGTCTTCTGACTCATCTGTTCCGAAGTTGGATAATACTAAGGCGCCTGTTGAGAATCTAGGAGTTGGAATGTATTCTTCCTTGATGGGTACTTTCGATCTTCCTCCTCCTACAATGCATATCAATGCTATTTCATCCTCCAAGGCTCCCATTCGAAGAGAGTTCTTCACAACTCATTATTTTTCGGACCCTTGGACCTTACCTTCCCCTACTGCCACATTAGCGGAAGGTCAAGTGGGTGGAATGGAATTTCCGATTTCTGCAGCTGATATTGCATATTAGTCTATTGTTGACACTGCAGAATCCATCCCAGCTCCTCTTTCACCAGAAGAGTTGGATGGTGATGTGGCTCCGGCTTGGACGCTTAGTTCTTCTTCAGCCCAGGATTGCCTTGATACCACTCTTCCATCTGAAGAGGCCATCCTGGAAGCCATGACAGGTATAGATAGACCGTGGGATGATTTGCATCATCGGTCTTACTTCCTACCTGACTTGAACGAAGTTGAAACTAGTTTTCCAAGTCCTCAGTCTCCTGGTCCTGTTCACCCAGTCTTGAACCCTTTGGCACCAACACAGGTTTATGCTGAAGGGAACATGGCTGTGATCTCTCCTACTATCCCGGTGAACACTTCCAGGGATCCCAATATCATTGAGAATGTCTTCATTGGAGCTGAATGTTCCCGTGAAGAGATTCAAATTTACACCGAGATCTTCAAAGAGTATAGGGATGTATTTGCTTGGTCTTATGAGGAAATGCCTGGCATAGACCCATCTATCGTCCAGCATGAGATCAAGACGTATGAAAACGCTAAGCCGGTGAGGCAAAAACTTCGTCCGGTCAATCCTAGGAAGGCAGCAGCTATCAAAGCTAAAGTTGAAAAGATGCTTAAGGCGGGATTCATTTTCCCTGTTCCTCTGACTGAATGGGTTTCAAACCCCGTTCCCGTAGATAAAAAGCAAGGAACGATTCGAGTGTGCATCGATTTCAGAGACCTAAATAAAGCATGTCCTAAAGACAATTACCCCACACCATTTATCGATCAGATCATTGACGAGTGTGCCGGTAATGAGATTTTCTCCTTCATGGACGGTTTCTCTGGATATAATCAAATTACTATCCATCCTGAAGATCAACATAAGACTGCATTTATTTGTACCTGGGGTACGTTTGCATACAAGAAGATTCCTTTTGGTCTTAAAAATGCTGGGGCTACCTTTCAGCGGGCCATGTCTTATGCCTTCCACGAAATCAAGAAGATTATCGAGGCATACTTAGATGATCTTGCTGCTCATTCTCGAAAGAGGATGGATCATCCTGGTCACCTCCGACAAATATTTGAAAGATGTCGTTTTTATAAAATTCGATTGAATCCGAACAAGTGCGTTTTTGTGGTTACATCCGATCGGCTATTGGGATTCATTGTGTCTAGGGAAGGGATAAGGGTAGATCCCTTCAAGGTTGAGGCAATACTTCGGTTGCCTCCCCCGTCTTCAATTCTTCAGCTTCAAAGTCTTCAAGGGAAGTCTAATTTTCTTCAGAGATTTATCGCCAATTATGCTGAGATTACAAAGGGATATATGAGATTGTTGAAGAAAGGAGTTCCTTTTCTTTGGGACAACTATGCTCAACGCTCATTCGATGCTTTGAAAAAGGCATTGACCTTTGCTCCTCTACTGAGTCCACCCGATTATAGCAGAGATTTTCTTTTGTATCTGGCAACAGCAGAATCTACCATCGGTATGGTTCTGGTTCAAGAAGATGATGCTCTTGCAGAGCATGTTATTTACTACCTCAGTCGAGGACTGGTAGGACTTGAAATTCGATACACTTCGATAGAAAAATTATCCTTAGCAGCAGTTCATGCTGTGCAGCGACTCCGGCATTACATTATTCTTCGCAAAACTTATGTCTTGGCAGCTGCCAATCCATTTCAGTTTGTCCTCAGCAGGTGAGTGATTGGGGGCAAATATAATAGATGGATTGTGATTTTACAGGAATTTGATGTTGAGTTCATGTCTGCCAAATCCAAGAAGTCATTAGTTTTTGCGGAATTGATCTCCGAGTTGCCCTGTGGAGAGGAGATGATCTATGATGAGTCCTTTCCGGACGAACACTTGTTTCTGATCTCTCCACAGGATCCTTGGTACGGGGATATCATTGTGTATCTCCAGACTGCGAAGTTTTCCTCTACTTTTTCGAAAGATGAGCGTCGTAAACTGCGTCACTTGGCCAAGAATTATTTGATTATTGGTGATGCATTGTACCGTCAAGGGGTTGATTCAATCCTAAGACGCTACTTAACTCTCGAAGAAGCTGAGGCTGTGCTTAATGATTCTCACAGTAGAGCTTGTGGGGGTCACTTATCTGGGCTTGCTACAACCCAAAATATTTTGCGTGCTGGATACTTTTGGCCCTCGATTTTCAAAGATTGTATTGAATCGGTCAAAAAGTGTCATTCGTGTCAGGTTTATACTCGAAAAATGCGCGCTCATCCAGCTCCGCTTTTTCCAGTCGTTACTGTCGGACCCTTTACAAAGTGGGGTATTGATTATACTCCTTGTAACTCGCCTTCGGCAAAAGGTCACAAGTACATTATCATAGCAGTAGACTACTTTACGAAGTGGGTCGAGGCTATGCCTACTTTTGGGAATGATGGTGAGACTGCAGCTTTGTTCCTTTTCAATCAAGTTATCGCTCGTTTTGGTATTCCTAGAGAGATTGTCACTGACCATGGCAGTCATTTTCAGAATAGTATGATGGCTGAGTTGGCTCTCAAATTGGGTTTCCGACAGGAGCATTCATCTCCATACTATCCTCAGGCCAATGGGCAAGTGGAAGCCGTGAATAAATCCTTGAAGACAATTCTTCAAAGGAAAATTGATAAAGCTAGATCCAACTAGCATATTATGCTATATCCTGCACTTTGGGCATACAGGACGTCAGTGAAAACTGCAACTGGCTTTACGCCGTTTCAGCTAGTGCATGGGGTGGAATCCGTATTTCCTATTGAATGCGAGATTCCTTCTCTTAAATTAGTTGTTGAACTTCTTCCTGACACTTCTAGTCTGGCAGAACGGCTTCTTCATCTGGAACATCTCGATGAGCAGCGTCGAGATGCCGCCACGATGAATGAAGCGCATAAAAACCGAGTAAAAGTTCAGTACGATAAGGCGGTCAAACCCAGGGTTTTTTCGGAAGGTGACCTTGTTTTGGTCTATGCCCAAGAAAAAGATGCCCTGGGGGCAGGAAAGTTTAAGTCTATGTGGTATGGCCCCTTCATCGTTAAGAAAGTCCTTAAGAAATGAGCGTATACCTTGGTTGATTTTGAATGGAACAAGTTGTCGGAGCCCCAAAATGGGCTCTATTTGAAGAAGTATTATGCCTAGGCTTCGGCCTGGCATGTTGCTTTTGTATATAGTAGTTTTTTTCTTTGTACATATCTGGTTGATTTTCGATCTTTGATGAGTTGGTGATGTTTTTGATCTGCTTTGGCAAGTTGTGTTGGATGTCATGAGTCATTTTGGTTTCGCCGATGGTGCTAGTAGACACACTCGGAACTTAGCTTCCGCGGCTTGGGTGCTTCATTATCCTTCCGGTCAGCTGTTGGTATCAAGAGGGGTCTGCATTGGTCCTGCTTCCAATAATATAGCAGAATACACTGCAGTCATTCATCTACTCTCAGAGGCAATATCTTTGGGTGTTGATTCGTTGGTAGTTTTCTCGGACTCCCAGCTGGTGGTGTCGCAGTTGAACAACACTTATCGGGTACGAGATCCATTTTTATTACGATTGTTCTTGAGGGTACGTTTGTTACAAAGGTCATTTCAATTTTTAAATTTCATTCATATTCCTCGAGCTGACAATTGGTTTGTTGACTCATTAGCTAATCAAGCATTAGATTGGCATATTAATAATTCCATACAATAAATTTTTAATCATCAAAAACATCATACATTTGATACATTTATCACATCACATCAAATATCGTTGTATATATATCATCGGAGTGTCAAAAAACTTTACAAAATTTGGATCCATAATGTCATACAAAAACTTGGGCTTATGCCCCATCATGTTCAGTCTCAAAAAAGAATATGTAGTCATCTAATACATAATATCTGTCTACTCCTGAGGTCCCTGCCCAGAAGTCGTGTTCCTATAGAACGTGACCGCAGTAGCAACTCGGCGGAATAGTCTAACCCAGTCTCAGGGCACTCCTACCACCCGTCTCTGGATGGCTTCCGGTAGATCCTCCACAGCAGCCATAGGTATTTGGCGGGTTAGTCCCTCCAAATTCCTCTGCACAGCCTGGAGAGTCCTATCTGAATCCACAGTATCAGCTTCGCCCCTGCGGCGCTTATGGCGCGGTAGGCCCTCAGGACAAACTGGTCCAACATCTGAAACATGATCATTTTAATTGTCAGTCATTATGAATCCAATCAAAAACATGTTTGTTTTTCATTTTTTCATACATATTTGAAAAAATCCAAAAAAAAAATTATATAAGTCAAATTTTTTTTTGCAAACTTACCGACTGTACCCCATGTTGTGCCTGGTGGAAGAACTAGATCTGGATCTCCATGGAAGTCCATCCCGGCATAGGGATAGTCGTCCACTACGATGATTTGTTCTCTCCACCAGCGGAAGAACTCATCGTCCCATGTGGTCCGGGGTACCTCACTACCCCCCAATCTCTTCATCATGTCCGCCCAACGGGCAATTCTTGGGTCCCGCGGGCTACTGATGGTAGAGATGACTCTGGGTCTCAATGCTGGAATCTTATCAAAGAAGAATGTTGTCAAAATTGTACCATAGCCAAAGTGTTTGGTCTTTGCTTGGCGGATTGAGGTCAACTGTTGTTTCATGTTCAATAAAAAGGATGTGCACCAATCATACACATGAGTCAAACATTCTACTGCTATGCTCATTTGCGTCCTGGACGCCTGATGTAGAGAGGAAGATCCTGCCACTCTGCCGATGGTGAAAAGGAGGATTTTCATGTGCAAATCCCGTAAATCTTTAATTGCAATCTTAGTTCCAACTTTTTTGGAACCGTCTACGCAATACACGTGGACATAGTCTTCCACGGTTAACCCTCCCAGGGGTTTCCCGTGCAAGTCTACTGGCTCTCCCCTCCGGGAAAGTCCAGTAATAAAGTATATGTCTTCCACTTCAATGCGTAGTGGCATCTGATCTATCACGAAACAGTCTTGATCCGGTTCCCAGTAATTGACGAGCATTTCTAGCAACCGAGGATTGCTTTTCATATTTGGCATTTTAAAGAATTTGAACAATCCGCAATTCCTAAGGATATTTTGAGCTGCTCGATCTTGCATGACCTCTTGGTCAATTGCGCTATGCTCACGTTCCCTCCAGGAGATTTTCATCCTGTCAAATTTCATCAAATCTTGCATTAGCCACGCTTTTTTGGATTTGGACCTGCGCATACGCGACTTTTTCTTTGCACAGTTGCGTGTATACGCGAGTTTCCTTTAATGAACCCGCGTATGCGCAAGTCCGCATTTTTTAGCAAGAGTTTTAAAGCTAAAATTCACTTAATTTTAATTTCCAAACGAACAAAATGATTTGCAAGGATGATTTAGGAGCCTACCTGAAATTTTGGCGCGATTCAATGGTCGGTTGTTCCTGATTTGACGAAAGAAGTTTTTTGCTCCAGAGCACTTTTTTCCAAATCAGCAATGCAATAATGAACCAAATATGAGGTAATTTGTCTATTTATGCCTAAAAAGTTGAAAATTTTCGCAAAAATTCATTATGCTCATTTTTTCGATCTATCTTAAGCTGCATAACTCGAATGCTTGGAAGTGCCCAATTTGGTATGTTTTCAGGTACATTTTGACGATTTTGAGATTTTTCCCGGTTTTTGATCCATGTTTACCGACTCATCACGGCAGGTATATGATCTTCATTGGCATATAGGTTAGGGAAATCACTCTCCGTTGCATCTTGCATACTAGCCTCCATACTGATCGCTTGCCTTAGGGTCGATCCCATCAGGTCATGAGTATTACACCTATTTCACTCGCCGATTATTTAATCATGACTTGATGGTAGAGCCTTCCTTTACATGGGCTTCCTAGTTAGTTCTTCGCTATCACTTGTTGCCCATGCTGCTTTTTATGTAGGCTCGGGAGTCCTCTTTAGTCCCGCCATGTCTTATGTGTTGAAGCTTCATTCTTCTTCTTCATCACTATCATTATTTCTGGCTTTTACCCTAGAGGCTCCCTGGTGTCGTTAAGTTGTATTACTACATTGCATATTGGCTACTTGTTTATCCTGGCCTTTAGCCGGCTTCATTTGGACTCGATGTTTAAGCCAACTTTTGACCTTGACTTTCTGTACAAGTTAACCATTGCATGCACTTAGCTATCACGACTCGACACCTTTGTACCCATGGATGGAACGTTCCTCTGAGTATCACTGACCAGTTTTCGCCACCTTGCATTGAGCATAGGATTGTTCCAATCCCAGGAACTAGTGCATCTGCTTTCTTGATACTCGCTCTATCCATTGTACCATAGCATTCTTTTATTCTTTTTCAGGCTTATTATATGAAAAAGACAAAAAAATCAAATATAACAAAAAGAGCGGGAACGGGATGTATCTTCGTTGTTTTGATGGCAGTACAGAGTCAGTTTGTCGCCCTTGAACAAAGCACATTTACTTATATATATCTCCTTCATTTGGGATGGTTTTATTTTTGACCTAGGTTCAGCCTTTACCATGTTTCACTTGTCATTTCTCCCCCGGTTGGTTACCTCTTCCAATCATATGGAGAGTTTTTTCTGCCTCCTGCATAACAGACTTATACAGTGTCACTTTTTAGTGCCATGGTCATCACGAGTCGTGCTTTTGTTCAAGGGAAGTCTAACCTGAGTCGGCCATTCTGCAGTGTCTCTTGACTCATTATTCAGTCGGCCTTCCCGATCTTGTCAGTATCATGTTCTATCACATCAAATGTTTTGGTCTTCTGCTCGTGCTGGTTTGAGAAGGTCCCCATTGACTTCTTGCTGGCGGGTTTGTCTCTTATCGACTACGACATATTGCTCTGAGAGAAAACCTAGAGCTGCACCCTGGGCCTATTTCCATCATTGATAGGTGGCCTTGTGCTCAGCATTTGATCATCATCATGGGTCTTTGACTGAGTGGTTTCCCCTGTGTTCGACGTCAACACACATTATCACACTTGGGATTCGTGCAGTACCTTGATTTCCATTTGACCCTATCGGTGGATTTCTCGAATCTGTGTCAGCTTTCATTATTGGTTGGTTCAGAGGGTTTCTTCCATGCACTAGCTTCATCTTGTGCATGTCGGAAACGTACTTCAGTTTGGTTCCGTCACTTTACTTCGTCCGATTCCTTCCAAATTTTGGCCTGCGGGTTACACTCGCGCTGGACTGATGTGGGATGCCTTAATGCCTTCCTTCCAGCAGATCTTTTCCCATCAACTCCGAATCATTTCTCTGGGAATAAGGTCTAGAGTCTTTTGTCAGTACCTTAGGGTTTGCAGTCATCAGTGGCAGACTCTTCGCTATCGACAGTGGGGATTCATCATTGCCTCCTGATTGGTAGATTCTTTCAAGTGTTCGACTTCAACTCATTCATTCGCACTTGTTAGATTGTACTGGGACGCCTTGACACTCATTATCATTATCGGTGGGTTGTCTCGCGTTGGTTAACATTATACATCATTGACCGGTAATCCAACGATTTCTCACATGGTCGACTTCAGCTCATTTATTCCCATTGTGTAGAATTGTGCCATAGTGGTCGGTGAAGACCTCGGGTTGCATCAGCATTCTTCGGTTCACTTTCGACAGTCCATTCAGTTTCCGCCAGTGATGCCATCCCCCTTTATATGTTGCAGTTCAG